>CM046853.1:68324385-68924385 GCA_025617745.1 Heliocidaris erythrogramma
AAAAAATATACGTCCTAATTTTAACAATATTTCAAACTGAATCTTGGTTTCCTTTTCTGAACAATTATATGCATCTACCAACATTTTTGATTGAATACTGTGGCTAAATTGTCTATTTTGTTAAACTTGGGGGATAAACATCGGAATGTTGGGTAAGTTAACCAGTGATTCATTGATTGGAGTGCTTGTATTTCCGAAGGTATGTCATAAAGGTTTATAAAACCGATTATGCAAATTTTCTATAACAGAAAGCTCATAAATTCGTCATTGAAAATTAAGTTGTTATTTCCGAACTTTTGATGCATTACTCAGAATAATGCATTATAAGCATTCAGCCTAAACTTGGGCAAAGAAGATTTTTGGCTCTACGACTATTGTTTTCTAATCTCCTGGGCTTATTAAAACCTATATTTAAAAAGAAAGTCATCAACGATCATGTAATTACATGTTTTTAGAACTTAAGAATTAAAAAAAAAAGATATTCTGGCTTGAGGCTTGAATATGGGTTTCCATTTTATTCTCTCACTATGTACATGTGCGTACATATTGGTTGTGTATTCTCTTTCCTGTTTCATTTTGTGTAGCGTTGCATGTGTGTAATGATGATATAGAAACTAACAACTTCAAAAACAAAGAAATGAGTACAACGTGCGAATTTCATGTTGATGAAAATATCTATTCAGTGTTAAGTATTTCTTAAGACTGGTTGTTTCACAGAAAGGACCTGTAAACCCCTTGTGCTATACGCTACTGTCGACAAAAAGCAAAACTTATCTGAGAGTTCATCTTCAGCCTTTCATCAGGTATGAAATAATTCAGATAATTTTTTGCAATATATCCCCAACCGTTTATCTTTATCTCCTTCATGATCCTCCTTTTTCTTCTAATTAATCGTTTGTTTGCAGTGTTGTTTTCCGGCTTTGAATTTTAAGGGTGATATTTGCATTAAGACATATACTAATATACATCTTGACATTACCATAAATGTATGACGTACCAGTAACAAAAGTGTCTTGCGTTGAACAAGGGCATCTAGAGCCGCCATCGTTGTATTAAGTAGTTCAACAACCTTGAACGTTGAATCACGGAATGATCACATGAACTAATTTGCTAAGTATTTATGAATACATTGGAGTGAGGGGTTTAACCCTTAAGTGGTTTTGAGAATTATTTAGTTAATAGGAGAATAGTAACAAAGGTCAATAATTCTTTATCGGAAGAAAAACAGTTTACCCACAGTGTACCTCAGGGTTCCATTTTAGGACCTTTATTGTTTTGTATATTTATCAACGATCTCCCTGACATTTTTAAATTGTGCCAAGTTCATCTCTATGCAGACGACACCGTAATCTATTTTTCTCATAAAATCCAAATGTCGTAGAATCTGCTCTAAATGCTGAGATGGAGGTTTTGGAGAAATGGATTTCTCAAACAAATTATTGATTAATTATACGAAGACTGATAAAACTGAACATAAAAGAAATGTATAATACCCTTAATGTGAAAGTAAATAATATGATCTTACAAAAGGTTGAAACTACTAAATACCTTGGACTTCATATTGATAAGGAATTGAAATGGGATATTCATATAAATAACATGTGTCAAAAAATAGCAAGCCTGGTCGATTAAGACATGTTGTAAATGAATCAAGTTTAAATTTAATCTATAAATCGGTCATTATACCACATTTCGATTATGGAGATGTTGTGTGGCAATCTGCTCCTAAAAGTTTTCTTTCACCTTTGCAAAAAATCCAAAACAGAGCGGGTCGTATCATTATGAAAATCAATCCTTTTTCTCATATATCAAATCAACATATTCACGATACATTGGGTTGGGACCTTCTTGATTGCCGCTATAACAAACACCTGTGTACAATGATTTATAGGATTTTGCATAATTTCACCCCAAATTATATGTCTGACAATATCACAATAAGAACTTCCAATTACACACTCCGCTCTAATCAGAATTTATATCTCCCAAAGCCAAAGTCTAATCATTGTAAAAGAACATTTTTCTACAGGGGAATTTCCATTTATAACCAACTACCCAATGAAATTCGAAGTGCAACATCTATTAGATCCTTTAAACTGCTATTAAATCAATATTATAAATGAGCATATAATTGTGTGTGTGTGGGGGGGGGGGGGGGGGGGGGTTGTCTGGGTTTGGGTATAGTCATTTTCATTTTATTAATTTTTAACATGGTTTGATTGTTGTTTGCAAATTTGATTGATTTTGTGTTTTATTCATTTTCTTTTCCTTTTTTTATTATATAATTGTGTTATGATATAATTTTTAATATATATGCTATGTGGGACCCCAAGGAAGAACAGCGACATTTTGTAAAAACTGCTGAATTCGGGTCATCCTCCGTTTTTTAAGCTCATGTATACGTTGTATTTTATGAAATATATGTGGTTTTCTTATAAATACAAGCAAACATACAATACATAAATCGCCCAAATGGCCCAATCCTTTGGAACAACCTGCCAACTAAATTTAAGAATAGTAAGACTGCAAAACAAGTTGAACGATCTTATAAACGACATCTTCTTGATTCACAATGTTAAATATACGAGATTATTGTATATGTTTCCCTTTCTTGTCTTCCTTCCTTTCTTTAGTGTTATGAACTTCTGTACACTTGATATTCCTATCATTTCTTATAATTCTGTTTTTATGTACTATGTATGAAGGGGTCACTTTTAACAAGCCTATTTGTGCTTTCCATGATCCCGCAACTATTATTTGTTATACTGATTTGCATTGAATTTTTGCAATATGTTTTTGTGGAAATAAATGATTGCCTGATTATTAAGATAAAGATGAAGAATATTGGAATTCGAGGTATTTTACAGGAACATAGGTTTTCCGTGGAAGACACATTTGGCCGCAACTGAAATCATCTTTCATACAATTTCTGTTACACTGGAGTATAACCAATATTTTACATTCTCATATCATGCATGTATGTGTAATTGGGTCTTACCGTCGTATTACAGCAAATCTGTCTAATCACTGCATGTCTGAGACCGATTTTGATCGAAACAGGGTTCATAATATCCAATTCATAGACCATGGAAGAGAGCTCATAATGTAATATTGTATGAAGTGCCTATAACAACCAAGTCTTGAGTTTTGAACAAGGGCCTCTGGGCAGTCATTTTGTGTGTTCAACTTTGAACGTTTGATTACGGATTTTTCAGTACTGACGACGAACAGCAAATGAGCACATGAAGTTACTTTGCTTAAAGTATTCATGAATGTTACGAAGCGGTATAAATGGGACCTAAGATTGTTCAATGTAAGCATAATATTTCAGTGTTAAAGAAAATAATTAAGTTCGGGAATGTTGCTGAATATCTAATATTGTGACTTATGTTATTGTGAAGTATGTTATATGTATGTTACCGTTCAATGTTGAATAAAAGAAGTCGTATTCTAAACCTTATGAATTATTTCTTTCGTTTGCAGAAAGGACCAATAAACCCTTTTGTGATATACGCCTCAGTGGACAAGAATCGAAGTACATCTGACAATATTCCTTCAACATCTCATCAGGTATCAAAGCGATTAGCAAGCAACTCTTATCTGTTTTAGTCGACTAATGCAACAAATAGTGGACTGCCATTGTCTACTTTTGTCACACGTACAATGTGTATTCAACAAAAGCAAAAGTGAGACACTCGCTATCTCTACCACCCCTTCCCCCTCTTTCTCTCTCTCTTCCTTTCTCCTTCTTTTTCTCTCTCTTACTCATTTTCTCGTTGAAATGACGTCCTCCGTCGTTGCCTTGTTTCCGTTCACGTTCTGCGTTCAAATTCTTCTTCCACCGAAATCCTATTAATTTTGTGTTTCACGTAATGATTGTGATCACTTTTTAGGTACCTTTCTGCTGTCCATTTCCTTTTAAATTCCGTATACATGTTTCTTCACTTTTTCATCTTGATCAGTGAACTTTTCATTTTTCAAAATCACTCATGCATGACCGTCCAGGCGCCATTTTGTCAATTTCGGGGCCATTTTCATGCCTTTATTTCTTCTTGACTATCTGCACTATCCTACATCCTACAGACTTCTAATAAATTGCTCTAGATGCAATAATTGTTCTTCAAATTTGTTACTATAATATGCCCTTCGAAATTCCATCTTCATAGTCTAAATTAAAATCCCAAATCGGCGGCATTAAGAAACGCTAAATTCGTGAAATTATTCACTCTCGAATATGAAAAATTCCTTTAACGTTCTCATATATATTACTTTTTTTTTAAATTTTCACTGTGTTTTGGTCTTGTCATTGCACACACCCCTCCCAAATTTCATGCATCAGTAATTTTGCATGATATATGAATACGTCTCTACACAATTTGTGAACACATAATCCAGGCCCCCGATACCTCAACAATGCGACCGATACAATTTACTGCAATAAATCATATATACCTACCTATTATGCCTGTAGTCTTGACTACGGGACCCCTTCGAGAATTATCACACATGTGTCACAATATTGTGCGCACCCCCCGTAATCCTATTGTCCCCTTCACCACTCACGCGCGTCAATACGCTACGGCCATCTTCCTCTTTCTTGCTCGCCCCCGACGAGTTAGGACGTATAGTCACAGCGCTCCTGAAATCAGGTCGTATAGTATCTTTTTGGTGCGCTTTTTCACATAGTTAAAGCACTTTTAGGTACCTATATTCGTTTAGATTATAGTACTTTGTGTTTTATTAGTCACTCTTGCCGATTGTAAAGGATTTTTTGATTCCCTTTCTTGGCATTTATTTTTCTCTTTCACGGTCAGCCCCACGTAGATATTTCCGTGTTTGCGGGTGTTTCCGTTTGTCACCGAGCCTTCGGGTTCGGCGTTTATTCTTACGGTTTTTAGGCTGTGAAAATTTCTTTAGTGCGTATCTCCCAAATAATTTTACCCTTATTTACTGCATTCAGTTGAAGTATTTTTTAATTTGAAAAAGTATACTTTATTGTCTGTTTTATTGCAGTGGTATGGATTCGGAAGAAGAAGCAGCTAGGTCAAGGAGACCTGCTTCTTCCGAAGAGTCGTCTAGCAAGACGACTCGGCCTTCCAGAACTCCCCCGAGTACTGCGGTACACGGGGGAGGGAGGAGGGCTAAGGGTAAGTTGCCTAGTGGTGTTTCCTTGCAGAGTTTGCCAGTCTCGGAGCTTGCGGCTTCGGGACGGGTGGCGTTAACTGAATCGGGATTGTCAACTCCGAAGCCCGTGGTTTCGGGGTGGGTGGCGTCAGATTCTAGTGGTTTGGATATCTCGAATCCAATCCCCCGGTCGCTGAGACCAGAGGGGGGGGGGGGGGGCTGTTGTTTCCCGTACGGTAGCGTTCACTCGCTCTGATCCGTTAGGGGAGACGCGCCCCACTACTGCAGGGCAGCCCACGGGCTTAGTCCATGTTGGTCTGGGTTCTCAAACCCTAGCCCCCGGCAAACGCCATATGGGGGAACGAGTACTTCCTGGGCTGTCTACATTGCCAGCTAATGGGAATGCTCGAGCTAACAATTATGGACGCTCTTCGGAGCAACAGGTGTTTTCACCTGAGTGCGTGACTACTAGTGCTCCCCTATTGCTGCTTTCGAGCGGTCCAATAGCGGGTTCACACGCCTTTAGTAGTCATCGGGCACATACCGAGTCATCTCGGTCTGCCCACGCACTGGGAGCTTTTAGCTCCCAACCCAAGGCTACTGCATCTTCTTGCTTAGCCAACATGGGTGATTTGGGCGATTCTCTAGGCTTACGCCATGAGCGCTCCAATCCCTTTATGGGAAGTGAACGCCCCTCCGCGGAGGGATCGGTTTGTGTTTCCGAAGAGGCTTCGGGGACCCGAACGAATCCGATTAAGCGTTCTAAGAAAAGGGTTTCGGCTACGACTTTTGTCGAGCCAGCCAAGAAAAAGGCCAAGAAGAAGGCAACAAGTGGCAAGGCTTTGCCGGCCTCTTGCCCGTCTGACCTGGCTAACCCAGCTAGCTCCTCTCAAGCTGACATGTTCAGTATGATGCGGGCTTTTGCTCAGAATCAGGGTTGGTCCTTTGTACCGGCTACTTCAACCCTGACTTCTGTCCCTATTCAGGGATCTCGCCTTGAGTCTAATCAGCCTTTTGTGATTGATTCCTCTTTGTCTGAGTCAGATTCGCATGTGCCTCCTATTCCCGCGGCCCTTGGGGCTCCGCCGGGCGAGGAGACTTTTGTTGAACCATGCGGGGCTCTGCCTGCGGAGGCCTTTGTTAGTGCTCCTTTGTCTCATTCCACTCGGGTGGAACCAGATTCGGATGTGGCTTCTCAAGCTTCGGTTCCCGAATCGCTTGGGCAGACGGAGTCTCAATCGCTTGCTCTTCGCGGGGTAGAAGCGATTGCATTGTTGTCCAAATATCTCCCTGAATTTCAGTCAACCCGCGCGCAGGGTTCGACTTCGCGTTGGAAATTTAAGCAGCAGGATTCCTCTGAGGGTATCGCTCTTGAGGAGGTTTTCAAGCTGGAGTATGACCGCATTGAGGCCGCGCTGTTGATTAAGCGCTCTAATGCGGTCAAGGGTAAGGCCTTTGCCTTTTGTTCTCAGGACCAAGACAGCTTTTTTAAGGCTAAGACTCTGTCTCCTGAGATTTTGGAGGTTGGTCGTCGCTTACGGGCGACTAATCCGCTTACCTCCGCCGCTTTCAAGGCGGAGGATAAGATCTGGTCTAATATTGAAAACCAGGTTAGGTCGGGGATGCGTTTGTCGGCGTTTCAAGGGTTTCTCTCCGACCTTAGGTCCAGGGCGGAGGAGTTGAATGTTACCGATGGTGACAAGCTGATTATTGACGACCTGTTGCATACTCTTTTTTGTCTGCAGTGGTCGCAGCTTTCCACCGCAGCTGCTTCGGCTACGTTCCGTCGCAGGACCTCGGCTCTCTCGGCACTGGGTGTTAGAGAGTCGGGCATTGCTCAACTTCTCCGAGATGTTCCGTCTCGGGGTCCTTCGCTTTTTGGTGGTAAATTCGCTACGGTTTTTCAGAGAGAGATCGATGCGCGTAAGCAGATCTCGGATATGACTAAGCAGTTTCACACTAGCTCTAAGCCAACGCGGGCCCCTGTTCAGCGTAGACCTGCTGGTCCCGTTTCGGGTCAACGCAGTCGTGTGTCTAGGGTCCCGCCTCCTGAGCCACAGCCAGCTCCTTCTCGTGGGAGAGGGAGTCGTGGCAGGGGCATTTCGAGAGGTACTCGTGGTAAGGCGATGGCTTCGCAGAAGGCCAAGCCTGGGTTTTGATGTTTTTCCCCGAGCGCTTGTTCAACCGAATGTGGTAGGTGGCCGTCTTCACGCGTTTCTCCCCGCTTGGGAGGCCATCTCCGGGGACGCGTTTGTTCTCTCCGTCGTGCGAGACGGATTCTTCATAGATCTTTGCGCTTCGCTCCCCGGAGGGGCTATAAGAATTCGGTCACCTCCCATGTCTGCCCTGTCTCGATCTCATGCTTCAAAGGAGATCGAGTCTCTTCTGGAAAAGAGGGCTATAGAAAGGGTAAGAGACAGGCCGTCTCTTTCCCTTTCTCCAATATTTGTTATTCCCAAGCGCTCGGGAAAACTTCGTTTGATACTGAACCTAAAAAGGATAAACAAATTTATTCCTCCGGTTCATTTTCGGATGGAGACTCTTGCCTCCATTCTTTGGTTGATCAAAAGGGAAGACTACGCGGTCTCGATAGATCTCAAGGACGCGTACTTTCACATTCCCATTCATCGCGCATCTCGCGATCTTCTGGGGTTCTCCTTCCTCTCGGAGACTTATCGTTTTCGGGCTCTTCCCTTCGGGCTGCGCCCGGCCCCTCGGGTTTTTACTCAAGTTGTAGCGGTGCTAGCGGCCTTTCTGAGGCGTCGCGACCTGCGGTTGTTTTGTTACCTGGACGATTGGCTTCTCCTTGCGGAGTCGCGCGATCGTTTGTTGGACGAGACTCGTTTGCTCGTCTCTCTTACTCAAGACTTAGGTTTCCTAATAAATTGGGAAAAGTCAGAGTTAGTCCCCACTCGCAGCCCAGTTTTTCTGGGGGCGGTGTTAGACATAAGGAATCAGTTAGCTCGGCCCAGTCGAGACAGGATTCTCACCATTGTCTCTGCGGCTCGCAAGCTCTTGCTGGCCAGAAGAGTCTCGGCCAGACAGTGGCTTCAGTTTCTAGGTTATCTAGCCAGTCTAGTCGATGTTTTAGAGGACTGCCGGCTCCTCATGAGACCCTTTCAGAGACATCTCCTCAGGTTCTTCAAGCCGGGAAAAGACTCTCTTTTGGTCTGGATTCCAGTACCAGTAAAGATCAAGTCTCTTCTCGCTTGTTGGACGAGCGAGGTGTTTCTCGCGCGAGGCAGGTCCTTCTCTGCCCCTCTTCCGTCGATATCGGTTTCGACGGACGCCTCTCGGTTGGGGTGGGGAGGACACTGCAACGGCAGCACGGTTGCGGGGGATTGGTCTCATCTTGGGACTCTTCCTCATATCAATGTCCTGGAGTTTATGGCAGTTCTGTTGACCTTGCTCCATTTCAGAAGTCGACTTCTCAGTCGTTCGGTTCTGATTCTCACGGACAATGTTACTGTGGCGGCATATATCAATCGGCAGGGAGGCACTCGTTCGGTTGCCCTGAATGCCCTAGCAGCTCAGCTGTGGAGGTGGTGTCGTCGCATGGCAATCACACCCGTGGCCTCTTTCATCCCCGGTCGGGAAAACCTCATTGCGGATTTTCTGACCCGGGGCAGGTATCTTCCATCGGAATGGATGCTCCATCCGGAGGTATTTTGCCGCATTCGCAGTTGCCTAGGTCCACTGGAAGTGGATCTGTTTGCGTCGGTGCTAAATCACCAGCTGCCGAAGTATTGCTCCCGTGTTCGCGATCAGGGAGCATGGGCTCTCGATGCTTTCTCCCTCAGCTGGGAGAACCTTCAGGGATTCGCCTTTCCTCCCTTCCAACTGATTCCGCGTGTCTTGCGGAAAATCAGGGAAGATCGGGCGAGGGTGCTTGTAATAGCTCCCTTTTGGCCCAGGAGGAATTGGTTTCCGGAACTTATGAGCCTTCTAAGGGCTCAACCGTTAGTTCTCCCGTTAAGAGCGGATCTGGTGTTACAGCCCCTATCGGGGATTCTTCACCACAATCCGGAGTCTCTTCATTTGACTGCTTGGCCCCTGTGAGGGAATCTGCAAGACAGTCGGGTCTCTCTGATAGAGCCGCGGACTTTTTAATGTCCAGTCGTAGGGTTTCTACTAGGGAAATTTACAATTCCCGTCTCTCGGTCTTTTTCCTTTGGTGCAAAGAGAGAAATCAAACCCCTTCTAAGGCTCCTATTGGTTCAATTGCGGATTTCTTAATCTCGTTATTTGACAAAGGGAGATCTATTTCTACTATCCGAGGCTACCGTTCGGCGATCGGGGCCATTCATTCGGGTTTTTCGGATGGTTCGGGGATTTCCAATTCCCCGCTACTAAGTGGTTTGATTCGTTCGTTCTTTCTGAAACGACCTTCGTTTTCTAAGTTAGTGCCGTCTTGGAGTCTGCCTAAGGTCCTGGAGGCCTTGGCGAAACCTCCCTTTGAACCGTTAGGTGAAGCTTCGCTTCATCATCTTACGGTTAAGACGCTCTTTTTGGTAGCTATTGCCTCTGGGCAGAGGCGCAGTACTCTTCATGCTCTCTGTCTTACTCCTGGTCATGTTCGCTGGGAGAGAAAAGGTGTTAGGTTGATTCCTAGGGCTTCTTTCGTTGCCAAGAATCAGACAGCTACCTCCGGTCCTGTTGAGATTTTTCTTTGTCCGCTTTCTGACTTTTCTTCGGTGCGTGAGGACAAAGTTTGGTGTCCTGTTAGGGCTCTCAAATGGTATATTGATAAGACTAAGTCTTATCGTAAGGATGATCAGTTGTTCCTGATCACTAGAGAGCCTTTTTCTCCTGCCTCTCTTGATTCCATTTCTAGATGGATCGTTGAAGCTATTAGGGCCGCTGGCACAGAGGCTCTTTTATCCGACAGTAAGCCTCGTGCTCATGATACTCGTAGTGTCAGCACTTCTTGGGCTCTGTTTCAAGGTGTGGCGCTTGTTGATATTTTGAAGGCTGCTTATTGGCGTTCGCCCAATTCCTTCATTTCTTGCTACCTTAGGGATATTCCCGCAGGTGAAGCTTTGTTTGCGTCAGCCACCTTGAAGGCCGCTGTGTCTTCTTTGTAGTCTTTGGTGTAATCCTATTTCCTTCCGCTCGAAACATGCCTCCCGGTCTTTGAGTTGGCGCTGGTCTGGCATAATAGGTAGGTATATATGATTTATTGCAGTAAATTTGTAAAATCAGCACTGATTTTCTTATTTACTATATAAATCTATATACCTACCTATGACCCTCCCTCCTTCCCCGCTCCTTGCAAGCAACATGTTTCTTCTTGGGGTTGCTCGCAAAAGAGGAAGATGGCCGTAGCGTATTGACGCGCGTGAGTGGCGAAGGGGACAATAGGATTACGGGGGGTGCGCGCAATATTGTGACACATGTGTGATAATTCTCGAAGGGGTCCCGTAGTCAAGACTACAGGCATAATAGGTAGGTATATAGATTTATATAGTAAATAAGAAAATCAGTGCTGATTTTACAAATCTTTCTGTACGCGCGGTCTAATACGTCACATGATCAACGTGATCAAGAAAGGCTCAGACTGATCGATAATGAACTAATTGGGGGATCTGCTTTCGGCAGGGAAAAGCGCAGCATGTCAGTCTAACCACCCACGTCTTATTATAGCGCGCACTAACAAAATATAATCCACCCGCAGTATGAATCTAACGTTCCTAGCTCTCCAGCATGTCCAGCGAATGTGCGTGTAGGCTATGAACACAGGCGTGGCCAGGATTTTTCAATGTGGGGGCAGACGTGAAGGATCCAGCCGCATAACCAGGATTTCATTTTAGGGGGCGGTTGTGAGCACGCGAAGTGTGCGAAATTGGTGATAAGCACGCAAAGCGTGCTGCCCAGTCACTGTGGGTGGGTGCAGGGAGGGGGAAGTTTTCCCCTCCCGCGCGAAGCCTGAAAACTCTTACGTTTTATAGCAAATTTGAAAAAAAGATAACGGCTCGTAAACACCTTTTTTGGTAGAAAGTTATTTCGACGTCAGGACTGCTTTTCGGTTATTTGGACGTAATACTGAACTGCAACAGGGGTGGGTGCAGGGAGGGGAGTTTCCCCCTTCCGGCCCAAAGCGCAAGAGCTTGGACGTTTTAGCAAATTTGAGAAAGATAACGGCTTGTAGCGCCTTTTTAAGCCATTTTCTCTCACTTCCCCCGCCTTTTTGCTCTCACCCCCCCCCCCCCCCCCCCCTGTCTACGCCAGTGGCTATGAAGCACGTGCATCGCCTGGCCTAGCCGGCTAGGGGATAGGCGTAGCCAAAAAAAAAAATAGGAGGAAATTTATAGTTTGACGCCCAGACTGCTTTTCATTTATTTAGACGCAACATGCATTTCACTATTTACAACAGGGGTGGGTGCAGGGAGAGGAGAGTTATTTCCCCATTCCCGGGCGAAGCGCAAACACTTTGACGTTTTAGCAAATTTTGAGAGCAGGTCATTTTCTCTCACTTCCCCCCGCCTCCTTTTCGCTCTCACCTCCCCCCTCTGTCTACGCCAGTGGCTATGAAGCACATCAAACGTGCGTCGCCTGGCCTAGCCGGCTAGGGGATAGGCGTACGGCCGTAGCCTTACATTGCTAAATTTCAAGGTGAGGTGGAAAAAGTAAGATTTTGTTAAAAACGAAAGAAGTGACAAGAACCACAAAAAAGACGGTGTTTTTTCCAGCAATTAAAACAGCTGTCAGACCATCAAAATCACAATGATCTATACTTTCAGCTGCTTCCCATTTTGACATTCGTCAATTTGGCGCTATCAAAGCAGAAGGCACACAAGACCTTGACCAGCAGCCCTCGCTCACACAAAATTGGGGTAAATATTTTAAAAATAAGTCTAAAATGACGATACTTATTTTTTTAGAAACGAAAATTGATTCGTAAACAAATCTTTCGGCATATTACTCCCAGTGTTAAAGATGAAAATTGATTCATATGACATTACAGCTGAAAAGTCAAATTTTATAAAACTGCTTCACTTTTTGATATTGAGATGATATCAAGAAAACTACGACGAGTTGAACCAATAAAAAGTAGTTTCTGGACGTGTATTTGAGCTAAAACTGAGCGTATTAATCAAGTGTGAAAAAGTGGACATCACGTTTCCATATGTAGCGCCCTCTAAAGTTCGCTATATTTTTGTGGCTGTAACTCCGCCATGCCTGGCTAAACCCGTAAATTTTGTTTTATACAGATACTTTAAGATATGTACACTTTTCAGCCAAATAAAAAAATATATACCTTAACATTTACCGACTTTGCGAAAATTTCTCGTCAAAATCACGATATTTACGGAAATGCCGAAATAACTTCAACTTGCTCTTAATTTGCGAACTTCTAAGCTACGTCTTTAAAATGTGGTGGGATATTTACGGAAATGCCGAAATAACTTTAACTTGCTCTTAATTTGCGAACTTCTAAGCTACGTCTTTAAAATGTGGTGGTTATGTGTATTTATGTATTCGACAACTGTCAGCTGAATTTTGTAAAAAACAGCTGACGTCATCACAAAACCTCAATTCACTCTGCATTACATTATATGCTAATTGTAAATGGTGCGCTAATGGCAGTCAGCTCAAAATGACCTTTTCAGGGATACCAAAAACGGTATATGGTCTCACAGAAAATTGTTCAGTAAATCGCGAATTATTAAAGTCAGGTCATTGTACATGTATTATCTATAAAATAAATTGGTTTCCCGCTCTTTGCCACCTGAACGATCTCCACTTTTCTTGAAATTTCGCAGGCACATTCTGAGTGACCAAACGCAGAAACATCTTGAAGCCGGATAAAGTCGGTAAAGCGTGACATTTTAGACGCCATTTTGTCCTACAAATCTATTATTCGTCACATACACTGTCCCGATATTGAGCAAACATGGACACACGATAAATGATTATTAGGAATTGTTCAAAATCGGCCCTGATCGTATAAACATCGTGCCATTCGTGAGGGCCATCATCGTATGACCGCCGCACTGTGGGCCAGGTGTGAGCAAATGTGCGCCAAAATAGGGATTTGGTCAATGAAACAGAATTAATTTTCACGTTCTAAGCAAAGATTACAACGTGTAGAACACATCCGAGCCGTATTTCTTCTTGAAATTAATTTTAAGTGGGTCATTTTTATTCATGCCCAAAGATGGTCCATATTTCCGTCGATTTCAGCGATGAAAATATCATGATCGCCTTTCTTATAGTCCATGCTTTACACTGATACCAAATTTGCCTGCTACTTTTTGCCACTTTTTGAGTAAGAACCCATTTTCCACCCGCATGTTAGCCTCTTTTTCGCCTAAATCTTCCATGCGACAGAAGCGCGCCATGTGTTCATAAAAATGCGCAGGAAATGGACACACAGCAAAGAATAAAGGTTAAATATACTTTTTGACATGAGTACCGAAAGAAGCTTTAATAGTCTCTTGGCCCTTTTTAGATGATGGGACATGTGAGAAAACAACTTATATCCAAACATATCGTCACCGTTTTTACGAAGTGTCCCAAGAGGCAAAAATTGATGCAAATTCATAAAATGATTTTAAAATGATCTTAACTAGGTATCACAATGCCTACATTTTCTCAAAATGTCTGAGATTGTCTAGTTACGTCATACGTGACATCGCGAAACGCGTAAGGTTCATGACAATTGAGGAGATCCGTTTTCACGATCCGTCCCGTAGAAGGCAGGACGGATCGTGAAAACGCACCTGCAAAGCGATGTGCACGCTGCTAGGCATATCGTCGATTTCACGAACCGTCTCCAGACAGTGACTTGCATCGCGAAAGCAGTATTTAGAGTGAAAATCCAAGGTAATTAAATTTTACAATGATATGAACAAAATGATACGTCTAAAAAATCATAAATGGGATAAAAAGAAAAGAAATAGCCATTTTTGTTTCGTGATTGCAAAGTTCGTTAAATAGAGCCCCATATATAGCATTCCGTGTAAGTGTAACTGTACAATCTATATAGAAAAAAAAAGTAATAGAATACGTTTAAGTGGTTTAGTGTAAGTTGAAGTAAGGTTACAGCAACATGTTTGTTGGGTAATAATGGTGTTTCATTCTTGGGGCCTAGCCATCTAGCCTCTACTCTAGCCTAGGTTTAATTTAGACCAAAGCAAAAGCTTCAGTCTCTCACGGTCTCTGTATCGTCGGTTGTTCCGCTGAGACTACGCCTGGCTCCACAAGACCTCCGTCTGTGGGGAAGGTTGAGAAATGTCAGAAATATTAAAGAGTTCCCCATAACAGACTGTTATATCTGTCTACTCTAGCGTAGCTTAAACTAACTTGAGATCTAACTTAGCTGTATGGCTAACTTCGCTATTAAGGCTAAGCTTAGGAAGCCTAGGCTTAAGTTAAGGCTAAGTTACCTTAAACCTAGGCTAAGCTAAGCCTATGCTGGATATTATAGTGTATGCATTTCTTTCAGAATTGTGTTCCAAAATCCAAAGGTTTGGCCCAGCTTGTATATGTGACCCGCCGCCTCAAAACCTACAATAAGTCGCACGGACCACAACGTAGCAAACAGCCCAAAATAGTAAATTTTCTTGGATCAGTCGATTTTTTTGCTTTTGATAGAAATGGGTAGTTTCATTATCATTCTATCATGTCTCAAGTTTTTGAGTCGTAATTCGACTTAGAAATATGTTTTGGGGGCATTTTAAAATGACTCCTTCTTTTCACCTGTCGAGCTAATGAATGTTTGGAGAGCTTTTGTAATACTTTCCTTCAATGCCAAATTCCTACTTTACCTCCAAGGGTATTAAATAGATTTTTGGAGTGAGTTATGAATAGGTCCTCTTGGAGCAGTGTGCCAAAATTCAGCCTAATCTGATAATCCCTTCATGCCGGTTGCTATGGCCATTTGAATACCCAGTTTGATTTGGGCGCACACAGAGAGCGAAGGTTTAGCACTCTTTTGTTCCGAACTTAAATGGCCATTTTCTCTGAATAGGAGTTATTGATTGCTGGTTAGATACTCATTCTAAACGTGATATTTAAAGGTGTTATCATCGAGTAAACTAAGCAAGTGATATACCATTGGAAAGCTGAGAATCTCTACTTTCAGAAAATATATAAAACCGGAAAAATAATTTTGGCGACTTATTGTAGGTTTTGAGGCGTCGGGTCACATATGTGAAGGTGTTAATTATATGTGTGGGCAGTGCACTAAAAAATAAAAGGCCTCAATCAATAAGCACTACACTAGTTGCACATGTTATTTTTTAGTACTGTAATGGCAGTGATTGTACTCTTTATAGAGCAATAATTAATGATTCACTTCTTATTTGGACCTTGGTAATGTAGCGTATAAACTTTAGAATACCCCCTCCCATATGGTTTATGTACAAGAACCTCCAGACCCTAGGTTATAGCTTCATTTCATGGAGTGTTGTGTATCCTAAGAACATTAATTTAGGTCAGTTTTTAGTGGTAGGGTATTCTAAAGTTGCTCTGATATTTATTTCAAATCAGTTTACATGAGATATATACATGCATGCTGTTTTATATTGTCTTTAATCAGTCAGACCCAACTCCGTGATACCGAGCACAGGTATATACTCCGAAAACGGCGTATAGAACAAGATGAATATAGAGCCCTCATCGTTCAGTATGAGACAGTGTGTACAAAAGGCATGTGGAAAATCTTGCAAAGTCAACCTGCCAACGATATACATATTCTTAAAAATAATGCTGCGTGTCAATTATCTTCAAAATCCTTGAATGATTCGTCATGTGAAGTGAATTTCAAATGACAAACATTTGAAATAAATATATCCGCAGCATTATTTTTGAAAAATATATTATCAACAGCAGTTCGACACTGCACGATTTCCCCCATGCCTTTTGTACACACTGCCTCGCACTGAACGATGAGGGCTCTATATTCATCTTGTTCTATACGCCGTTTTCGGAGTATATACCTGTGCTCGGTATTACGGAGTTGGGTCTGACTGTTAATTGGAGTTGGATGGGACTAGATTATTGAAACTGCAACCAATACCATGAATACTGAGCTTTTTATTTTAAACTAGTAATGTATTCATCTGTTTCCATCATATTACAGCTGGTGGCTGTTAAATTAGTGACTTTCTGCTGCTAAGTTGATTTACTGTGTTGCATTCAGCATGTCAAGAGTGTAAAGACGTAAGTATCACACCAATTCCATTCAGTCAGGTTCTCTTCATCTCTCTCTCTCTTTCTCTCTCTCTCTTTGTATTTTATTGTTCAAAAAAACAAACTTTAAAATGATCCTGAAAGATCTCCCTGAATAACAGAAATAGTGCATAAATTAATGAAATAAACAAATTAAATTTATGCAATACAAACCCCATAAGGAAGATAAACATCATAAACTTTTCAAAAAGTAGTTTATTTATATATCTATTTAATTGTGTCTGCATGCTTGTGTGGATTTGGGACTAGACAAAAGTAATTGACTGCATGTACATGTATGATCATACTGAGCTCAGTTACATTAATGTAATATATTTTTTCCCCTCCAAAATGTAGTGTTCAAATGATGCTTAAAAAGATAAATACTTATTTTCACATTTCAGCTGTGGACTGTTGGTGTGACATCCAATCTTGCATTCAGCATGCAAATCACTTTTCAGCTGGTGGTGGTTAGTGTCGATGTCTCTCCAGCTTGCTCCTGTTAAATAGATGTGTCTTGAATTCAACAAATCAAGAGAGTACAGATGTAAGTATCACAGTCATTTAATTCCATCAGGGGAGCGTTTCATGAAAGGAAGTTGTTGGATATTTTATCCGACAACTGTTATAAGCTACTGAAATCCTTGCATCTGATTGGCTGAGAGCAAACTTTTTGGGTAAAATATCTGACAAGTCCTTTCATGAACCCCCCCCCCCCCCCAGGTTCTCTTCATCTATTTGTTTTTTGTGTATGACAATGGAAAATGATCATCAGCAAAGATTTTTATCAATAAATTTCTTTCATATTTCAGCTGTGGACTGTTGGTGTGACATCCAATCTTGCATTCTGCATTCAGCTGGTGGTGGTTAGTGTCCAGCTTGCTCCTGTTGAATAGATGTGTCTTGCATTCAACATTTCAAGAGAGTACAGATGTAAGTATCACAGTCATTTAATTCCCCCAGGTTCTCTTCATCTCTTTGTTTTTTTTTGTTTTTTTTATATGACACTGGAAAAATATAAACAAAAGAAACAATGTAATAATTACATAAATAGATAAATAATAATAAAGAGATGTGTAATGTATAGTTGTTCTACTAATGAATGTAAAACAAACCCTATATACAATATACTTCATCAAGTTTTCAATAAGTAATGTATTTCTATATTTTTTATTGTGTTTGTGTGCTTGTATGGATTTGGGACTAGACTAAAACAATTGACTACATACAGCCCTGGAAACAATTATTAGACCAAGCTTCTGTAATTAGGGTACTATAATATGCATACAAAATTATAAAAATGATTTGTCTTTGTATTTCATTGAATGAATACCAAACTCCAGCAATTATACCTTGATTTTATGATATTTTATTTCCTCCTTCCCACAAAAATAACAGTAACCATTCTTGGTCTAATAATTTTTTCCATGGCTGTACATGGTCATACTGAGCTCAGTTACATCAATATAATATACTATATTGTGCCTATTTCCCCTCCAAAATGTAGTGTTCAGAGGATGCTTAAAAAGATAAATACTTATTGTCACATATCTTTCATATTTCAGCTGTGGACTGTTGGTGTGACATCCAATCTTGCAATCAGCATTCATATCAATTTTCAGCTGGTGGTGGTTAGTGTCCAGCTTGCTCCTGTTGAATAGATGTGTCTTGCATTCAACATTTCAAGAGAGTACATATGTAAGTATCACAGTCATTTAATTCCATCAGGTTCTCTTCATCTCTTTGTTTATTTTTTGTATGACAATAGAAAATGATCCTAAGCAAGATTTTCAACTGGTTTATCAGTAAGTCGTAACAAATCCTATATACAATAGACGTATTCTAGCAACAAACTCAATGACGTCTATTGTATATAGGGTTTGTTTTACATTCATTAGTAGAACACCTACAGATTACATATCTCTTTATCATTATTTATCTATTTATATCATTATTACATTGTTTCTGTTGTTCCGACTTACTGATAAACCAGTTGAAAATCTTTGCTTAGGATCATTTTCCATTGTCATAATATGAAGAGAACCTGATGGGCCAAGTTCAGAGCACTTCAGGTAACCAAAAGTGGTCAAGATGCTATCGGTTTCAAGTACTCCCACCTGGAAGATGGTTTTGATTATATTTCACTGACCAGCAGGCGAAGAGGAATACCAGAATACCAGGCCTTCTATCGCATGCTTCCACACAAAGCACATTGAGCTATTGTATGAGTCCACAATTAACTCAATTTTGTGTATATTTTCATACGTATCGAACATGTTAGCTTACACATGCTCAAATAATATAGAGTATTTATGATAGAGACTGCCCTAATACAATGTTATGTTTAACTGGCACATGCTATAATCCATTTCCCTCTTTCTTAATTGCAGGTTTTAAAGAGTGATCCAGATTCAAGTTGGGTTTTTTTCACTTTGACGTGGAACTTCTCTACAGGATGGCAAATCACAAACTTTCCCAAAGAAGGTAGATATGTCTAGTGGGTTTTATTAACCATAATAAGGCTGGGGGGGGGGGGGGGTAATCTGCAGCCTTATTTGAGTTAAAGCATGTTTCAGAGCTAGACACAAGCTCAAAGCAGTATACATCAGTCCTGACAAGGACTGTCACATTGTATTTTCTGTAAAGAGCAAGTGTTATAATCTCTTTGGTTTTAGAGTCTAGTCAAGGACATTTAAGCTAGACACAAGCTCAAAGCAGTATACATCAGCCATTACAAGGACTGTCACATTGTGTTTACTGTAAGAAGCAGGTAACAAGTTTAGCATCCCTTTAGAGCCATAAGTTCAACTTTTTTGACACTCAAGAAACAAAGAATGACCACAAAAGCTATTTAAGACACCATTTTTTGATGTTTAAAACTGTATATACATGTATAAGTACTCATTACGCTGTTGCCGTGTAATATGTCTATTAGCTGGTATTAAAAATATAAAGGAAATGTTTCTATTCTGTTTGGTTTTTTACATTACATATTTCAAATTTATTTCGATGAGAGGATTATGAAATGATTAAGAGTATAACCTCTTCGTGGTAGAAATGTAGCAGTCATGAATTTCATGAAATTTGCAGTTTTTCTCTAAGGTATTATCATACTTGCTCTCACTCATGCATTCTCTGTAAGGGTCCTGAAATTTCTAATGATCAGTTAAGGTGTTAATGTGTTATGATGAGGTTATGGTATACTTATGCTTAATTTCAATTACATATATTTATCCTTGCCATGCTTATGCTTTTGCCTAAATTATCTGATGAATACTTATCTACATCTTTGTAACAGTTTGATTTTACATTTGATATTTGATGTTTGTATAATATTGTATATATCTCATGACTTTTTAAGCCTTTGGTAGTATGTTATGTCCTGGTTATTAATGAACCAGTTCAGTTCAATTTATTGCAGCTACAAATGTATTACTTTACATTTATCGGAAATATACAATAGAATTGAAATATACTGTAAATATACATTGATTGTAAAGTAGAAAAGAAATGAAATGAAATGAAATGAAATATTAATGTCTATTAGATATTTGAATTTTTTAAGACATACTGAATAGTAGTGACTCGTCTATCAATCATATTCATATAAATATGTAATATCTACTGTGCTCTTTTTTAAATGAATGAATAATATCAATTAAAGATGCTGTCAGGGTTTTGTCTTTAACTTTAACTGTACATGGTACAAAGGAATCTATATGAAGTGAAAATACAACCCTTTTGTGAGCTTGCACTCAAGTTAAAAAGGTACCATGAAAAACTCTTGCTATTACATGGATAATGAATTTCACCAAAAAAAAAAGGAAAGAAAAGATTAAACATAAACTTACTACCACCATTTTTTCCCTGTAACTTCTTCATTGGAGCTTAACAATGATCAATGTAAACTAATGCCAAGCATGTTCGTTGTCATCATATTGATATTCGATTTATCCATACCTATATAATAATAATAATAATAATAATTTGATTTATATAGCGCTTTTTGCTAGAGGTACAAAGCATTAACTTGAAATGACCTTTAACAATTCAAAATAAAGCAAGCTGTCATAGGCCATGCTTTGCATACATGTAAATGTTTATGAAAATATCTTCTACTGTAAAATTGATGATTGAGGTAAATGATGCATTCTTTTTTGTTAAAGGTTTATTGAAACCATGACATCGATAGTATGAAGAAGTACGCCTTTTTTTTATCTATCCGTATTCAATCTGAAATCAACATTATACTGGAAATGATTTCTATCATATCAGGAATGTTAGATCATAAAGGAATAAATACATATGGAATATATAAGATGCATTCCATGTACAATATAATTAGTATTTAAGATTAATGTATGAATTCTGGAATAACTTGTAAAGTCAATTGTTTCAATATGACTTACTATAGCAGGAATACGGAAAAGAGAGAATCTAGAAGTCAGATAGAAAATGAAGGAAAATGTATGAGAAAGACTTTGGGAAAGATTATGGATAGTACAATGGAATGCAAGAGGTCAGTAATGAGAAAGAAAGAGAGAGAGAGAGAGAGAGGTAGACAGGAGGTAATGACAGAGTGACAAATCAAGGAAAAAATATGGAAATAGAGGAGAAAAGAGAGAATCCAGAAGTCAAATATAAAATGTATGAGATAGTGAAAAAGTTTTGGAAAGATTAAGGATAGTATAATGAAAGGCGAGAGATGAGTAATGATAGAAAGTGAGAAAAAAAAGGAGGGGGAGATAGGAAGGATATAATGTCAGAGTGAGAAATTAAGGAAAAGATGTGGGGAATAGAAGAGGAGATATTTCAGAAGATGGATAGCAAAAGGAAAATAGATTTTGAATGGAGTGGCCGTGGCTGATCAGCGTCGTGGATAAACAATGTTCCAGGCCGGGGGGGGGGGGGGGGGGGGGGGGGGGGGGCAAATGGGGGCATTGCTTTTTCATGGGGGCACAAAATAATGGTAGGCCTATTTCAACAGCTTGGGTTGGGGGGGGGGGGGACTTTTGCCTACCAGGCACCCCATGGGGAACAATAAATGGAAATGAGAAACTCACATTTCTATCATGAGTATCTCCAAAATGAATAGTTACTACCAAATGGCCTCTTTGAATTAAAGTGCATTGGCATTTCACGTCTTAATGTAATCGTATGAAATAGTATGTAAACTCTGGCAAGAGGAATCAAACCCAGATTCTTCTAGCAAGCAAACAATTTCCGTGCGCGCTATACTCTTTACAACTAAAGTATATGACAAGCACGCACGGATATAAGGTCGCGCACAGCGCGCGCGTCACCCGAGACGGTTCGTAAAAACGAAATTTCACATAACCAACGGTGGAAACGGGCCGCATACGCTGCGGGGCCACTACGTAAAGACGAGTCTGAGCGTGGATGTCAAGTTTTGCGTTTTCACGAACCGTCCTATGATTCAGATTTAATTATTGATTAAATAAACATTATTTCCCCATAAAATTTACATCATTTCATTCTTTAGATAGTGTACTATCATGATATCAAAAAATTAATACGATCACATACTCCCCCCCCCCCCGTGAAAATAGCGATTGAACAAAAGTAAAACTTTAAACGAGTTTAGCTCAAAAAAATGTTTGGTCTCCCATAACGCTCTTGGGACACTTTGTGAAAACGGTGACGATATGGAATGCATTTTAATCTTTAGTCCAGTCTTCAGTGGTAGAACACTCGTCGGTCAAGAAGAGATTCCAAAGTTTCCTCAATGAAGTTCGGAAACAAAAAAAGTGGAGGGAAACATAACAGAAAACGAAAACTGAGATAGAAAAAGAAAATATAGAGAGAGAGATGGAGGACAGAGAGAGAGAGAGAAAAAAAAAAGATCTAAGAGAGAGAGAAAGAGAGAGAGAGAGAGAGAATGAAAAGAGAAGGGGCGACTGGGGCGGCATGTTCATCACAATCTGTGGATAGGATTTAAAATACATCAAGCGGGTGAAATGACTACCACTACTGCCTAAATTGATCTGGTTTCTTTTTTCAAACATCGCAGTTTTATTTTGATGCCAAAGATGTTCAGTGGTGTTCAGTATTCTAAGGCATGCTCAACTTTTAACAATGTTTATATCCCGAGGAAATTGTTTTATTTTGTTCTATTCTTCGTTTAAGGTAAGACTTATCCTGTTATTATTAATAACCTTTAAGTGTAGATGTAGTTCATGTTTGTGATATTGCTAATTTGCTATATAAATTGAATAGACTTCTGTTATGATGTAGGGTAATATGGAGATCTGATATTAGTTTCCAATGTCCGTAAATGCTCCTATTTTGTATAAATGAACAATTGCTTGCTTCCAAGCCAGAATTCTTTAAACGACCCAAACTTGTCAAACAATGTGAAGTTTCTCTTCTTTGAAAAATGCGCTGGGCTGTAGAGAATTTGTATCTTTCCTTCAATAAATGAAGTCCAAAAGGCAAGATTTAGCTCGCCTTTAGAGTGCATTATTTATTTTTTATCTATCTACACGTATCCCATCCATCTATCTTTTCATACACGCATCCCTCTATCTATCTATCTATCTATCTATCTATCTATCTATTTATCTATCTACCTATATTCCTCTGCCTGTATATCTTTATAAAAGATATATTTTTATATAAGCATGTTTCTTATTTGTAATTAGTTTTTAATTTATTTTTAATTAGTGTATAGTCCTATATGTACATTTTTCCTCTACTATTCGATTATTTTCAAGGCTTTGGAACTGTTTAGTTAGGACATATAGACCCATTGTTGAGAGCGCGCGATTAATGACTGTCATGTAGTTTAAAATTCATACCGGTTGTTTATAATTAATATAATTTTGAAACCTTTGGAGAAAGTATGAATTGTATCATAATTTGTCCAACACCAAAACCAAGCTCTCAAAATGTTCTCTGTTTTTTTTTTTACAGACCCAACATTTCTGAGTAATTCACAATGGCTTCAGTGAATATTTCAAGGCAAAGCTTTTCGAAATAATTCACTCTTCTGACAGTATAAACAATAGGGCAAAAGGACTTAAAATATGCATGGATTTTATCACGATATTATGATTTTGATAACTCGATAGTACCTACAGAATTAATTTTTATTGATACAGGTACGTTTCTCTTTCGCAAAGTTATGAAGGCTACAGAGGGCGTTCTTTCATTTTTTAGAAACTTCATTTAATAACTCATTTTTCAGTTAGCTGAATATTAAAGGGAGTGGCAAGTCGTAATCCATGGGCCTGACCAGTTGGCCTGACTCGGGGAAATTCGGATACAATCAGGTCCAATCGTGCGCTACCGAAGAAATGTTATTGCCGGATTCCTCGCGCGATCGTTAACTCGAATCCCTCCATACGCAACCGACCAATGAGATTCAAATACTGGAATAAAGAACGCGCGATCTTGTTTACTCAATTTTGGGTCAATATGTGCGAACTTTTATTAGCTGCGCACGATAAATTGAAGTCGCTTTGAACTTTGATCCAGAGAAAGGAGCAGCCAACTGTAAAAGCGCCCATAGATTGCGACTTGTCGCTCCCTTTAATACTTTATTAGTATATGCATTATTAAAGTTTACTTTCAAGTCATGACATCATACATTGCAATACATTGTAAATTTCTCATTATTATAAATATTTTCCAGTAGGGCGTCCCCCTTTAAGTCACTCTTACGTACCATATGCCCGAGCTTTAAGTTAACACCGTTTTCAATTGTTGATATACAAGCGTAAAGATCGCATTAATTTTCTGAAGTAGGAAAATCATTGTAATACGAGAAATATGTTATTTTCCATTGGATTTTGGCAGCCAATCAGAAATCAGTATTTTAATGACGTCATAGGTATTCGAAAATATGTTTATTGGATTCTACGGGTCTGAATACCCATAGACCCATCATCTAAGTGTAAATTTTAAGTAAAACTCAGTGAATATGAATTTTGGCGCACTTTCGATCCATTCTGGCCCACTGTGCGCCGGTGGAGTTTCTCAGGCTCCGGCAGCAACTGTTGAATTCGTGTGTCCATTTTGCCCTTCGTAAGGCCATCGTGAGGGCATCTTGTCAAATCGTGTCATCTTCGTCTTTACTTCGTGTGATCATCGGTGACAAAGAGCATTTTTCGCCTCACGAAGACAATACGAAGGAAACAAGAAGCCGCCCGATTGTCTTAGGAAGGCAACACGACTACCTGAAGCCCTCGCAATGCCGGCTTGTAGCCATCGTATTATAGTACGATGGCATCGAGATGGGATCACGGTGTCGGCGAAGAAAAGCATACGAAGGTACAAATGTATAGAAGTGCCAACCAGATGACGAGATAAGAAGAAGGGAAGACAAGATAAATGACGATAAGACGGGACTTGGCAAGTCGACTTATTCTGGACAAGAAGAAGGGAAGACAAGTTGTTGGAACTTGGCAAGTCGACTTATTTTGGACAAGAAGACGAAATGATGAGTTATTGGAACTCGGCAAATCGACTTGTTTGGGACAAGAAGAAGAGTGGACGAGTTATTGCAACTTGGCAAGTCGACTTGTTTGGGACAAAAAGACAAGAAGACAAGCTGAACAGTGATTGAAACTCGGCAGGTCAACTTGTTTGGGACATGAAGACGAGTTGATGAGTTATCGGAACTCGGCAAACCGTAATCTCGTCTTCTTGTCCCAAACAGGTTGACTTGCTGCGTTCAAACAACTCGGCATCATAATAATAATACCTGGCATTTATAAAGCGCCTTTCCCAAGTACTGGCTCAAAGCGCTATAGATATATATTATTACCCCGGTCATTGGATTCTGGCACGCCCGCACACAGTGTATGCACATTCTCCACTCCCTGGGGAGCATTCCAGCCAGTCGCCTGTTAAGCGCATACATGCTAAGCAAAGGACATTACCTTTCGCCATCCTACCGGGTACCCATTTAACACCTGGGTGGAGAGTGGCAAATGTAGATTAACGTCTTGCCAAAGGACGCTAGTGCTGCGGTGGGATTCGAACCCCGGACCTCGTGGTTCACAGTCCGGGGACTTATCCACTGATCCACAACATCCTGTCTTCTTGCCCCAAACAAGTCGACTTGCTGAGTTCCAATAACTCATCTCGTCTTCTTGTTCTAAACAAGTGGACTTGCCGAGTTCAAACAACTCGTCAACTCGTCTTCTTGTCCCAAACAAATCAACTTGTCGAGTTCCAATAACTCGTCATCTCATCTTCTCCTCCCCAAAAATCGACTTACCGAGTTCCATCAACTCGTCATCTTGTATGGCCTTCGTGTGTGCTTTGGGTAAACTCCTTAATAAAAAATCACATCTTCGTGTAGCCTTCGTGTGTGGTTCAGGTGCCATCGTTTCACCTTCTGTAGGCATCGTACTTGCTTCGGCTGTTGATTGGCTGTTGACCAACTTCGGGGCCAACTTCGCGCGAAATTGAAAATTCCATATTCGTATGGCCATCTTGTGTCATTTTTTTACTTTCGTAGTAAAAATGTACAGAAGTTACATAGAGAATTTACATAATTATCCGGGAACCTCGCCGCAAGACACTTTACAAGGCACTTTGGCGGGCCGCATGAAATCGTCTTTTTTTTTCTTCTCCGTATTATTCTTCTAATTCTTCTTCACCATATTTTTTTCTTTATTATTCTCATATTCCCTTCTTCCACATCTGTATTCCTTTCTTTATAAACTTACGGGAACATTTTCTCCTGCATGGAGTAATAATTTGGGGGAACGGGATGACAAGTACAAAATTTGCATCAATTACCTCAGAAACATATTAAAATCTTAATGGAAGCTTAAAGCCACAGTGGTATCACTAGAACATTTTTAATGAGGGGGTGTGACGTCAGGGGCGGCTTAGAATCTTTCAAAGTGGGGGGGGGGGGGGCTCCAATAAAAATGATTATTATTATTTTTTTTGGGGGGGGAAGGGCACAAGGGGCGAACATAAAGCTAAATTGGCAATTGTGTGGCATTGGTATTACCCTACAGTCTAATTAATTATTATCAAGCATCATCTTCTTCATTTTTATGGTGGTTCTGCTCCATATTCCCCAATTAGCAGTTGTTTGTAATAGTCTAATGAATCATCTGCGAGCGAGCAAAATTTTCCAATACTGAAGTACTTGGGTTGTGCATTACTTACAGCGATATAATGAAAATGAAATGACAACAGCAAATTCATTTGGGGGAAATGTTGAATGATCTTTTAACTCGTACATTAACACTCTTTTTTTTTCTTTAGGATTGCATCGATATAGGCTGACAAGAAGAGCGAACGAGCTAGCAAGCGAGTTTTGGGATAAATTTCAGAAAATATTGTCCTTACATGGTGTAAATTATTGGCACATTCGAGCTAGCGGAATGAAATATACGGAATGAAATATCAGAGGTGGAAAGGGGAACTTATAGGAGGTGACATTGGGTGCTTATGAGAAGAGGAATAGGGCACATATTAGATTTTAAAAGAGACACTTATCAGAAGGGGAAAGGGACACCTACTAGAAGAAATGCACTTATCAAAGGGGAAAACGGAACATATTAGAGAGTAAAAGGGGCAATTATATGATAGGGCACATATCTGAAGTGAAATTGCACTGATCAGAAGGAGAAAAGGGTTCTTATTAGAGAGATAAGGGGGCACTTTCAGTAGTAAAAAAGGCACCTATCAGAGAGAATTGGGCATTTTTCAAAAATTGGGGGAATGCCCCCCCCCCAAAAAAAAGAACCCCCTTTTATAGCTAACGTCTTTTGCCCGGATATGAACTTTTCAATTTTTGTTTACTTTCGTAGTGAAAATGTTCGGAAGTTACATAATTATTCGTGAACCTCGCTGCCTAAATATGTGGATATTCCGGCACCTCGCTGCCCGAATATGAAGTGGTGCTTGCTTTGAATTATGGGGGGGGGGGGGGGGGGGGGGGCGTGGAGGTCTGCAGCCCACTGCCCCGCCTCCTACGTCTATTCATACATACCCGAATGACCGTCTAGGGAGATCCCTCTCCATGCAGTTTTATACCATAAACAATTCTTATCTTTCTTTTTTCTTAGCGAGGGGTCAAAACTATTCAGTCTCTGATTCCTACCAATAGCTAGGATGATGCACACGTATTATTAGGTGTCCACATATCGCATAAATCATGAAGTGAACAACCGGAGGGGGGGGGGGGGGGGTTACTAGACACTTGGTGGCCGCATGAAATCGTCTCTTTTTTTTCTTTTCCGTATTGTTTTTCTAATTCTCTCCTCACCATCTTTTTTCTTTATCATTCTCATATTCTCCTTTCGCATGACTGTATTCCCTTTCAGCTGATAATGTAATATTGTATGAAGTACCTGTAACGAACATGTCTTGAGTGTTGAACGAGGGCCTCTAGAGTAGTAATTGTTGGGTTCAATACTTCAACAACCTTGATTCTTTTTTTCAGTACTAATCAGGTACAGCAAATGATGACATGAAGTTATTTTCCTAAGTATTTATAAATGTTACTAAGCGGTATAACAGCAACTTAAGATTGTTCGGTTTCACAATGCAAGCATAATATTTCAGTGTCTAAGAAAAAAAATCAAGACCAGACATTTTGCATCTGACAATATTCCTTCAACATCTCATCAGGTATTACTGGGTTTAACAAGCTGCAGCAACTCTATCTGTTTTAGTAGACTAATGCAACGAACAGTGGACTGCCGCAATCTAGTTTTTGTCACACGTACAATGTATATTGAACATTAAAACAATGTGGTAGGCCAGGATTTCAGTCCACAGCAAAAAATGAGACGCCTATTATCGCCCACCCCCCCTCTCTCTCTCTCTTCCTCTGTTCTCTTCTTCTTCTTCTTCGTCTTCTTCTTCTTACACTTCTACTTTAGTCTCTGTGATATTCATCCTCGAGTTGTCTCCTTCTCTGTTGTACCTCTTTATTTAAGTGTCTCCCTCTCCCCTCAGTCATCATATGACATGTCTGAAGGTCTTTAACTGGTTAGCTGACACCAACAAATAATATTTTCCCTTTCTTTTGAAACATTTTTTACCCTTCAAACATTTCAAACTAGAACTTTCCTTTCGTATGTCCTTTGTAATAAACATATTCTAATGTCATTATTTTCTAGGCGCTTTGAGCATCTGTAAAGGTAGACTGAGATCAATAAAGTTAAAAGTCCCACGTAATTCAAAAGCTAAATAATATGACTAAATCGATGGTAAATCTAAGAGAGTTAACACATTACTGTTTTACCTCAATCAAGACTTGTGTAGCCTTTCACAATGTATCACCATAATTTGCTTCGCAGGTGCCCCTGAATCTATCGGAAGAATCTTATGTGAATACGAATTTATTTTACCCGAGGACCTAAAATGCAGTTTTGAGCAATTTGCTAATGAATCGAAGCATAATCCTAATGGAGAAGGCGGTCTGTTTGGAGAAGAACTGTAACACTTTGGCCAAGACAATCCGACATTCGTGTCATTTATGAAGGACATCGTGCTCCTTCTGACCTGACTTCAACGACATTGTAAGATAATTTGGAATGGATTATCATTACGTCACAAAAGGTTTACAACGGATCATCGACTTGTAACAAATCTTGCTTTTTTCCAAGGCTTTATCAAAATTGATATGATCATTCAGAACCACAGTCGGACCAAATTAATTTTTTTGAAATTCCATAAGTAATGGAGTTTGTTTCCAGATCCAGTCGTAGACGGATTAACGTGGTGTACAGAGGGACTAAGATTGGTCATGGTTTGATTTTAGCTTTCTATAAAAGATAACTTATCTTGGATGGAATGTATGTAATCTTCAAGTATAAACATATAACAGGAAATGCATTGCAAGTTTCATGTTGTTTTAGATGTGCTGGAATAGATAAGTAGAGTTGCTGGTTGTGAAAGCCTGATGATTTCTTAAGTGTTTTCTTTGTTAACCAAGGCTACCAAGCAGCTTATTTTCAGTTTAAATATTTAGACTTTTCTCTCTGGTAAATAATAGGCTTTCGAAAGTGAAAATCAATTGTATGAGGGTAAATCATATTAAATTGCCTCTTGAAAAAGGGAATGTAATATGTTTTAATGGCTTTCGAAAGAGATAACGCGTTGTTTCACAACGTCCATATATATTTCAGTCTGTTCCTTGAGCCCACAAGTACACTACCGCGCTACCATACATTTTTACAGCTTACTTATCAATTATCATATTTTTATTAAAGAAGTAGTGATATCTTCCACTAACACTCAGCAAATACCAATATTCAGATCAGCATATTTTGGGTGTCCTTGTTCTCACTACTCTTTGGCCTCCATTCTGAACTCCAGTCTAAGTTAAACCAGAGTTTGATTAAAATTGACTTAGACTGTAAATCAAGGCTAATTTTTACTTCAAAGTTAAACCACGATTAGTCTGGGGTTTAAGTTAAACAGGAGTTCAGAATGTGATTTTCTAAAACTCCGGTATAAAGGGCATGTTTAGACTGGGTTCAAAACACACTTAGACCGCGGTTTAAGTTAAAACCGGAGTTCAGAATACGGGCATTTGTGTCTATCTGTTGGCTCGCTTTACAATCAACGTGTGTCATGATATGTTGTATCATGCGCTTTTCATTTCTATTTCACACTCCATTAATATTGTCAATGTCAACCCAATCGTATTTTAATCGTCTTTTAATGTTGAAAACTTCAGTACATTTTGGTTTGCTTTATGCTTTTTTCGATGCACTATTATGTACATCTATTGAATTGTTGCATAAAAATGAATTGAAATGACCTTATTGATTTCCTTGTAAGTCGAGAATGTCTGAAAGTAGCCAACACCTGCATAGGATGGAAATCGTGTAAGTTGCATAACTTCAGCAGATTTCCCTAAATCATAGAAATAGTATATGATTTGGAATGATTCAAGTAATTTGATCTTGATTTATTATTTAAAAAACGCATTCCATATTAAATGAATATTATGTCTTTCAATAACTGAAATAAGATCTACTACAGCCTAAGTCACCAAGTCACCAATCTCTTTCAAGTAAATACTGTCAAAGGGTATTATAAAACGGGTTCAAGAATGTAGCCATTGGTGAAATTACGCCACGTGACCGTGCAAAAGAAAGTGATAATGCACGGCAAAAAGGCTCTAAAGCACGGCTGAGCTGCGCGTACGCGTACCACTGGTGCGTGCAAACTTAAAACGCAATGAAATCGCGTAGTCTAATTGTCGTTTTGGCGCAGGTATTACATGCGCGTACTAAAACGCGCATGACTTTCGTTGGCTGCGCTTATGTGATGTCATCCAGGAAAGCAAATGGCAGCCTCCATGACTGTGCGATTCACAAAGGGATTCCTGGGTTTTTTAAGCGTACGTGCGCACGGAACCTGATCCAATCATATATTTTCCTTGAGCGCGCGCATGGGCAATATGCGCTTATTTACGCTTATTTTAGGACGCTTACGGAGGTTTAAACCTTACCCATGGTTTAAACCTCCTTTGTGAATTCGGGCCTTGGCGTTTCGATGGGGTTCGTAACCATTTTTATAGACTTCATCATCATATTGCCGACCCGGTTTATAAAACTATTAATATATGGATGTGAGTTCGTGCGTTAGTGCGATCCGGCAACATGCAGGTTTTTATCGTGGTGTCCAACACCCTCAGCTTGCGCCTCGTGCGTATAGTATACCACGATGAAAACCTTTGTGTTGCCAGATCGCACCAACGCACTCCCAACCATGTATTAATAGTAAATTAGGACAAATTCTGCATTTCTTTAGAGTGTTAACAATTCTTTCACATCATAGTAGACCTTTTAAAGCATAGATTTAGAATTTTAAAAAATCATTGACTACATTATTAATTATTTTCCTTCGATCACCTTCCAAGTTATTGATATTTAAATCAATTTTCAATGGCTAAACTAATAAATTGATATGATTAGTTATGATTTCAGGTAGTGAAAATTAAACGTTAAGCGTACAATAAATGTATGGTTTTTGTATATTTTGAATTGCATGGATACATGATTAAGGTACCTTAGATGTTTAAAAAACGATAAAAAATTAAAAAAGTACTGCACAAATAAAACTGTCACGTTATTGTCATTCATTATGTGTCATTATGCTACAGGATGGCTACGCAAAATCTCAATTTACCAACAAAGATAAACTGTCAAGTAAAAGGGTCTGATAACGAATGCCATAGTCGAGGAACTGTCAACTGGATTCAATTAAAACGCCATGTAATACAAATAAAACATTCCCTTTAAATCATTCACTCTGAAACATATAACTGTATGATGTATTGGCGGAATTTTTTCAGCCATAAAATAACTTGAATAAACTTTTCGCTAATCACAATAGTGACACTTACGCAAAGATGGCTTCAATGTCCAAAAAAAAATATCAAATTAAAAAATGGCATTTCTAATGCAGATCAGGTGACTTGAGTCAGCCTAAGCAAACAACTCAATCACCACGATTACAGACACAATCAAACTTTTGATATGACATTTTTTTAGTTAACATTTTTTGTACATAGTAAGGTATAAAAAAAAAATCAATGTTCATTTCTCTTTTGACTTATTATGATTATCTGCGATATTGGACATAGGTAGCCTGAAACACCAAGAGGTCAGTCTACATGAAATCTTCAAAATTAGAGTTGAATGATATAATACAGAACTACGAAAATAGCTCCGTGGTAGACTGAGTAAAGGACTAATGGGTACTACAAAAACTAAATGCAAATGGTTCATATTGAGAATATTGATATGATCCCTTAAAATATGCGTACCTAATTGTTACTCTTTGTATGGAACATAAAATACTGTCCTTTGGGATGTGTTTATAGAGTCTACTCAAATTGGGGAATCGACACCAATTCCAGCAGTGTCTCACATCAACCCAAGACCGTTGCCCTCACTGCCTGTATGTGACTCAAAATCAGATCAGGGAGAGTCAGATGGGCCGAGTAATGTGCCACCTGTAACCGTCTCCCGACCCGCTCTTCGAAGTAAAAACAGGAAGGTGGGTAATATCTAACAAATTCTGCACTTCACTCCACATCATTCACTTCAATGGTGTATCCAGAAAATTAGGAAAGGATGTATTATGCGTATGGGCGGCTCCGTGTGCCATATAGACCGTCATAGTGCAAACTATACTGATATTAATGGGTTGCCTCTTAACATGTCGTTTCGAGGTTGTATACAGGGGAGGTGTCTGATATACTAACTTGATCTGAATCTGTTTTTCGACACCCTTCCCATGCATTATGTTTGTTAATCTGTCGTTGCAATGGATGTTGCAGGAAAGAACGACTGAAGATATAATTTTGCACTAACCTATTTCGAGTAGCGTTTCATGACCATCTTCGATTTGTTCCGTACACAAAAAAAATCAGTTATATGTACATGCATAGTTTTGATAACGGCGCAATCATGATTACTTGGCATGCCATCCTTTTCACTGCCATGTTTATGCATCCACGTTTCAGCCTATGACAAGCACATGTGGGACTCCTGATACAAGGTGCAACCAAGGGAATACTGCACCATCAAGCTACATGAATATGAACCCTCTTTACGCAAACACCGTTAACATTCATTCTACTGATTCATTCGCACACTACATGAACTATTTAAAAGAACGCCAGGGGCAAGAACAACTCGAGAAGAATGAGCCTAATGACACATTTCCTTACGAGGAGATGTCTTTCAGGGGTACCGGGGATCCCCCAAGACGTGATAGACCTCAGAGCATAGTGACGACATACTTATAATAGAAATATTACCGCATCAGTGCTGACACTTTTTTTAGGGCAGGTGTCCGCCCCCTATTAAAAATAGACTTTCTTTTTCATTTACCGAGATTTTGACGACGTATATGGCTTCATAGTGGGACTTTGTTAATTTTTTTGAATAGTAGGCCTACCCTTGTGAATAGGTTCGTACTTAAAATACAGATAATCACCAGTACGATGTGCGATGTTACCGTCATCGTGAGAATTTTGTGTCTTCAAGATTATTTTAGATAGTATTGTAGGATAACCATATTTTCATTCTGAACTTGTTATTGATTTACAAGTGGTATTTTTGTATGTCATATACCGTAATTTAAATGTTACCTTGTGCAAATTTGATCTAGACAATATGCATCTTCCTCCTTTAAACACAGTTTGATATATGAGTATTGTTAATCTTTCCTCGAAAGTAAAACCTTCTTCAAGTAGTTTATGCACAGGACAAAAAAATTCTATTCATCATGTTTCTCTCTCTCCCTCTCTCTGTAGAATAAGAAGATTTTATAAGTATCTTTGGTCCTTGCTGTCGTCGGTATTTATGCAGGGCGGTTTCGTGGGAGAATGGAGTGGTCGGAAACCCCCCAGAAATGCCAATGAGGTCGTCCCAAAGATCCTAGCTACCATAAAACACGTTATCCATAGTGTTAGTGACATCAAGATAAGCAATAAAAGCAATCACCAGTGAAAAGAATATGTCTGCAAATACGAGATAAATCACATGTTGTCATTCTTCCCCATTGTGCCTCCAGTGCATTCCTTTCTTACTATGCTAGTGTTTTATATTTATTCAATTTAATTCATTTTTATTTGTTTGTACAATGGCTATGTGAAATAAATATATCCCTGCACAGATATAGACACTTGGCAACCAATGATTAAACACATTGATAAAGATGGCATTGATGCCCCCATGCCCCCCCCCCCCCCCCCCGTTAGCAATGTGCGTGTATATTTCCTGTGTCGAAACCTAAAGCACTTCATCAAGTAGACGAGTTCTCGTTATTGATCTACTTATAATTTTTTAAGTGGCTAAATAGAGGAAGAGTTGCACATGAGATCTGTGTGTTATTATAGGGAAACTGTAATAAGTGATAATACTGTAAAATATAACAAGCACCCATAGTATGTTATTTCATAGAAATCTAAATATGAATTGCCATATATTGTGGCAAGTAGCATGATTGTGAAATTATTGTTACAAGCCACATTTCTGGACAAAAAAAAGCTTTTAAAAATGGCGCCGAGAACTGGAATTAGAAGTTTTGAATTGGTAAACCAGTACCAAATAACATGGAATAAGGTTATTTCAATTAGGAAAAACATTCATTAAACAATGGTAAAAGCATAATCTCTTAATGTTAACCTCACCGTTAAAATGAAAGGACTGAATGCATTTCAGATGACAGACGCTTCATGAAAATACATTACGTGTTTTCATTTTAAAGTTTAATTAAATAAAAAATGAGAAATGAAACCTTAAATATACAATCCTTGGATATTGCGACTTGAGAGTAATGATATTGAAATTGCGAAAGCAATTTGACAAGACAAAGCACCCAATCATGTCATTTAGCTGTATAAAAGAATGTGATAACGAAAGTAAAATTGTATATACAAGTACATTGTGTAATTTACTGGTCTATATATGCTAGGAGAAGAATTTGTCATTATCTTATCACTATAATTAATTGGCTAACGCGACGCGGGAGGTCCCGCGTCCGCCCCGATTGACTTTGCACGCGCTTGACTCCCCCCTTATGTTTTCCCGCTGCCAGCCGGGAGCCGCAGCCTTCCGTCCCGACCGGTCGGCCTGGCCGCCCGCATGTGCAACATCGCCTTCGCGTTGCACGACGACGCACAGTGGCCAGGGCTATAAAACCAAAGTGCGCAAAAAGTCATTTTGGGCAATTTTTTTTTTTTTAAATTTTGTCATGCCCTGTTGAAAGACGCTACTTTGAAGAATATTTCAGTAAAATATTTAACTCCGGTATGTACTTTAAGGGTGTATATATTTCCTACTTCAAGCCGCAAAATTCAACATATTGCGAGTTTCACTGCAAACTGTGACCAATTTAATAAATAAGTTATTTCAACATGTAGTTTTTTGAGTTTTCGATCTATAATTGCTCCCACATATTCCTGAGAGTTCATGTCACTGTATGAATAGGGTAAAAATGGAAAGAAACGTAATCTTCGTGCGTATAATAGGGTAATTATTCTAGAAAATAGGCTGATTTTTAGTTTTTTTATATAAATCCATATGAAACGTTTAGATTTCCACGGATTTCCAATTCAATTTTATTACCAACATTTTTCCTGATATCTCAGCTTTAAGCTGATACCAGATTTGGTTGCCACCTTGTCCCCCTTTTTATGTTAAAGCCGATTTTCCCTGACACATTACCCCGAAAATATGTTTATTTTGGACCGCGCAGCCGCTGAAGGATTCTCTGTCATCATACGCCGCCGCATGGGGGCGCGCATGAACTTTTTTTACACGGCTAGGTCCCATCTTTTGATTATTAAACACTGCTAAGAAGTAAGCAAAATAATAAATAATAGGGCTTTGGATAAACCATAATTTGTATCATAATTTGTCCAGCACCGAAACCAAGCTCTCAAAATGTTCTCTATCTTCTTTTTTTTTTACAGACCCAACATTCTGAGTAATTCACAATGGCTTCAGTGAATATTTCAAAGCAAAGGCTTTTCGAAATAATTCACTCTTCTGACACTATAAAAAATAAAGCAAAAGAACTTAAAAGATACATGGACTTTATCAGTCAGTATTATGATTTTGATAACTAGATAGTACCTACAGATTTACTTCTTAGTGATACAGGTATATTTCTGTTGTTGTTGTAGTTGAATATGATGGCGCACTTCAATCTCTCCAGATTATACGCGCCAGCCACTTTCATCAGTGGGACTTCGGCTAAGGAAGGCCCACGTATAACGTCGATCCATTTGGTGATTATTAGTTGCATGAAATCATTAGTGAAAAACAAATTATATATATATATATTCCATCACCTTAATTAGTACACGAAATCCGAAGCGAAATAGAAAAAAATTCTACAGAGGGCGTTCTTTCATTAAAAAAATAATAACTCATTTTTCAGCTAGATGAATATTATTATATTATTAGGATATGCATTATTAAAGTTCTATTTCAAGTAATGACATCATACTTTACAATACATTGCAAATTTATCATTATTACAGCTTATGTCCCAGTACGCCCCCACCCCACCCGTTTAAGTTACTCTTACGTACCATATGCCTGAGCTTTAAGTTAACACAGGCATAGAGATTGCATTATCCATTTTCTGAGATATGAAAATCAATGTAATGCGAGAAATATGTTATTTTCCATTGGATTTTGGCAGTCAATCAGAAATCGGTATTTTAATGACGTCATAGGTATTTGAAAATATTTTCTTTAGATTCTACGGGTCTAAATACCCATAAACCTATCATCTAAGTTTAAATTTTCAATGAAATCCAGTGAATAATGAATTTTGGCGCACTTTGGAGCCATTCTGGCCAACTGTGCGACGTCGCGTTAGTATATGCATTATTAAAGTTCTATTTCAAGTAATGACATCACACTTTACAATACATTGCAAATTTATCATTATTACAGCTTATGTCCCAGTACGCCCCCACCCCACCCGTTTAAGTTACTCTTACGTACCATATGCCTGAGGTTTAAGTTAACACAGGCATAGAGATTGCATTATCCATTTTCTGAGATATGAAAATCAATGTAATGCGAGAAATATGTTATTTTCCATTGGATTTTGGCAGTCAATCAGAAATCGGTATTTTAATGACGTCATAGGTATTTGAAAATATTTTCTTTAGATTCTACGGGTCTAAATACCCATAAACCTATCATCTAAGTTTAAATTTTCAGTGAAATCCAGTGAATAATGAATTTTGGCGCACTTTGGAGCCATTCTGGCCAACTGTGCGACGTCGCGTTGGCAGCAGGTCGACCGAATCAGACGACAATTGCGCGTGCGGCCGGGGAACGGTACATAGTGCAGACTCTGAATCTCTCACCGGGGGAACCCACGTAAGAAAATGATTACGCCATGGGTTTGTTCAATAGAGGTCCGTGGTACGTACGTATGATTTGTATCATAGTCCGTTTTGTGATTAGTATACCATGTAGGAGCAGCACCCACCAGACTGCGGTGTAATCTCAATGCAAGCTCAATGCATGCGACGCGATTGCATATCCATCGAACCATATACATGCACAGCACTCAACATGAGATGACTGCGAATTCCCGGGCGAACTCATACATTCTAAAGATGATTTTGGACGTGAGTTATATTGTTTTGAACTAAATAATGTTAGGAACTTTATTTATAGACTTTGTCCCTTTGTTCTCTGTATAGTTAACTCCAGCGTATTAAAAATGCAGCTGCCAGACTTGCCACAGGTTTACCCAAATTCTCTCACATGAAACCAATCCTCCGTCAACTGAACTGGTTACCTATCAGGTCAAGGATTCACTTCAAGATTCTGCTTCTCACCTTTCGATGTATCCACGGTCTCGCCCCTCCTTATTTATCTGAACTTATAACTATCAGCCAACCATCCCGGTACTCTCTCCGCTCCTCACAAGGCACCATGCTTAACTATCCATCTCCCAAGATGCTGCCCACACTTGGTGACAGAGCATTTTCAACTGCTGCTCCCAAACTGTGGAATCAACTACCCCAAATTCTCCGTAACCAACAATCTCTGGGTGCCTTCAAAAAGCTCCTCAAGACTCACTTATTCCGTTAATATCATTGTAAAGCGCATTTGAACATAATATATGGAAAATGCGCTATATAAATGTTTTCCCTATTCGATCTGTATTTAGTTAAAAACTGTTTAACATTCTTCTTTACAACGCTGGTAATCACGGCAGCCCCCACGTACAGTCTGAGGTAGTCCAGTCTGGCCTCTTTGAGTGAGAATCTATATACCCGAAATCCAACATAGAGGGAGATATGGTATAAGGCCTATCAACCCCTCTCAACACCACCCAACAAAGAGTCCAATACAATACTTTTGAATCCTGAAAATCCTAGGCATCAATCAAAACATTCTTGTCCCTGATTGGTCAAAGAACCCTGGAGAGTTGTGGGAGGCGGTCTCTGGACATGGTTGTTGATCGGGGACGACTAGTCTAGCGTACAAAACTTTTGCCTTCACCAAAAACAACTTTACCTCAAAGATGATGAATAATGCAATTTTTTTATTAATTTCTACCAAATAATCATATTGTCATGATATTTGAACAGTAGCTATCCATGTTTTTGTTATGATATCGAGTTCTTTTTCCTGACAGAACAGTGGCGTACGCTAGATTTTTTGAAAGGGATTGTTTTTTACTCCATAATTCTCTGACAAGGAAAAACAAGGAATTTTTTCTTTGTTTGTTTTGTTTTTAGGGGGGTTACTAGAAAAATTATCTGGCGAGCCCCCCCCCCCCCCAAAAAAAAAGAAAAAAAAAAGAAAAAAAAAATCAGTATTTTTTTTTGGGGGGGATCTTTTTTTTTTTATTATCTGACAAGCAAAAAAAAAACACCCTCTTGGCATACGAGCATGTGTCAGAGCAGATTCTATACATTACTTTAAAGCCCGCACTGCAATAAATGCCTCACTTGGTTTCTTATTTCAAGATTGGAAACAGGTTAGGCCGAATACACCTGGGGGTGTTTCATAAAGCTGTTCGTAAAGTTACGAATGACTTTACGAACGACTGGAACATGTTCTTGGTTGCTATACTAATCAGATTCTCAATCATTTAGCACAAGAACTGATCACCAGTCATGCGTAAAGTCGTGCGTATCTTACGAACAGCTTTATGAAACACCCCCTGTATTCATTTTCTATTCGGTGGTAAATTCATCTTATTTGAGTATATTCTACATCTACTTTGTTTCTTTTAAAAAAAGAGGGGCAAACATTATGCTAGGAGCGTTATTCCACTGGATGGAATAGAGTGAGGGCAGGGGCATGATATGGCCTGCCTTCACCATCCACCAAGTCCAACTGGGGATCCAGGATTTTGTCAGGGAAGGGGCCCAATATTCGGAAATTACTTTTAATGTGTATTGTAGGATGTGATTGAACACATTTATTGCTTGTACATATAAGTGTCTCATTGAATTTGAGAATTATAATAACTGTAGGTGAATATTCGCTCGATTACTTATAGAAAATATATAACTAACTACCAATTTTCTAACTAAAATTGTCATTCTTGCTATTGCCTAAGTAATGAGCGGCCTTTACGATGACAACAATATTCCATACACAAATTATACATAACTAGGCCATTAACTTGCTAATTCATTTTACAACTATAAAGTTCTCATATCATAAAACAATAAGCTAAATGGAAACACTAACATCAACATTCCACTCTCTCTCTCTTTCTCACTCTCTCCCTCTTTCTCTTATGTTTATATTCTCTACATCCATTTCTCTCTCCTCTTCATCAACATCAACATTCCACTCTCTCTCTCTCTCCCCCCTCCCCCCCCCCCCTTATGAATTTGGGCGGGGGAATTAACCACCTTCAGTGATATTTTAGTTTTACCTATTCTGTGTTGTCTTTTATGACAGCTCGAAGAGCTTGATTGATATATGATATTCAACTCTCATTTTACCTTCTGTTTTCACATAAAACTAATAGTATTTTTATTTATCCACTGTAGAAACGAAACACATTTGAGTTTTTATTCGCAATGTATCACTTAAAGTTTCGACGATTAAAGGCTGTTTTGCCATTCTGAAAATGAAGATGCTGTTGAATATAATCGAATAAATAACGTTAACCTTCTTGTTTCCAACCTCATCATGTCTGTTTATATCTTTTATATGTCTCAGTGAGTTTAAATAAATGTTGTTACTTTCTGTTAATAGGCATACACAGGGACGTCACTGTCATGTCTTGCACAGTTAAAACAAATCAAAATGATTATTAATATCGCTTATATGCCGAGACAAATAACCGATGGATCCCTCAATCGGGGAGGGGGTGGGTGCAATAAGTTAATAGGCAAGATGTGACCCTCCCCTACCCCCCCCCCCTCTCCTTCCAGGGGCAGATCCAGGATTGTGTGAAGGCGGGGGTGCAATATTCAGAAAATTTTCTGACAAGCAAAGAAAATATTAAAGTAAACAATGGTAATCGTTGTTTTGCAGGCGCCGCGGAACGTCTTGGAAAGTGGAGGGGGCTGTGTGTATACCACATTTTTGCACTGCCATACGTTTGCACGTGTTTACTGAACCCCCGGTTCCGCGGTCCCTGTTTTGGGGTGTCTTTTTATTCCCAAATACACTTTTTTTTACTAGGGGGAGGCCGAACCCCAACCCCCCGATCTGCCCCTGCTACCTCCTCTGTTTTGCACTGAATTCAGCACTAATACAACAAACAAAATATTAAGATTTACAAATAGATATATCACTCTGCTGCACACATCCAGTAACTAACTTTCCTGAAGATCGTAGGCCAGTCTAATCTGTATAATTTGTCGAAAAAAACCCAAAGCAACCGAAAACAATTTCCCCCAATTTCCGTTTGTTTTGTTCTGTCTTGATTTTTATTATTTCTATGGTAAGTTTATATCACATCTAAGAGATATTCCGCCACATCAAGTGTCTCGAGGTTTCAGGCTTAAGGTTTTATTATAATTGGAAATGGGAATCATGTCTATTTTGCTATTTTTCATTTTGTAGTATTGTAATACAAGCATAGTTAAAAATGTTGATATATTTACCGAAGGGGGGGGGGGGGGGCGAAACCTATTCTGGCATACTTTAAAGGGAATCTTAAAGTAGAACACTAATGATTTTAAATATTGGCTTAATACTTTTTATTGCATAGATGGCATAAATTAAACAAGGTTATCCAAATTTAAAGCTTGGAAACATTTGAATTAATGATTATTATCAATTATAAAACGGTAAAATACAGCCCCCGATATAGCAGCTGAAAAGCTCCTTGAACGCTGCTGAGATGTGTGACGACACAAGAGGGGCGAGTCCTGTCTAAGCAGACGATGTCCCATAACATTATACACATTTTTCAGTGCCTGTTTTGTCATCTCCTCTTCACTTATTTCTCTTACTTGACTAGCGTCAGTCTTAATGTTAGTCTGTTGCCTCACTCTTAACTTCGTGTATGGTATTATTTTGATGAAAATTGCAGCATTAAAAAAAAAAGGAATCAGTCACTTGTAAACAAAATAAGACGCCATTGTATTTTCAGCTGCTTGCACCGCGGCATGTTCGGCGTTTCAAGAGGGAACGAATACTATCCAGCTATTATTCGCAGGGCTTTTCAATTTGAAAATGGGGTTTATTTCATTGATCATTGACCCTTCTCCTGTGTATTTACAATCAAACGGTTTTAGTTATCAGAATCAGTTCACTTTCCCTTTTAGAATGGTGTGAAATAAGGTCATGTTTAAATGTACCAAACTCTTTATAATTTGATAAATAATTGCATTGCAATTACGTTCATTCATTATAGGACGTCGTCTGCTTAAGCAGGATCGATCCCTCGTATGACGACATCAAAACATCGCTATATTTCTGGCGAATCCTCGGATATTCCACATGCTGAGAAGAGCTTTTATTTATGTTGTTTTTATAATCATCATATACGCAGTTGACATAAAACTTATACGATTGCCATCTGTAAGCTTCCCAATTTCTAGTGATACATTAATTGCCATATTTGTGATTTTCTTGATTGTTCTACTTTAACGTTCTCGGGCTCGACAATGGTGAAAAATAATTTATGAGCTTTCTCATTCCTTTTATGTCAGTTTGGAAGAACATCATAGTAGAAACATCCCCTGAAAAGGATTGCTCTTATATTCGAAATATGATTAGAAATAGCTGAAATGTTTGGGCCCAACATTCATACCACTAATGTGTGTAGTCCCATATACCCATTTCTGTGTGCAGTACATGTGCTTTTCAGCGAGATCGGGTCAATTTCTTACCTATATTGATGATTCCAAATCAACACAGTATCAAAAAAAATTTATATAAACATGGTCAACCTTTCCCATTTTCCTTTGAGACAGTTTCTTTCACAATGTAATTGCATGGCCAGAACTCTACTTTATCTTTAAGCAGACAAGAAAAGAAGAAAATAATATATACACAGATTTCCTTGGTGTGCCCCTCACCTGGCTAAAATGTTAAATTAAAACGCAATTGAAAATACTACTAATAATAACACAATACATGCGATTTCTAAAGCGCCATTATCCATTTTAGTTAAATGCTCAAGGCGCTTCAGAGCAATGAATTGAAAAGAAGTTGACGAGACAAAAAGTGAGATGTCTGTGTTCAATAAGCACCATTGAATAAATATGTCTTTAGGCTAAGAGCCTAACTAAGAGCCCATTGTAGGAGTAGGTGATGATGTATTTGTTTATAGAAATATCCAGTACATTTTATACATCCTTTCGTTGTCTTAGTACCGAAATCACATGGAGATTGCCGTTTTGCTAATTTGGAATAGTCAAATGTACACTGTATGTGAATTTCAACTATATGGTTAAATATTTCGTTCAAACGTTTACCTATTATTTCAGATTTGTTGCTCTCTTCGAGGCAACTTAAAGCCAAAATTGTACCGTCCATCAATATTAATTTATAAACTTTGGCCAATATAGCTATGATCTGCAGCGTTTGTTCACACATAAGGTATGCTTCATTTAGAGCTTTTCTGAAGACAAAAAAAGAAATTAAATCGACGTTTAAAATGAAACAGGGTTTCGTGAGAAAAGACATGGCTATTATTAAAAACCCAGTTTTCTTTTTCTGAGATCTTACAGCGTTTTGTACCAAACGACTGAATGAAAACCTAACGTGTCAGGCCATAATACTCATTCAAATCAGCCGCTGTGACTGCGTGTGCTGCTTTTCCGTCTATATAAAATACCAAGAAAGTACAACAGCTGGAGTTACAGCTAAGCGCCTTTTCTTTGAAGTAGGTTCTAACCCAATTATAAGCACAATAGATATGTCCATTTCAACAATACATGTTCATCCTTTCAGTTCTGTTTTGGGGATTGAGTTATAATACCTCTTTGTAAATACGTCTATGCTTCTGTGCATATACTGGAAAAATAACAAGCGATCAACTCGTGAAATATCAGAAGAAATGCATACACAATACAGTGGATCCAGGAATTTGAAATAGGGGTGGCGTCAGCGGAGAGGGAGCGGAGGGTGCCGGGAGGGGGTATCTCCACTTCTACGTAACGGTCAAACCACAAAACAGAAAAATTAGAGGGGTGGCGCGCGCCCTTGGCTCCCCTGCCTGCATCCGCCACTGCAATAAGCCATATCGTTAGCAGCTTCTTGTAACAGTTTTAAAAGCCTTATGCTCCCCCAACGTAAGTTATAGGCTGAATCTCTCTATACGCGTGGAGAGAGCATACACAGACGGTTGATGCAAAAGCCGTTACACTATATTGTATGAAGTAACTTATCTTTCTTTAGAAAGTGTTTGTCATTTTTAACAGACGGTTTTTTTCTCACGAGCGGGTGTGAAAATTAATTAAGGCGGTCGATCCCCATGAATCTAGTCTGCAGACACAGACTCTGTTTTGACCTTTATACATAATTAGATAAAACCTTGAGGCTAGTAGAGTGTAACTTTGCCAGTCTCTGGTTGTGTCAAAGTACAGGGCCTATTTTAGTTTTACATCTCTCTGCATAATAGCATTTTCCGGTCTGTGCAACAATATCCACATTATGTGACTTGATTTGATGGTTATTTTAGCGAGATCTTGAGTCATAAATTGACACATTTTCAGTATAGTCTTCTAGCATTGATGATTTATAAAAATAATGAAAACGAGGACGATGATGATTGATGATGAGGATGACGACGACGACGACGACGATGATGATGATGTTGTTTATCTTCTTATGATGTTTACTTTTGTTTACTTTGTATTTCTATTGTACTTCTCTCTGTATTGCGCATTATAAATTGCTATTATCCTAATTATGATGATGATGATGATGCTGATGATAATGATAATGATGATGAAGATGAAGATGATGGTGGTGGTAGTGATGATGATACTGATGATGAATGATGATGGTGATGATGATGATGATGATGATGATGATGGTGGTGGTGGTGGGGATAATGCTGGTGATGATGATAGGGAGGAGGAGGAGGAGGAGGATGTTGGTGGTGGTGATGATGGTGATAATAATAATGATAATGATGATGATGTTGAGGAGTCCGTCCCACTTCTCGTTACCGCGATATCTGAAAAATCATTTGAGGTAGGAACCTCAAACTTGGTACTAGTATGTATCCCCATACGAAGATGAACTGATTAGATTTTGGGGTAAGTAGGTCAAAGGTCAGAGGTCACAGAGGTCAATTTACATGAAATTACATGAAATTCTTGGTTTTTAGCACCGTTACCGCGATATCTCAAGAACTGTTTGAGGTAAGAACCTCAAACTTGGTACTAGTATGTATCCCTATACGAAGATGAACTGATTAGATTTTGGGGTAAGGAGGTCAAAGGTCAGAGGTCACAGAGGTCAATTTACATGAAATGACATGAAATTCTTGGTTTTTTAGCACCGTTACCGCGATATCTCAAGAACTATCTGAGGTGAGAACTTCAAACTTGGTACCAGTATGCATCCCCTTAGAAAGATGAACTGATTAGATTTTGGGGTAAGTAGGTCAAAGGTCAGAGGTCACAGAGGTCAATTTACATGAAATTACATGAAATTACTGGTTTTTTGCCTCGTTATCAAATATTTCTAGAACAGTTTGAGCCATCAACTGAATTTAGGCGGAGGCATATAGGAGACGCAGTCGCATTCATCTTGTTTGTAAGTCCGTTTAAAAAAATAATGTCTCTGGTTGTTGTATCTCTACATCATGAAATTTCGTCTTATACGAACAAACTTAAATAGTATAAAAACGTTATAATGTAGGGCGTTCCTGCACCTGCGCCTCTCTTGAACATTGGCAGTTTCGTCACTATTATTATCATGGAGCTGTAACTTGATGCTAATATTATAGGAATTCTGATAATAACAGCTGTCCCAACTTTATTGATTTTGTCTCCTTCTGTCTCGTCCCTTGCTCCAATTATTGCTATGTGTATTCCCAAAATGATTTTGTATGACCTTCATGTAGTACGGCGGCAGAAGCTGAAACATTGTGCGTTTTGTCCAAACATCAGAAGTTTCCTATTCATGTTTTTCATCCTTTCAAATATTTTTTTTTTCTAATCATGGCTTTTCTTCTAACGCTTCCCTTTTTATTGCTACAATAATATCTCGTTCGTTTCATAATTCGTCTCCCTTTGGTTGCCCCCTCCCCCTTATTCCTGTTATTATTTACCAGGAACCAGGAGCAAGTGCTTGTCCATATGCATGGAAAGTGTCTCGAAGAATTCCAGAACAAGCAAGCATAGGATGGTCCTATCTTTACGTCCCTCTTCTACAATAATATTGTCATGCTTGTAATGCTTTCCGTTAAAGTATAATGCTGACAGGGTGAGAACGAGGTCAGTAAAATAATACGAGGTCAGCAAAGCCAGGCTCACACGGGATCGACGTTATTTACTGATGTTAGGACCACGTCAGTGACTGGTTTGGTCTTTTGCACTTCATGAAAGAGTGATAGGTCTATCGTTTGAAAAGTGATTGCAAAATGAACAGTGCAAACAATACATTAATACTTGTATACTTGCCTGCGTCTTTGGAACAGGAAAGGGGTACGTTAACACACAAGAAGACTTTCGTCATCCGTCTGAGCTGAGGGATTCGAACCCACGATTTTAGTTTCGACAGGCATACTCTATATCGACCGAGCCCACTCATCTTTTCCTATCATCAATTTTGCTCTCATCTATCTTTAGCCCCCGGGGCGGGGGCGGGTGGCTGGATACACGAGAGTTAAGAAAGTGAAAGAGAGATGCCGGTACTTCTTGATATCCTCGTCATAATCAATTGCCCAACAACTCATCCCTTCGCCAATCTTCAAGAAGGAACACCCCCGCCCCCCTAAACCAGCCACCCAGCTCCATCTCTTCGTCCCTCTCTCTATTATGATTATATCAAATAAATTCTTTAACTTTGGTGCTTAATGTGGTGCCTCTGAAATATGTTATAACGCCACTAATCTCCACCTTCTATGCAATCTAAATAAATAATTATTATAGAGCACAAAGTATGAGTTGCTTTTTCAATAGCAGACACAAAATTCACCACGGGTATTTACGATTTATTTGAAATATATTACAGAGCTATTAATGGCTTTTTCATCGTCCAATTTCATGATTTTTACAAAAATATCTCCTTTATTGAATGATTCATATAGCTCAGTCATTTCTGTAATATAATGTATTTCTTTCAGCACTAAGTCCCGTACATTCCATTATAGTGCAAAATTTCCAACTTTTCCCATATTACATTCATTACAAATTCGTAGATGAGAAGGGATTTTTTTTTTTTTTTTTTTTTTTTGGGGGGGGGGGGGACGCCTATCTCTTCTGGTTTCTATTGGTAGTTTGTGTGAGCTAATTTTATAAGTCTACATATATATTTTAGCGTAGTTTGTAATTTTCAACAAACATAGGCCAAGTATGACGAATGATGAAAATAATGAGAATAATTATGAAAACGAAGACGATGATGACTGATGATGAATATTTTGATGATAATGATGATGATGGTGGTGGTAGTGGTGTTGGTGATGGTGATGGAGGTGTTGGTAGAGGTGGTGGTGGGAGTGGTGTTGGTGTTGGTGTTGGTGTTAGTGTTGGTGTTAGTGTTGGTGTTAGTGTTGGTGTTAGCGTTGGTGGAGGGGTTGGTGGAGGTCTTGGTGGTGTTGGTGGAGGTGGGGGTGGTGGTGATGGTTGTGGTGATGGAGGTGTTGGTAGAAGTGGTGGTGGTGTTGGTGGTGTTGGTGGTGTTGGTGGGGTGTTGGAGGTGTTGATAGAGGTGGTGGTGGTTGTGGTAATTACAACGATGACATTTTTGATGATGACACTACAGCAATTTCAAAAGGCATCCATCCTTTCGGGTTAGTCTAAGCGAGTATAATTCATAACGCCAATATGTATGGCGTTCTTCACCTGTGTCTCTCTAATATTGGCCATTTCATCACTATTCTGAATAAGCCTATCAATAAAAACACCTCTTTGCCTCATTTTCTTCCTAGTCTTGTCTCATTCATTATTTTCGTTTCAGTTATTAGGATGTGTAATTCAAATATGGCTAGGACCCACCATATGTAGGCCTCCATGGTTAAAACAACAAAGAAAGAAATGATAGTATCGGTATGTTGTTAAAGATCACATTGCAAGAAAATTCCATCAAAATAAATATTGGCTGAATACTTATTATTGCATAGATGGCATAAATTAAACAAGGTTATCCAAATTCAACGCTTGGAAACATTTGAATTAATGATTATTATCAATTATAAAACGGTAAAATACAGCCCCCGATATAGCAGCTGAAGAGCTCCTTGAACGCTGCTGAGATGTGTGACGACACACGAAGGACCAGTCCTGTCTAAGCAGACGATGTCCCATAACATCTTACACATTTTTCAGTGCCTGTTTTGTCATCTCCTCTTCACTTATTTCTCTTACTTGACTAGCGTCAGTCTTAATGTTAGTCTGTTGCCTCACTCTTAACTTCGTGTATCGTATTATTTTGATGAAAAATGCAACGTTAAAAAAATAAAGGAATCAGTCACTTGTAAACAAAATAAGACGCCATTGTATTTTCAGCTGCTTGCACCGGGGCATGTTCGGCGTTTCAAGAGGGAACGAATACAATCTGTGATATTATTCGGAGGGCTTTTCAATTTGAAAGTGGGATTTATTTCATTGATCATTGACCCTTCTCCTGTGTATTTACAATCAAACGGTTTTAGTTATCAGAATCAGTTCACTTTCCCTTTTAGAATGGTGTGAAATAAGGTCATGTTTAAATGTACCAAACTCTTTATAATTTGATAAATAATTGCATTGCAATTACGTTCATTCATTATAGGACGTCGTCTGCTTAAGCAGGATCGATCCCTAGTGTGACGACATCAAAACATCGCTATATTTCTGGCGAATCCTCGGATATTCCAGATGCTGAGAAGAGCTTTTATTTATGTTGTTTTTATAATCATCAGATACGCAGTTGACATAAAACTTATACGATTGCCATCTATAAGCTTCCCAGTTTCTAGTGATACATTAATTGCCATATTTGTGATTTTCTTTGGATAGCTACTTTAACGGTTACAGTCCTATAGCTAGAAGGTCCGATAGTTAGCGGGTCCGATAGACCAACACCCAATAGATAGAAGGTTCGATAGACAGAATGTACGAGAGGGCCCAGTAGACAAACGGTTCTATAGACCGAATCGGCAAAAGGGTCCGATAGTCCGAAGGTTCAGTAGGGGTCCGATAGTTAGAAGGTCCGATAACGTAAAAACGTTTATCTCATAAAAGGAAAAGGGTAATGCCTTATCTTTTTCTATGTGTATTATAATACAGCGATGCACTAGGTCTGTAGGCCCCCCCCTCCTCCCCCCCAAAAAATGGGGAACTTATTTTAAAGTTTTGTTTTATACATTTTCAACATGTTAAAAGTATTTTTATCAGAGCATCATCATCTTCATCACCGTGGGGCGGGGGTGGTCCACCCATGCAGCTCAGCTCCCCCGGTTAATTTTGCCACTAAGCCGATGTATTGGCAATGGGGAAAGCTGACCATTGTTTGAAACATGGAAATCTAATTATATGGTGCACACTGAAGCCCCGAGGCCCATCATGCCCAAAGCATTTTTTTCTAGTGGAGCAAGCAGAGGAAAGGGCGTCCCCTTCAAACACAAGTGTTATTTTTTAAACAAAGTAATCTTATGTGGGGCACACTTTATAGTTGAATTTTCATTAAATGTAACAAAAGGTAAGATTCTGGAAACAAAAGATTCTGCCCGATAAAAATGAAATTGTTTCAATTAGGCCCTACCACCTTCTCGGGAGGGGGCGTTTCCATTATTATTATTTTTTTTTTAGGGTTTTCAGGTGATATTTTCCTACCAGCTGCGATGCCAGCTTTTATACTTTTTTGAATGTTCACGGACTACACCCATAGTCTGTGGATTCTGTCGGGTAAATTATACCATTTTTTTTGAGGGGGGGGGGGGGGTGTGGGGGAATTTGAGAATAGTCGGATACCTCACTGCCCGAATATTATGATATTCGGTCTTCTTGTTGCTGCAGGACGTAAGAGGTGCTTGCTGCAAGAAACAATCTAGCGAGCTAACGAGAGAGAGAGAGAAAAAATAAGAATTTGGTATCCTGAGAATAGGTTCTAGCGTATTGTTATTCCGTTCTCATAATCTGTGAAACATGTTATCGGCATCTTCCGTTCTCATATTGGGAAGGGACTATTGGTTACAGGCCATTATTTCTGAAAATTCATCTCTTTAGCCCCTTTAGGTCAACTTGCCGCTCGATTCTTTTCACTTATGTTCCTAACATTCTTTGATTAGATTAGCTAGAGATTCAAAATGCAAACCAAATAACTTCCATAAGAATATGACTTATTAATATAATTGGCATTGGCTTATATACATGAATATGGCGAGTATAGTAATAACTAATTAATATCAATAATGAAAATATAATGGGCATTGGTAAATAAACCTAATAATGCTAGTGAGCGAAGCTTTTGAATTTTTGTTTTCTTCTCTTTCCTTTCTGATTTTTTTCTTTTATTTTTCTCTTCTTTTCATTTCTTTCATTTTCTTCTTTCCTTTTCAACCTCTTCCTTTTTTGCTTTTTCTTTGGTTGGAACGCCCCCACTTATTTTAACCACTTATTTTTTTACCCACTTATCATTTTATCCATTATTTTACCCTTTTTACGTATTTATTGTCGGTCTATCGGACCTTCTAACTATCGGACCCCTACTGAACTTAAGTTCGGACTATCGCACCCTTTTGCCGATTCGGTCTATCGAACCTTCTATCTATCGGACCTTCTGACTGTCGGACCCGTTGGTCATTTGATCTATAGAACCTTCGGACTATCGGACCATCCTGCCGATTGGGTCTATAGAACCTTCTGTCTACTGGACCCTCTCGTACATTCGGTCTATCGAACCTTCTATCTGTTGGGTGTCGGTCTATCGGACCCGCTAACTATCGGACCTTCTAGCTATAGGGATGACCCCGTTGTTAACACGATCGCGAAGACTTTCGAAAAATCCATTTTAAAAAGGCAAGTTCGATTAATTAGGCCTACCCTCTGAAATGAGCAAACATTACAATAAGTAATCCGAACTGCATTTTTAAGGGATATAGTTACAAAAGGGTATTGCTATTGCCCTTGTTTGTATTTTTCGAAGTCTTTGCTATCAAAGTTTGTTTGTTTTCTTTTTGTGTTTTATTTATCGGAGTTGTTGGTTATCATACCCATAACCTATTTAAGGAGACCCCGCTTCCTATTTTCTCTATCGTTGAAAGTCATGTTTGTTGCCTCAGCGACAGTTTGAGTCTGATGGTCCATCATTCAATATTTGGAAGATATATCTTGTATGGCCTATTCCCCCTTTTCTTGGGAATAATAATTAAAGGAAAGAATGATTACAGCAATGTACCTGTACCAAAACTGGTTTTCCTCATATATTTAACCGGGAATGTACGTGCCAACTTGCCAGTGCAGTTATATGGAGTAGGGGGGGGGGGGGGGGGTTAGCTGGGTCATGTCTATTTTGATCATGTAGGAGCTGTGAAAAAATGATAAGACATTCAGAATGGGGAAGAGAGTGATGAGAGTCGAACATTCACAACCAACCTGTGTTTTTCCCAGAATGATTCTCTGTTATGAAGGATTGAGCATTAGCAATCTGTTATATGCATATACGAATGTATGACATTTGCTCCGGCGGCAATTGCTCCTGCGACAAATGCTCCTAAAAAACCGACAAATGCTCCGTCGACATTTGCTCCTGCGATAATTGCTCCGACGACATTTGCTCCTGCGACAATTGCTCCGTCGACATTTGCTCCTGCGACAATTGCTCCGTCGACATTTGCTCCGATCGAGCGACAATTGCTCCGCGACAACTGCTCCGTCGATAAAAATGCATATATGCGACAATTGTTCCTGCGACAATTGCTCCGTCGACATTTGCTCCGATCGAGCGACAATTGCTCCGTCGATAAAATGAATATATGAGACAATTGCGACAATTGTTTCTGCAACAATTATTGTTTTGTCGACATTTGCTCCGATCGAGCGACAATTACCTACTCCGCGACAACTGCTCCGTCGATAATAATGAATATATGCGACAATTGCTCCGCCGATAAAAATGAATATGCGACAATTGCTCCGCGACAATAAACTCAGTAAATAGAAATAAATATTTGCTCCTCGACAATTGCTCCGTCGACATTTGCTCCGGCGACATTTGTTTCATTCGAGCGACAATTCCTTCGCGACATTAGCTCCGTCAAATAAAATGAATATGTGACAATATCATTGCTCCGCAACAATTGCTCATGCGACAACTTGTCCGCCGACATCTGTTCCGTCGGCCGTCGTTAATGCTTATGTATGTGACAATTGCTCCAACGACAACCTTATATAAAATCCTCATCAAAAGCGAACACAACGAATTCAGAACAATAGCTGTTGTTGGTGTTTCGGGATTTGGAAATAAACCTTTTTAAAGATTTTTTCTACCACTTTCCCTTGTGATTTGCCTATACCTATTAATTATTCATCTATATGTTTTATTATTTTGTTCCCCCCCCCCCCCCTCTCTCTCTCTCTCTCTTTCTTTATCTTGGGCATTTTTAACACAACTGAGTAAATGATGGCGAACATTTATTTCTAAATTATAGCCATTCTATCTACTAGTCATGACACTTGCTGGTGGGGAAAACAAGCCAGTCCTGTATGTGGGTTGTTACGAATTGCTAAAGTTCATAGGTTCAATTTAATATTGTAATAGTGAGGGGAAGGGAATATACGCCCAAAATATGGGGAATTGGTGGAATTAAGTGTTCGCTCCCGGGCCTCCCGCCACGTGGAGCTTGCATAATGCCTCGCAAACAAAACAAATTGACATATACATGTATTATACTTATTAATATGGCAGTACTCTATCAAACAGAAAATATCATAATAATGCCTCTAGCTCCCTGACTCCCCGATGCAGAACTGCATGGTTTAAATATATATATATATATAAACAAAAATAATACAAACGTGAAAGATAGAATAATTTATACCAGTAATACAAAAGTACGACAATCATTCTGGGTTGCCAAGTTCAACTTTTTAAACTGGTCAAGCGGGGTTTGTTTTGAAAGTTTAGTTGTGTCTCCTTGTTTGTTTTCATTTTTATATTAAAATAAAACGTAACTTTTTTGTGACATCTGTCTGAATATGCTTGTCGTACAGTTTGAGTAAAGCGAAAATTATTACAGGGTTCAAAGAAACAGTCAGAAAAAAATGAGTTATACAAATGTATAAGAGTTATTCTTGTTTTGAGATTCATGATGAATCTTACGTATTTATTAATGCTTCGTATCCAAACTATAAACTTTTGATATGATTGTTTTTTTCAGACTTTCATAAATGATTTTTATTGAATACCACAATCTTGTGTCAGCACTATGAAAACAACGAGTAGAAAATTGTATGACTGAGATACGTAAAAAACATATATTTTTCATCTTCCAGCCCGTTTGCTAAAAAAAAAAATACAAATTTTATAAACTGGACTGTATCACTCTGTTATCTAAAAGATCATTTCATCCTTTTTGCATTCAACTTTGTAGAATATGAACAACTGTTTTTAGTTTGTTTTGAAAGTTTAGTTGTGTCTCCTTGTTTGTTTTCATTTTTATCTTAAAATAAAACGTAAATTTTTTGTGACATCTGTCTGAATATGCTTGTCTTACGGTTATTTGTAAAGCGAAATTAATTACAGAGTACAAAGAAACATATGCTACGACCCAGGAGGCTGTGGGAGACTTGAAAATTAATGATATTTATGGCCATAGAATGTGATATTTGGGTAAAAAGTGTGATAATTGGACCAGAAAATGTCATTTTCGGGCAAAACACCTCACCCCCCCCCCCCGAACATGGATTCTTTAAAAACATCTAAATGCAAAGAGAAAATGTGCACACTAAAGGTTAAAGGACTAGATCAAAATATATTGTACACTCACCATCTTCACTTTTTTGTGCGGGGGGGGGGGGGGGGGGGGTGCCCAGGGCTGATTGTCAGAGCCCCCCATTCGCCCCTGTCTAGCCATAAATACATTTTTAAAATAATCGCTTGTAGAGGTGGAAGAAGGGTGAATGGCGTGTAAAAAATATACCCCAAATTTTTAAAGAAGAAATAATAATGGAAAAGAGAAAGGAAAAAGAGGAATGACAATGAAGGGAAACAATGAACGTGGCTGTCAAGACAAACCCACAAGGGTTTTTATACAGCAACCAGGTTCCTATTTTTATTGTCAGTCTTTTTTATGTTTTAATAATTACATGCAATTTTAATGACTATGCCCGTCTAAACACACTAAACTATAACATAATTTCGTGCATGTTAATGTTAATGATACTCTTTTATATATGAATCTGAATAAAGCTGAATTGAAAAGAATTGAATTTAATTTAATTTAAAGCGTTGCTCGCTTCGCTCGCTTGATTTCACTATCTTAACCTATGCCGGTTATATATATATTATCAAGAAAGGGAATAGGTTTGCATCGTGTCTTTTATCCAATATTTATGCTTAATTCTTTAACTCATAAAGTGATAGTTATGTCTGCAAGGATTCGAGCGGCAAGTTGACCTAAAATAGATGAATTTTCAGGACATGACCGCCTGTGACCATTGGCCTATTCATATCATCACACCCTGATCATACTCTCTGTGTGAACGGAAGATGCCGATAAATGTACGTTACTAAAATCACGAGAAGGGATTGTAACAATACACTTAAACCTGTTCTTAGTATTTAAAAAAAAAAATCAATATTTGCCCGCTTATAAAACAAGACGTTTTCGATTAGCAATCATTTTATTGTATTTTGACAAAAAAACGAGACTTCTTTTAAGGCAAGATATGGTAATTTTTGGCTCGCTCGCAAAATAAATAAAAGTATGTGTCTTGGGGTGTGTGGGTGAGGGGTGTGTATAGTCAAATTAATGTGAGCAAGACATTTCGGCAAAATATTTTGTTCATTCCCCATCCCACTCCTCGAAACGGATTTACGCCAGTGTCATCGTACTCTCGTGGAATAAGCAGTTAGAGGTACGGTAGTAATTGTCTCGACATACATGTATTTCGAGATATTCGAGATATCTCGAGGCAATGATATTGTCGCATATTCATTTTCTTCGACGGAGCTAATGTCGCGGAGGAATTGTCGCTCAAATGGAGCAAATGTTGGCGGAGCAATTGTCGATGAGCAAATGTCGCATATTCCTTTTTATCTACCATGTCTACCGAGTTTATTGTCGCGGAGCAATTGTCGCATATTCAGTTTTAACGACTGAACAATAATCATATTTTGGAGCAAATGTTGACGGAGCAATTGTCGCAGGAGCAATTGTCGCATATAAGCATTTCTGTCGACGGAGCCGTTGTCGCTCGATCGGAGCAAATGTCGACGGAGCAATTGTCGCATATATGCATTTCTATCGACGGAGCAGTTGTCGCGGAGCAATTGTCGCTCGATCGGAGCAAATGTCGACGGAGCAATTGTCGCATATATGCATTTTTATCGACGGAGCAGTTGTCGCGGAGCAATTGTCGCTCGATCGGAGCAAATGTCGACGGAGCAATTGTCGCAGGAGCAAATGTCGACGGAGCAATTGTCGCAGGAGCAAATGTCGCCGGAGAAATTATCGCAGGAGCAAATGTCGACGGAGCAATTGTCGCAGGAGCAATTATCGCGGAGCAATTGTCGCGGAGCAATTGTCGTATTTTTAGGAGCATTTGTCGCAGGAGCAAATGTCGGTTCCCCGCATATACATGTACATGTATATGTCCCCAAAATCCACCTCCCTTCTATTATATTCTTTCTTACCCGTTACTACTCTCTTTCTTCCTATTAATCTCTCACTCATTACTACTAAGAATATAGTTCTCTCTTTTCTCTCCCTAACCCCCTCTCTTCTACCTCCCTTACTCCCCCCCCTCTCTCTCTCTCTCTCTCTCAGCAGTCTACCGTCCGTTCACCCTCTTCCAGGCTTCTCTTTCTTTATTCATAATTTTGGTATCACTTCTTCCTGTGAGGGGAATAATCCCGATCCTGATTGAGATGTCCAATTATTTTATACTTTTTAAAGTGCATGAATAGGTGGAGACTCTCCTTCACCCCGTATTTCAACGTCCTATACGTTGCTTGCGCCAGGGCAGGGGTATACCTTAACACATGACGTTGTCCAGCAGTCTTCGATGACCGTGCAGTGATAATAATAATAATAACCCATGACCTTTAGTTTGACATGAAGGCAGATGTTCTACTACTAGGCCAAATCGCCTCCTCTTTCCTCTCAGCAATCTCCGAGGGCCTCTTCATAATTATACCCATTACTATCCTTGGCAGGGGCGGGGACGAATGGGGGATAATGAATGTTAGAGAATCAAAATATGATTGAAAATGCGGTTAAGGAAAAAAAGAACCATATATAGGGAGATACTTCCTGACAAGTTCTACACCACATGTATTCTCCGGCAACAACTGCTCCGCCAGTCAGACCCAACTTCGGAAAACGGAGCACAGGTATATACTCCGAAAACGGCATATGAATATACAGCCCTCATCGTTCAGTGCGAGGCCCGTGCCCCCCCCCCCCCCTTTGAAAGAAAAGTATACATTTTGCCCTCCTTTTTTGCTTGTCAAAGAATTGTTGAGGAAATTTTGACCCCCAAAAAAAACTTACCGCGCGAAGCGCGAAAGCTCTTACGTTTTTAGCAAATTTGAGAGAAAGATAAACGGCTCATAGCAATTTTTTTAGGCGGAGAGTTATAGTTCGACGCCCTGACTGCTTTTCAGTTATTTGGACGTAATACTGTATGTAACAGGGGTGGGTGCAACGAGGGGGAGTGTCCCCCTTCCGGGGGAAGCGCGAAAGCTCTGACGTTTTTAACATCTCATTTTTAGGCAGAATGTTAGGTCACCGCCCTGGCTACTTTTCAGTTATTATGGACGTAATACTGCACTGTATGTAACACGGGCGCGTGCAGGGAGGGGAAGTTTCCTCCTTCCAGCGTGAAGCGCGAAAGCTCTGACGTTTTTAACATCTTATTTTTTAGACGGAATGTACGGAAGCGTTAAAGTGCCATTCGACTTCACAACTTATCGAGATATTTTATCCCGACAAGTCGACTTAATATCCATATTTGGTCGACATGTAAAGATATCTTTCTAACCATGTCGACTTCTTAACTTTTATAGGTTAACATGGCGAAATAAATTATCTTGCCAAGTCGACTTAACAAAAACAAAATATGTCGTCATGGTGACATAAATTATCTAAAAAAGTCGACTTAAAACTAAATTATGTCGCCATGACGACATATTTTTGGGGAAGTCGACTTGTCAAGATAATTTATGTCACCATGACGACATATGATTTTTGGTAAGTCGACTTGTCAAGATAATTTATGTCACCATGACGAAATATTTTTTGGGAAGTCGACTTGTCAAGATAATTTATGTAGCCATGACGACATATAACATTTGGTAAGTCGACTTGTCAAGATAATTTATGTCGCCATGACGACATGTATTTTTAAGAAGTCGACTTGGCATGATAATTCATGTCACCATTACATGTCGTCATGGTGACATGAATTATCTTGACAAGCCGACTTCCCGAAATATAATTTATTTTTTAAGTCGACTTGGTTAGATAATTTATGTCGCCATGGTGACTTTTTTTTTTGGGGGGGGGGGGGGGGGGGAGGAATGTCGACATACTTTTTTTTTGTTAAGTCGAATTGGCAAGATAATTCATTTTGCCATGTCGACCTATAAAAGTTAAGAAGTCGACATAGATAAATATCTTTACATGTCGACCACATATGGATATTAAGTCGACTTGTCGGGATAAAATATCTCGACAAGTTGTCAAGTCGAATGGCACTTTAACGCTTCCGTAGGATAGAAACAATGATACTAACAATAATACTTACAAAATGAGGAGCGTGAGGAGGCATACAGCCAACTTCTTCATGATTAATAAGATGATGGTTTGCTTTCAGCTGAAACTGATGGTGGCAAAAGAGAGATGATAATGAAGAAAAAGGGAAAAAGAGACGACGACGACGATGATGATGATCATGATGACGGATAGTGACTCATCCATAGTTTTGAGGCCCGTTTCTGCTAAAACATTGAAATGCGCATCTTGCGATAAAAAACAAAACAAAAAACGACAGGTGAAAAGATGGAAATGGTTGAAGAACAAAGAAGATATAATAGAGCGAGAACAAGAGGCCGGGAAAGAAGAGGCACATAAGAAGAGAAGGAAAATAGGAAAGAAAAGAGAAGAAAACTAAAAGAAGAAAGAGACTGAGAAGAAGAAGATGTGATAGCTTTCAAACTACAGTCATTGATAAGAGTTCTTTTCGACATGGAAACCAAATGATTCATTCACAATTTATAATTTCTTCACTTACCTTATTTGGATATCACAAATTCCCATTGGTTTATCACCCTTATCACATAAACTCTATTTTTGATATCAAGATCGAATTTGTGATATCACAAATTGAATTCTTGATATCATTAAAGTGAATTTGTGATATCACAAATTCCCATTGCTTTATCACATAAACTTTATTTTTTATATCAATAAATTCGAATTTGTGATGTCACCAATTCGCATTCGTGATAAGACCGATTCGAATTTGTGATATCACAAAATGAAATTCGTGATATCACTAATTCGAATTTGTGATATCAAAAACTCATTTTAAATACCAAAAAGGCTTGCTATATGCGCGTGCCCAAAGTACAATAAAATAAACAATATAAAATCTAGGAATAATAACATTATATAATCACTCTCTATCTCTACTTACGATTTCAAACTGGATATCAAAACTGTTCAGACTTGCTCAGGGCATTTGATAAATGCCAGGTTCAAAATGTTAAATTATCGTATTCGAGGCTCAGAATTATCCCTTTTTTAGAGAAAATTATCGTACATATAGCTGACTCTGTATCTCACAGGAAAATGAGGATGTACCAACTATAGACCTATATCCACTGTGAAAAACAAAAATGCTGAAGGCAAGATACGATCCCGCAAAATTAAAGCTCTGCACTGCACTCGAGTCATACTCGACGTACATGGCGTGGAAAGCACAGCTCCGTGGGTGAAAATTACAAGAGAGGCAAAAATGTACGCTTCCTTTGTGTTTGGAAATGGATTTTAAAATGGATTTTTAGAACTTTAATTATTTCAAATATTGGCTTAATACTTATTATTGCATAGGTGGCATAAATTAAACAAGGTTATCAAAATTCAACGCTTGGAAACATTTTAAGTAATGATTATTATCAATTATAAAACAGTAAAATACAGCCCCCAATATATCACCTGAAGAGCTCCTCGAACGCTGCTGAGATGTGTGACGACACACCAGGGACCATTCCTGTCTAAGCAGACGATGTCCCATAACATCATACACATTTTCAGTGCCCATTTTGTCATCTCCTCTTCACTTATTTCTCTTATATACTTGACTAGCGTCAGTCTTAATGTTAGTCTGTTGGCTCACTCTTAGCTTCGTGTATGGTATTATTTTGATGAAAAATGCAGTGTTAAAAAAATAAAGGAATCAGTCACTTGTAAACAAAATAAGACGCCATTGTATTTTCAGCTGCTTGCACCGGGGCATGTTCGGCGTTTCAAGAGGGAACGAATACCACCCGTGCTATTATTCAAAGGGCTTTTCAATTTGAAATTTGATCATTGACCCTTATCCTGTGTATTTACAATCAAACGGTTTTAGTTATCAGATCAGTTTCACTTTCACTTTTAGAATGATGTGAAATTAGGTCATGTTTAAATATACCAAACTCTTTATAATTTGATAAATAATTGCATTGCAATGACGTTAATTCGTTATAGGACGTCGTCTGCTTAAGCAGGATCGATCCCTAGTGTGACGACATCAAAACATCGCTATATTTCTGGCGAATCCTCGGATATTCCAGATGCTGAGAAGAGCTTTTATTTATGTTGTTTTTATAATCATCAGATACGCAGTTGACCTAAAACTTATACGATTGCCATCTGTAAGCTTCCCACTTTCTAATGATACATTATTTGCCATATTTGTGATTTTCTTTGAATAGCTACTTTAAGAGAAAATGGGTAGCAAAAGGGTCAATATAGGGCCCACTAGCAGGCCTATCTTCTTAAAATGCAAAAATGTAAAACTATTGTACATTATTTTGCCCTTTTATGGAATTATTGATCGTACATAATGCAGAGGGCCAAATAAAATAGATAATTATCGTACACCTGGCAACGCTATTTGTGTGTGTGTAGGAAGTGTTGTAGTTTTTTTTTAAACTTTTTTTTGTAGTTTTTATACCATTCTTTATATAGCGACGTGTGTCATAACGATGGGTATTCCCCACCGTACAAAATTTTCAGAAAGATACTCCACTCACCTCGATTTGTACGCGAGTCTGTATGTAGTATGCACTCGCCCACTGTGACTGCCCGTGCTGCTTTAGTATAACAAAATATTTCTGTGCCCCTCACCCTGTGCATGTCTTGGCTCTTGGTACTAGTAAGAATCATAGGTAACAGCTTCAAAAGTCAAAGCCATTTTCAAAATCCGTATGTTCGGGCGGGGTAATTTCGCAAGTTATAATGACCTTTATAAATAGCGGCCCTTATAAATAGCGAGCAAACCATAGACAAATTACCTCGCTAGTCATAAGGACCACTAGTCATAATGACCGCTATCCATAATGAATAGCGGTCCTTTATAAATAGCGGCCCTTATAGATAGCGAGCAAACCACAGACAATTCAGGGCCGGCGTGAATTGCCAGGGAGCACTTGCGCGATCGAGCTCATGGGTGGGGTCCACTAGGCGGTGCCCCAGGAAGCTGTGTGGTTTTAGACATTTTAGTACAGTTTTTTTACGGGCTTATCTTTTAAGCCCGTTTGTGATTTGAGTCATTATTTTGTGCGAAATTGCCCGAATATCAACTTTTCAATTTCTAAATATTTGCAAGCAAGCGAAGCGAGCGAGCAAACTTTTTTAACTTTACGTAGTGAAAATGTACAGAAGTTACATATATAAGTTACATAATTATCTGGGAACCTCGCTGTCCATGTGGATATTCTGGCTCCTCGCTGCCCGAATATGACGTGGTGGTTGCCCGAATATATCGGAACTTTGGAAATTCTTGGGAGAGGGATGCAGCCCATTGCTGAAGGAGGACGCCTTTTGCCCAAACATTAACTTTCCAGTGTTTTTAAGAGCGAACGAAGAGAGCGAGCAAAAAAATTGGCCAGTTTTTTTGTTTCTGTTTTCCTTTCATTTCCCTTTTGTTTTTTCTTTTCTTTTTTCTTCTGCTTTCACTTGTCTCTTTTTCCCTTTTCTCTCCCCTCTCTCTTTTTCCCCTCCCTTTATGCCGACAGAGGTGGTGCATTTGCCGACAGCAATTTTGAGTGTGACACCCCCCCCCCCACACACACATTTTTTTTTACAAAATAAATCAAAACAGCACTGTACAGCACAACACAAGACGATACATGTAAAAAGCATATCTCTACACCAAATGTAAACAACAATTCTGTTTTCTCTTGGGGTTCTGACAGACTTTGTTGATACAAAAAGTTTATACCAACTCCCTTAAGTGCACAGTTACAGGAACATGTATAGAGTATTGTACACGCAAAAGAAAAGAAAAGAATTTTGCCAAGAAAGAGCTATTGAGAGAAATAGAGGAGGTAGAGAAAAAGTTAAGTGGTGATTTACATAACAATGAGCTTCTCATTGAAAGAGATTTTTTACTCCACGCGTTAAATGACCTTTTAGACGAAGAAACTCAAGGTTTAATTATTCGCTCTCGCATTCGATGGGCTGAAGAAGGAGAAAAGAGTTCTAGATACTTTTGTAATTTAGAAAAAAGAACTGGTGAGAAAAAAAGTATATTTCGACTAAAAGATGAGAAAGACAATATTATTGTTAATCAGCGTATAATTTTAGAAAAAATTAATTCCTTTTTCCAAGTTTTGTATAAGAAACATGAGGGTCACAACCTAGAAAACATAATGGATACTTTTTTAGACTCTATTGAAATCCCTCAAATAAATGAAGTTGACAAGGATATCCTTGAGCGACCTATATCTAAACAGGAAATATATAACACTCTTATTTCAATGAAACATAACAAATCCCCTGGTTTAGATGGTTTACCTGTAGAATTTTACATTGTATTTTGGAAGGATCTATCTGATATGCTTTTAAATTCATTCAATTTCTCCTTACAGAATGGTCTTATGTCATACTCTCAGAGAAAATGGGGTCATTACTCTGATTCCAAAAAAGGATAGAGACATATCTTATTTAACAAATTTTAGACCCATATCCCTGTTGACAGTAGACTATAAAATTTTAGCAAAAACCTTAGCTAATCGCTTGAAAAAATGTCTTTCACACTTGATCCACCCTGACCAGTCAGGATTCCTAAAGGAAAGAAATATTGCAAACAATATCCGGTTGATAATTGATATAATTGAATATACAGATTCAATGCATATACCTGGTGCAATTCTCCTCCTTGATATTCAAAAAGCTATTGACAGTGTTTCCCATGAATTTCTTTTCCGTGTACTAAATAAATTTAACTTCAGTAATAAATTTGTTAATTGGATTAAAGTATTTTATTCGGGTAGAAAAAGCTATATCTCTAATTATGGAAATATGACTAAACCAATTGACATGGAAAGGGGTATATTTCAAGGGTGCCCCATTTCGCCATATTTGTTTTTACTGGTTATCGAAACTATGGCTCTTGCCATTAGACAAAACCCTGATATCAAAGGAATCCCAGTTGAAGGAAATGAATTGAAAATCTCATTATTAGCAGACGACTCTACTTGTTTTATTGATGGCTCAGACATTTCTTTTAAATCTTTATTTGATACTATTGAAATATTTTCTCAATCGTCTGGTTGTAGACTTAATATATCCAAATCAGAAGCAATATGGATTGGATCCAAGAAAGGTACTCAGTTGTATCCATTTTCTGAGAAAGGTTTGAAATGGAATGAATCTACTTTTAAAACATTATGTATTCACTTTTCTTTGAATACAAAGCAAATATATGAACTTAATTATGTGATAAAGCTTAAATCTATTGAAAAAACCTTGAATTGCTGGCGGGCTAGAAATTTATCCCTAGTCGGGAAGATCTGTGTCTTAAAGATCCTATTGTTGCCACAGTTTCTTTATGTTTTCACTGTTTTGTGTATTAAAACTCCACAAAAGTTTTTTCAACAATTGAATACATTACTATATAAATTTATATGGAGTGGTGGCAATGATAGGGTCAAAAGACAGATGATGTGTAATGATTATTCTTTAGGTGGCTTGAAAATGATTGATCCGTACGCATTCTCTATGGCACAAAAAATGTCATGGGTCAAATTACTTTTGGATGATAATTATGAAAGTTTGTGGAAATCAATTGAACTATCCATTTTGAATAAGTTTAGTGATAAAAGAGATATTTTGTGGAAAGCATATGCCCCTGACAATATTTTGAACAACTTAATCTCAAGTCAATTAGCTGAATCCCTGCATACATGGTATATATTCAGAGAGAAATTTTGTGAAAATGTGTGTGATCTTGGTTTTTCTTCAGTTGGTTCTTATCAATGTATTTGGTTTAATAGGAACATCCATTCAAAATCAAAGCAATATTTTATATACCAAGACTGGCTTGATAAAAATGTGATTTATATTAGTGATTTACTCAATCCTCCCCACCCTGGTTATAAACTGTTTGAAGAGCTTATCCTTGACTATGGTATTAGTGCACAGGATAGGAGAAAGTACAATTTTTTGGTAAAAAACATACCAGAGGATTGGCTGATAACTTCTGATTTAACCCCAGACATAATTTTTGGCAAGATTAGAACTCAAATTTTGAAAATTAAAAAAATCCCACAATATGCTTATAGTATCATGCTAGGGTCTAATGTTCCAGAAAAGCAAATGTCATTTTGGGGTGAGTTCTATGGTCCTGGCGAGATTGATTGGAAGAAAATTCATATAAATAATTTTAAATGCACAATAGTTACTCGTATCCGTTCATTTTATTTTAAGCTCTTTCATAGAGCGATAAGTTTCAATGATTTTTTGCACAAAATTAAAAGAAAAGACACCCCTAACTGTTCTTTTTGTAATACTGCTCCTGAAACCTACAAGCATTTTTTCATTGAGTGTCCTGCTGTTAAAATTATTTGGGATAAGACTGTAAAGGCCATTATTCAAAAAATCAACAAACCACTAAATGTGTCCATTTTTGAAAAAATGGACACATTTGGGTTTGATGATGATAAATTCCTAACATATTTGTTTCTCCTACTAAAATATTATTTCTATATTTGTAAATTCCAAAACAAAACACCAAAGTTTGAAGGTTATAAGAAATACATTGCGTCCAATAAGGATATTGAATACCGTATTGCCAAGAAAAACAACAAACTTCCACTTCACTTTCGAAAATGGAGATTTACATTTTGAGTATTGTAACAGTGGCCATGGCTTTACATACACAAAATATTTTGTTTCTAGAGATCTGATGTAACTGCCTTCATAATTTATACTGTTGTACACTGTATGTAGTACTTATAAAGATTGGTACTCGGCCCGAGAGGTTTTTTTTCCCCCTCTACTGGGCCCAAAGCGTTGGGGTGGATGTCTGTGGTTGCCCGTTGGTGTTTCCGCGAATCGACCGGCCGGGCGGATGGCTGTTTTCCCCGTTTCGTGTAATATTTCGTTTCAGGCAGGTTTCATCTCGGCGTGTATGTTGATGTGCAATGTGTATTAAAAGTGAATGCGAATTTTGCAGTGGGGACTCGGTATGGTAGGGCCTAGGGGTCATAACTGGTTCATTCGGTTCGATTTTTGGACTAGGCCTATTTCTTTGTTTATTTCATTTTCATGCAAAACACAGAGATGCATGACATTCCGCTCTGATCTGGCCACCTTATACCGGGTTTCGACTGTACATGTCATGTGTTCATGATGTTACTGGATTTTTTTTTTCCGAGAGAGAGAGAGAGAGTGTGTGTGTGTCAACTATTAATCGATCATTCACAGTTATGGGATCTGCCTTGTATTATGTCGCTAGTATAGTGGGAGGGGTGATTAGCCGTTCGTTGCCAGGTTCGTTTCGTGGGGTCGTCTTCGGTTGGCTATGGGCATCCTCTCAGGTCCTTTGTATTGTTTTGTTAGCTGCTCTCTTTATTTTACTTTTATCTTAGCTGCTCTCTTTATTTTATTTTTTTCTTTTGTTTTTGTAATTATTATCCATATTTTATGATTATCCTGATTTTGTACCTGATTTGTTGCATTTTGTAAAATTCAATAAATACATAAAAAAAAAAACAAAAAAACAAAAAAACAAAACAAAAGCCAAAAAAAAAAAAAAAAAAAAAAAAAAGTTTATACCATTTTGCTCAAAGTAGTTTGTCTTTATTTAGGAAGTCAGTAAAATTTTCATTATTTTGACAGTTGGTATTCTCATGAATCATGAGTTGATTGCGGAATGCAGTCTCAGACTGTTTTTTTTTCTCTCCTGCATTTCTCCTCAGTCTCTTACCATGCTTACAGTCTGTGCCCCCTCCCTCCCTCCCTAGGTCCTCCCCGTCTCTCTCTCTCTCTCAACCCCTCTCTAAGTCTGCCCCCTTTCTAGCTAGATCTTCCTGTCCTTATCCTCTTTGTGGATCTTCGCAATCAACCGCGTAGCTGGGCTTTAATTTTAGAGGGCGGTTGTGAGCTCTCGCTTTTTTTTTTATTTGGCGTTTTGGGGAGGTGGGGGCGACCGCCCCCACCGCCGCCCCCCCCCCTTGGCTACGCGCCTGTTCGCAATAAGGAATAAGGAATAAGGAATAAGGAGCCGGTCTTTACAGAGACTCTGTATAGTTTGTGCATTGACAAAATGGTGATACACCGCATAATAACATAATGTAAGATTCAAGATTTCAAGATTTCTAGTCCATATAAACTTGATATTTTTTTTTTTTTTTTTTGGGGGGGGGGGGGGTTGAAATGGGCCCCATGGCCAAGTATCAGGCGGCCCCATATCCAGAAGTATTCAGCATCAAAATCTCTACCTACATAGCAAATTTCATGCTTTTATTAATTTAAGCGCACAATTTTCGATTTTCAGCAACAATCTGCTGGTCTATTTTGTTCCTTTATGTTTATTCCATGGATCAGTATTATGTACATTCTCTTTATTCTGATTGGTTTAGCATTGATGATTATTCAGTTAAAACAACGTATTATATTGACAGAAACTCATTTATATTCATTAAATGTGTATATTCATGTACTTCCTTTCATTTGCGAAAAATATCACATAGATCCTAGAATAGCTTGCTATTGTGGTATTTTATTTCCTTAGTACCACATAAATAACATATTCAGTCTTGGTGTTTTTATTTTATCCATATAGCTGTTATGAGATTTTCGTTAACATTCCCGCAGCTCACTAAACTGCTTAATTGATTTCAAATAGATGATTCTATTCTATTCTATTATTATTCGAAATCAGTCCAACCAGAAAAAACCGGGCAACAAGCGTATGCGAGCTGGAATACATTAAAGAAGAACATAATTATTTACAAGGCTGGTGATACCGAAATGGAAAATTTCAATCTCACCAGTCTGGAAAATTGTCACCAACAGCCATGGATAAAAATTAATCTGTATATATCAAGAATGATGATGTTATTATTGTGGTAAGAAGGAAACAAAATACCACAATATCAACTTAAAATTTCTAATGTGTTATTTATTGCTCTATAGGCAACCCTACATTTGTTTTGATAATTTGCCTCTTTTGCACGGCTTTCTATTCAGTTGTCGTTGTTTATTATGTGCTGGGGGGGGGGGGGGGGACTTTGACTGTATATTTTCCCTAACAAATTTAGAAACCCTAAAATAGCAGATCAGATATAGGCCTATTACCCTGAGGAAAATTATAATTGAAAAGAAAAAGGGCTCGCTGGCGGGTCGGAGCGAATGAGAGGACTTTTTGACCGTAAGTCTACAAAATAATACGATGAAAATAATGAATGTGCTTTTGAACTACTAGAAGAAGCAGATTTGCCTGTTTCGCACGGCTTTGTATTCAGTTGTCGTTGTTTATTATGTGCTGACTATGTGGTTTTTTCGACCCTAAGTCTACAAAATAATACGATGAAAATAATGAATGTGCTTTTGAATTGCTAGAAGAAGCAGATTTGCCTCTTTTGCACGGCTTTGTATTCAGTTGTCGTTGTTTACTATGTGCTGACTATGTGTTTTTTTCGATAATGATCCAATGTCAGGATTTTATTTAGAATAAACTATTTGAATTCGTAATGTAATGTTCTATATAGATGATCATGATCATCGGTACGGAGAGACTTTTCTTTAAAAATAAGGAAAGAACGTAAAATAATGAATGTGCTTTTGAATTACTAGAAGAAGCAGATTGTTTCCCCGTTGTTTTTATAACGCATTAGCGCCGTCCAGGACCTGGTTTCCGACATTGCCTCCCCCTGTTGGAGACGCCGAAACTAATACAGAAATAAAAGGGAGATTAAAAGAGAGAGAGAGAGAGAGAGAGAGAGCGAATATTTTGTTTTAAAGAAGAGAGTAAAAGGAGGAAGAAAGGGAGAAGGTGAGAGATGGAAAGAAAAGCTTACATGGATTCTCTCCTCAGTTTCCAGTGGCACTAAAGTCTATAAATTGTTAAAAAAACTTACCTGCATTTTTTTCTTCGAGTAATTCTCTGTTACGAAGGACTGAGGTTTAGCGGTCTGTTTCCATATCTGTGTTTTCCAAGAAATTTTTCTTCCGTTCTATCCTTTTCTCTCCCCATCGCTTTCTTCCCTCCTGTTAATTCTCTCATTCGTTACAAGAACACAGTTTGCTCTCTCTCTCTCTCTCCTCTCTCCTCTCTCCTCTCTCTCCCTCTCTCTGTTTCTCTCTCCTCTCCCCCTCCCTCTCTCCCTCCCTCCCATCTCTATCTCGTTTGCTCACCCTCTTCCACCCCACTTCTCTTTCTTTATTATATATTTTGTTATCACCTCTGCCTGGATGGGAATAATCCCGATCCTGATTGAGATTGATCCGCCAGGGACATACTACTTATTATATTCGAACCCACGACCTTCTATTCGCCGGAGCATTATGTCGGCACACCTCTCTGTGATCTAAATAGATTGTAGAGCACAATAAGTTGTGTTTTTTTCCAGCAAGGAATAAACCCACAGATTTTCTTAAATTTCAAAAATTTAAAGTTTAAAAAAATTTACTATCCATCATGCAAGAAATAAATAAAAAACAAATGAAAGAATGAATAAAGAAATACATGTACATGGAAATACATGGAGAGGCCTAGGCTGCGCATGTTTGTCGTGCCAGCTGAGAAGCCTGTTCGATGCACCGAACCGGGCTGGCCAGAAAATACATAAAAAAACGGGCAACGATTTGTGCTGACAGCTTGTCAAGAGTCTCCCCGAAATCGCGCAAAATGAATGCAGCACATATATAAGTAAATAATTGAATAAATAAATGAATACATAGCTACATAAGTAAATGAATGCATGAATAAATAAGAGAGTGATTTAAGACTAAAATGAAGGCTTTAATACAAGTAAGGTTGATAATCATTTTTACTAATTGGTATTAAAAATGGAAGCGATTTGATTTTCATCTAAATGCACTTTATGAACTTCAATGAAATAAAGATTACTTTATACACGTGTCAACATGATTAGGTGAGGACATGTAATAGCGGAAAACCATTTCTTAAAATGATATTCTTCTGATATACCTGTAGCTACATGTACATGGTTAACCTTAATAGCCCTGATATCTCTTATGCAATTGTTTTTTTGAAAGGGCACATTCATGACATCACAGGATATCACAGTCACATGAGTCACACAGTCACACAGAGATTTCCACAGAATTTTAAAATTCATAACTCTCTTATTCTTTGGATTTTTCTCAAACTTTCACAGACCTATTTCCCTAATTTTGTTGCTTTTATTTAAAGCAACTTTTTCCATGAATGTGTCCTTTGTAATTGGGTATTGGACCAATGAAATCTCGACAAAATTAATCTTGCCGATGCGGAGGGTGCCAGCAGTTTCAGATACGAAGATATACTTCGTGCACTCTTCCATGATCGGATTGATTTGGTTTTGTAGTTCACCATCCTTGCATTTGCTCATCTCTATAACAATTCTATCTAAAACAGTAATGCTGCATACCTGAAAAAGCCAACCATGCTCTCATAAAGAAAAACATACACATGAATAAATCAATGGCGGCTCGGGGGGGGGGGGGGGGGGGGGGGACTCCGTAAGCAAAACCCAATCTGCAAAAAATTTAGACCCAAAAGGCACCTGAAAAAAATGTGTGACAGCTTTTTAATTTGTTATTATTGTTATTTTATTTTATTATTATTTAATATTATTCTATTTTATTGTTATTATAACTTTCTTTTTCAGACTGGAGCCCCTCCCCTCCGGGAATACTGGACCCACCACGTATATGAATGAATACATGCAATATAGTCAAACTTGAAGCATTCTTTAAGCTTTGCACAGCGCTAGATCAAAATTATTAGCTTAATATCAGCCAATTACTCCAATGGGTTAATTATCTCCTAATCATCAATATCATCATAGACAGCCTTAGCACCGGCCACAGCCGCGCCTGCTGCTGCAGGTACCGCGTAGCCAATCCCCGCGGCTCCAGCAGCTTGTAGTGTAGCGACCATTCCTCCAGCAGCCACACCTCCCCCGTTGGCGATGGCTGCAGCGGACATCATACCGGCTGCCGTGGATCCAGCAGCAATGCCAGCGGAGGTGTAACCGATAGCAGCTAGAGCAACGGGTCCCCCAACGGCGACTGCTGCGGCTGTTCCTGCGCCGTACAGGATGGCTTCAAGTAAGTCAGCATTGGCGCTGTTTCTGTTTGAGATTTTTTAGAGACAGGAAAAGAGAAATATATTAAAGCTTGATGATGGTGTTGAGAAATTCATGAGAGCCATAGGCCTCCTTTTCTTACATGTTTGAGGATCAGGCGAGGATCAGAGGCACAGGATGGGGGTGGGGGGGGGGGGGGGGGGGGGGGGTCGGGGACGGGGGAAGACACGTGCTCCCCAGGCCGTCTATTAAATCCAATTCTGACGAGTATTTAAAGAAAAAGAGCCCCCGTTATTTTGTTCCACCCTTTAGAGCCCACAAATGTAAAAATCAACAACAATGTAAAAAATAACCACAAATGTAAAAATAACCACAATTTGTAAAAACATTGCACCGCAAATGTCATAATAACCACAAATGCCATAACATGTGAACCACAAGTGTAAAAATAACTACAAATTTAACAAAAATCGTCCACAAATGTAAAACACTGTTTAACCAAAATTTAAAAAAAATGTCACCTACAAATGTAAAAATTTCCATTTTTACCACAAATGTCATAACATGTCGACCGCATTATGTAAAAACTCATTGCTTGCATAATGCACCCATGTAAGATAAGTTATTATGGTAATTGCCACTTGGTCTAATGCCAATTCGTCTAAAGCCAAATTTGGTCTAATACCATTTGTTCTAAACCCATTGGTCTACACCACTTGGTCTATTAATCACTGTGTCTAATATTCACTTGGTCCAATATCTATTTCGGCTAAAACCAGTTTGTTTGATATAACCAAATGGCCTAATCGTCATTTCGTCTAATAGCCATTATGTCTAAACTCAGTTGGTCTAACACCCACATCATCTAATCATCACTTCGTCTAATTACCATATTACGTCCAATCATCGTTTGGTCTAATTATCCATTTGGTCTAATGCTACAGACAAATAGGTTAGCCTGTCATAGTTATATATAGGTTGGAACCAGGCCGGGGGGGGGGGGGGGGCGTATGGTATGGGGCTATAGCCTTTCACTTTTTGAGTAGACACGTTTCATATAATTCTGTTAAATAATTCTGATAATTATGTACAGACAGCACAGTACATGTATATATATACATATATATATATAGTTTAGAAGAGATCACATTTTAAAGATAATACATTGTAATAATGTTCGGCGGCTCGCTTCGCTCGCTCACAAAATGTTGAAAAGGGTAGTTGGTACCCGGGAAAGAGGCGTCCGTCCCCATTTCCAAAACGTTCCATTCCTCTGCATTGTGGTATGTGTAATGATTATGATGATAATAATGAATAGAAACAGCATTACATAATGAGAGAGAAAGATGATGGAAGAATGAATATAAAGAGTAATATGAAGAAAGAAGATTCGGTTTCAGTTTACTGTTTCATATTTCACATCTACAATGTGTTTTTACAGTATAAATGGTACAAACAAGATAAATGGTACAAACAAACATGAAATATATTGTCAGAGAAAATAAATAAAAAAGGTGAGTACCTCATATCTTTAGGTTTGCATGCAACGACTGGGCTAGAATAAAAGTGAAATATTGAGGAGCCTAAGGAGAAAGCTACGGCACGCCTGTGAGTTATAGGCTCCAGAGAGTAATAAAATTTATAATAGTCTTTTAAAATAGTGCGACCAATGCATGATACAGCAAAATGCAGGCGCGGATCCAGTGCGCCCCCCCCCCCCCCCGTTTTGTCTAACAAAGTATGCCCCCGGATCCCCTAGATAGCCGTTTGGCTTCGTCAAACGGAGGGTTCCTCAGAGTGTGCCCCCTTCTGAAATGCGCCCCACCCCCCTTTCTGAAAATCCTGTATCCGCCCCTGAAATGTGTATATAAATAAAATTATTGAGTCGCAGTAATCAATATCGCATTCAAAGAAATAGTATTGGATGGTTTTGTCTCTTTTATTACAGAAATGATATAAGAATTCACGTTTTTAAGTTAAATAAGCATTTCCTGTACGCCGTGGCAATTTCTGAAGCATAGTACGAAGTGCTCACATGATTTATAGCATTATTTTCAATTTTACCGATTTTTACAAAGAAAAAGACATATAAAACAACAACCACGTAGGCACCAATGTAACGGGGTTATGATGTCAGCATTTCGGATTGAATAAATAGAACATTTTATCACTAAGCAGGGGAAAAAGGCCATCTCCCAGCACCCAGCGACGGGCCATCACACCCGCCGCAACGAGCTATACTGCACCCCATAAGTCAGAACAATGGCTACTGAGGCAGAGAGAGAGTGTGAGAGAGAGAGAGATTGTAGAAGGATAAAGAAAACCATGGCGAAAGATGGAAGAGAAGACTATATAAAAAAGTTAAAAGAAAATAAGAAGAAGAAGAAGATAACGAAATGAGAGATAAAAAGAAAGAATTATGGAATATAGGCAAAATGATAGAAAGATAAACCAAGGAATAAGGAGCAAAAAAAAAATATGGGGGAAAAGAGAAAGATTTTGATATACCGAAAGATGGAAGAGGTGATAGAAGGAATCGAATAATAACACAACTAGAGGTCCACTTGGAATTCGGAAGCGTATATTTGCTGTTTTTGCAAATGTCTAACGAAAAAGTTAAATAATCAGATATAGTTTAATTGCTATACCGAAGTCCTCAAAATGACTGCAAACTGCACGTAGCTTTTTCAAAATTCCACGTGAAGTACAGAAATGTATAACAAGATGTTCAAACACAAATAGAGCAAATCTGACAACATGTGGTTCATTGGTCAGCCATTGTAACATGTTTAACAATATTACGTAATCTTTGGTACAAGATGGAACAGTAGACTTCATTCAACACAGTTAATCCGATTTGGATGAATTATTCATCACAATATAGTAGAAACTAGCATTTAAAATCAGACATACTCATCGCCAAAAAAATATTCCAAACTTTTTTCCAACCCTGTATATGTGTCGGGGCAATGTGCACCTAGTCTTGGTTGAAGTTTCTCCCACCCCAGACCTGGGGATCAGTGAAATTGTCGACTCTTGGGCACCCCCCCCCCTTCTCCAGTTCAGGTAATTGTTTTTAAACGTATAAACAGTGCATAGATCATGTGGACAAAAATCAAATTAGACGAAACGATGATTAGACCAAATATTATTTAGACCAGACGGCTATTAGACCAAATGACAATTAGACAAATGCTTATTAGACTAAAAATGTGTTAACTAAATGATGATAGACCAACTGAGGTCAGACTAACTGACAAATGAACCAAATGATGTGTAGGCCTACAGCAAATGCGTATTTGACCATTTGGGTTAAGACCATTTGATGATTAGACGAAATGGCAATTAAACCAATTGATATAGGCCTAAGGCCAAAACAAAAATAGTTGTATTGGCGTAACCCGCCCGACCCTAAAAATGTCGCCGACCCTAGGTTTTTTTTTTTTTTTTACTATCGATATCGCGTATCGTGCTGCCATATAGGTATGTATGTAAGTGCTGTGTGGAGGTACCTAATCCCTAAGTCTTGTAGTATTACGAGACCACCTCCCACACAGCACTTACATATATACCTATATGAGACACACACCTATATGAGAGACACACACCTCCAGTATACCAGCTATCTCCTCCGTAAGTCAAAATTATATTCTCATTATATATTTTTTATGTGTGGTCATTCTGCCATGTATATGTATTTGAAAGGTAAATATGAACATATGCATGCTTTAAATCTTTCTAAATTTGATAACTTGTTTGTGAGATCTACGGGTCTTATTTGTCAAATGTTGAGGTGGTGTATTGGTACCTCGGATACGAGTTACTCATGCTACATAACTTGATTGGCAGTCTTAGGCATACAACTTGTTGTATATATTGTTTAAAAAAGGAAAATGCAGTATAGTTAATGTGACTGTCTTTTGTATTCTTTATGATCATAACAATCATAGTGCTCCTCACCCCATTATTTGATTTTATTCAAAAGAGTTGACCTATACGCTTACATAGAGTGAGAAGTATTAATATAATATAATTATAAATGTAAAATTGTATAGTATATTCAGAAGGGAGTGTAAAACCAAGCACAAATAGATGAAATCTAAGATTAAAATATTTGTTGTTCAACATTGATTAGAAAGAGTAAAATATATTAATACAATGTAAGATTACATAGGGTACCGGGTACACGTGGAATACCGAAATGCATGCTTTTTGTGTTTAATCGTATATAGATCGTCCCGATGAAGGCCGTATGGACGGAAGAAAGCTTGACATGATATAACAATAAAGAGGAATTTCATCAAAGAGATCCGTCGCCTCAGGTTAATTTCATTCAACTATATACATACCCAACCATGAGGGATCCTAAACGTTCGGTTCAAGGCCCATGTCTTACAATATATATATATATATATATATATATATATATACTAATATATATATATATATATAAATGTGAAAGAAATTGCAAGAATAACGTTGCGTAGCTCAATCAAAGTTCCCAGAGCTGTCCTCCCTTTTTGCAAAGGCTGAAAAAATGTCTCCGCCGGGAATCGAACCCGGGTCGTTGGCTTAGAACGCCAATGCCTTAACCACTAGACCACGGAGACGGGTTAGTGGTTTCGGCGACACCAGATTCAATTGACCGACAGATTGACAAATCCTCAACCTTATTAATTAATTCCTTTGTCGGGGGCAGGTGAGTTTTGAACAAAGACAAGCCGCGTGCCTCAGCTGGATCCAAGCGAATGATTTGAATACATGTATACATTAGAATAATTATTAACAAGTGTAAGGAAATAACATATACAACAGCTTTGGCAAATCTCTTGCTGAGATAACAAAATAACAAAATAATATCACAAAGATAACAGAACAGAATGAAAGTATAAAGATTTACATGATTTAGCACCAGCCAATGCCTGGGGATTACCAAAAAGAATTAAAAGAATTAACTCTGTCGAGAGGCTCTCCACATTGGCTGGTGCACACATAAAACAAAATAATGAGATAAGGTAAACATAAGTATACGCGTAAGTAAAATTAAAAATATAATGAAAAAGAAAAAAGAAAAGGAACACAATACTCTCCGCCGTTAACATTTCTGAGTAATCTACAGCAGAATAATATGTTTAACATCTACGGCAATTATTGAAAGAGAAAGAAGATGGAGAGAGAGAAGTGGAAGGGGTAAGAGAAAGAAAGTAAGAGAGAAGGAGAGAGAAAGAAAGAGAAAGAAAGACTAGAGTGTGTGTGTGTGAGAGAGAGAGAGACAGACAGATGATATAAATACTGTAACAGGGATGAAGTTAAGGAAATACATGTGTAGCAAACCATGGTAAAAGCCAGAGGCGTCGATTCGCTCGAAATAGACAAAGCACCGGAGGGGCAGAGCATTGTTCACAAACAATGCCTGCCCCTCCTATGCCCTATCCATACTGGACGAATCGACGCCTCTGGTAAAAGCTTCAGCTTTTCATTCAAAAGCAATACTTGTGTGTAATACATTAATGAAAACATGAAAAGTAATATCGTTCAAACTAAATTGTGATATATTATGACACAGGCAGCAAATTGTGTATACGTTACTATGAAACAGTTAAGGAGAATCGGGTTATCATTTTGAGATTTTGAAAGTTCGAAAGAAAATTACGGAATATATATTATTACTGATTCCTAGGAAAATTACAAAAATAGGAATCAAAGATTTGAAGGAAAAATCATTGACAATGGCAACATCAATTAAATAATACATAAATTAAACTCAAGAAAGAGAGAGATGATTTAAACACACTTCAGAAATGGAGGGGGTAACCGGTAAGGAAATTGCTGCGTGACTGAAAATACACACATATGTACTCACACAATAATATTAGACCATGACAAATCATGGATTCATATCAAAATGTGAGTTATTCTGGTGAAAGACAAAAACAATATCGAAAACAAACTAGTATGCTTCTACAAGGGGAGGCACTTCAAACTTGAAGTTTCGGAGTACATTTAGAAGAGGAAAAATATTGGTATTTAGACACAAGTCTCTGTTTTTTTCTGAGAGGTGCACCCAAAATCTGAGGAAAACATGGAGACATGAAAATCTCATACAATTGGATCTTGCTAGTTCATGACTGAAAATCAGTGTATGAATTCTTCTGTGACTTGGGATGGGTAACATATATTCGGGCATGTCATAAAATATGTGTAGGCATTAAATAACAAATGACATAGATAAGTACACAAGTCTGTTATACAAAGGGGGCATAGTTGTAGGCGAGACAGGCGTTCCGTGTATGATAAGGCATTAGCAACTTCGTACGAGAAGCAGAAGCAGAACCTATGGGGAAGCCATGCTGGCATACCGTACTCAATCACAGGACGACATAATGAGAGTTTTGTGAGAATAGCTGAGCTTCTAGACTTTATATTAATATAACTATAAATGATATCAATAAATGTATAAAATTAAAAAGAAAAACAAAAACGTGTTCCCTGCATATTTTTTCATAAGAGAAGATCTGAGAATCACTTTCTACCATATTGATGATAATTCATATAGAGCTATTGCAAAATGAATTTAAAATACTAAGTATTATGATTTTGCAATAGTTCACAAAATCTGTACACATTACTTATGTCATGTCACACACGTGACCCCAATGTCACACACGTGACCATACATCATGAAACAAAATATTGCATAACAAAACTCTTATGCAACTTTCAACAAAATTAATGCTATATTCTAAGCTGTTCAAATAGTTTTGATTTCTCTGAGCCGTTGCTGCCTACGCGTCCTCTTGCGTCTACGTTTCTCGACTTCTTCCTCTTCGAGCTGAACCACAGCCATTACCCTGTTTCTCTGGAGCTAACCACCTAGCCCTCAACTGTAACTGTTCGATTTCCATCTCTTGAGTGTCTGAGATGAACTGAACCCTGATCAAAAATGATTACTTTACCATCAGCTGACGATACTGTTTTGTGCATACAACCACAGACAATTCACAACTCATCGCTGCCCGAATATGAAGTGGTGGTTGCCCGCTTATCGGAACTTAGAAAATCATCATGGGGGGGGGGGGGGGGGCTGCATCCCATTGCCAAAGTAGGACGCCTTTTGTCCAAGTATCAACTTTTCATTTTATAAATGCGAGCGAAGCGAGCGAGAATTTATTTTGTTCGAACTTTTCGCAGGGAAAATGTACAGAAGTTACATGCACAATTAGATACATAATTATCTTGGAACCTTTCTTCCCAAATACGTGGATATCAAGTTTCTTGCTGCCTTAGTATGACTATCGGAACGTTAAAAATTCCATTGCCGAAGGGGAGAGTTTTGCCCGAATATCAATATTCCAGTGTTTTCCCTTAATTTTCTTTCTTTCCCTTTTCTTTTCGTTCCCTTTACCTTTCCTTCTTTTCTTTGTGTTTTTGTTTTCCTTTCCTTTCTTTTCTGTTATCTTTTTCCCTTATCATCCTTTCTCTTTTTTTCAGGTGGCGCATTTGCCGGCATTTTGAGTGTTGGGGGGGGGGGGGGGGGAGGGGTGACGCCCAGGCTGCGGTCATATGTTATTAGCAAACCCCGCATATATACATGTCTTTAATTAAGAGGTTTTACTTAACTCTTACTGTGCCAAGGGTTTTAGCTCTCTTTAAAATTTTACCAAATTGTGATCAATGCTTACTTTTCAAATGTCTCCACTTCATTTACCATCTATTATTTGACACAATATTGTGTACAAAACTTGTAGGAAATTTATTACTATTTCTTATGATACCGAACAATATTACTTTACCCAACTTTATGCATTAGAATTATTTAAAATTACATTTGAGTTTCTTTTTTGTCCATTATTTTTTGGTTTCTCATAATGTTTACTATTGTTTAATGTGGAAATAAGGTAATATCTTTTTAAAAATCTGCAATTTTCTCTGGAAATTTCTATGGTAGTGTGGCGGAATAGGGAGGGGGGGGGGGGGGGGGTTAATAAAATTGGGGAAGTAGGAAGAATGGAGGAAACCCAAAGGGGTGCGAGAGAGATAACTGGTAGAAATAAAGAGAAAGGAGAGGAGAAATTTAACAAACTGACTAAGTCTACCTTGCCACCACAATTAAACAAAACATTACTTCTCACGGTAAGCTGCCACCATCTAGTCTTTTGAGCGCTAGATCTCTCTTTCTCTTTACAGTGTTACGTTATAAAGAGAATACACACAACATCACACAAAATTAAATGTCCTAATTATGCACAAATCTCGGCCTTCTCATTGGCTCACTCACTTTGACTCTAGACAAAACAACGCACTCATTCCTGTCTCCCATTGGTCAACCTTTGACCCGAACCCCGAAATAAACAACTACTCTCGCGCTTAATCCGCTCATGCACTTTCCTATTCATGCATGCCAAGAGCATCTCGGTTCATCTTACAACATTCATCCCAAATACATTCCAGTTTCTGCAACGACAAGGTGAGTCTACAATTCCATTCTTCTTCTTAGATCTACATAAACGTTTATAATTAATAAAACTGTCAAATTCTATACTCCATCAGAAATATTCAAACAAACTTTCTCTACTCTCAACTCGTCAAACTGAAACACGTGCTTCCAGCACACAGCAATCATGTCACATTACATGCATCAATAACAACACAGTGGCAATCTCTCCCGCGGTTCTCGTTCATTCCCCCTGTACGGTAGCGAGCAATCTAAAGGCACAATGACGTGGTTAAGTGCCTGATATAAAGTCAGGCAATGATTTCGTTCTCCGAATTTCCAAAACTGCTATCTCGATAAGATGTAGAAGTACCAATTTCAATTACCATCACTGTACCTAATGTGTGACCAGACATCACTAAGTAAGAATCAATCTGTCAGCCATTAGTGTTCAATGAACAAATAACAAGTAATTCTTTATTTACAAATATCTGACTAACAATGAGGCATCAAGCCTAAATTTTGTATTCAATACATGTTTGTTGAGTTCAATTCTTGTTATCTACACTATGTACAAGTAATATAAGATTGTAAAGATTAACTTACTAATGTTATGGTATCTACGATTAAGTCCCATAGCGTGTAATGTACAGTTAAATAAATTATTAAAGAGTTAGTGTGAGATAGGTATTGATTCACTGAATTCTTTTCCATAAGAAGAAACCTTTTCTTTCCTACTAGGAACATGTAAGTAATTCTATTCTGGGCTAAAACAAACATAGCCTCCACTACCATCTACTAGTCTATCCAAATACTCTGTCCCGTAATTGAGCCTACCAAATCCACAACGGCTCCCCACCGCTTTTATCTAACCACCTACACCTCTCTCTGGGATTTCCATAACGGGTCTCTCCACCCCTCACCTACATGTAAGCTCATTTTGTCGGCGTTACATGAGACTACTACCAAGGTCTCTACGATAAGTTAGCTTCAAATTCATAAACTCCTAAACTTAGCGTTCACTTCAGAATTTATCTTACAGTCCTAACATTCTTCAAGCCTAAAGGCGGATTCACACCGAACACGACAAACGACAAACGACACGACAGCACGACATGAACGACTTTCTGAAAAATCGCTCTAATGCAAACCCTATGGCACCGTGCACACTGCCACGACGTTTTCCGAAACGTCGTGCACGACGTTTTTAGGGGTTTTTAGTCGTTTCAGAAAATCGCTCAGCGAGCGATTTTCCCAGCACGACAAAACGACATTTTGGCCACCAACCAATTAGCGTGGAGGATTTGCAGTGACGTCATATTTATCCAAGGCTGCTAATTGATGGCAGAAACTTTTCATTTCTCCAGCTCATATCTCTATGGGATTTTACGTGTAAATTATTTTATCGCACCGCACAAAAAGTACCATAGAGCTATGCACAAAAACACAGCACTCGTTATTTTTCGTCGAGTCCAACCAAAACGAGATTTCCAAGTTACATACTTGTCTGATTGATCCTTTGGTTGAAAGGTTGCTGAAAATTTATCTTCGGTAAGTAAAACTAAGCCTAATTTGATGAGAGGTCTATATATTTAATGTTTGACCAACTTATCAAAGGCCAGTGTTTGACCAACTTGACAAAGACCAAAACCAACGTTAACAGTAACAATACCCAACGTTAACAATAACAATACAGTATAGGCCTAGATCTAACTAGACTAAATAAATGGTGGCTAAACCAAACTTTACTTAGCCCTAGCCTAGGCTAGGTTACATGTATGAGCAAATTCAATGAGTAGATCTAGATCCCTGGCTCCAGATCTAACTTAGAATAGATCCAGCTGTCTAACTTGTTAGATATTCTAACATTAACATATAGGCTAAACTAAACTAAAGTAAAGCTAAACTCAAGCCCGGTCCCAGGACCATTCCAGGTCCAGGTCTGGAGTCCAGGCAGTGTATCTGGCCAGACAAGCGGAGGGGACATGGTATGGACTATGGCTTGGCATGGTATGGCCATCAATCCGTTTAAAGTCAGAGCTACTATGGTCTGGATCCGGGGTCTGGATATGACTATCATGGTCTAGTGTCTGTAAAATCTACACAGAGAGAGAGAGAGAGAGACCCCCTCCCCCCCCCCCCAAAAAAAAAATAACCCAAAACCCCAAAACAAAACAAAAACACTGGCTGCAAATTTCGAACCTGTCACTGACTTTAAACGTTACTAGACCATCAAATTGACGTAGTCACCCTAGGCCTATTGTTAGTTCTTAATTTGTTATGAAGAGCCTACCCTAGCCCTAGGCTAGGCCTACTTTGGCCTTGGGAGGATCTAGAGCTTAGGCCAAATAATATTGGTCTAGATTATAGGCAAGCATCTAATCTTTATACTCTGAATTTAAAATATTTGTATCCATAGGCCTATTATCAATTTACATGTCATTGACTAACATGAGATCTAGAGTCTAACTTTATGTCGATCTAACTTAGATCTAAGTCAGAGACCTTTTTTTCTTTTTTGTAGGTCTAGATATAGGCCAAGTGTTTCCTTTTCTTTGTCATTGTTGAGTATAAAAAGAATGATGTGTACAGTGTAGAGTCTAGAGTTTGACTTCATTTTTAGGCCTCATTTTTTAGTCTAAACTGTTAGACTCGTCCATATCTTTTTGTTTTGTTAGTTTTTGTTTTAGGTAGTTTTGTTTCTTTTTGTTTTAATCAAAGCATTTTCAGTAGATCTAGAAGCAGTATAAGTTACAGGCCAATAACAATAAAAAGGAGGAAGCAAATAATCAGATCAATTTTACATAATTAAGGCAATAAAACTAAAATTTTCAGAGAGATTTTTTCCGGTAGGGCTACAAATCTGCAATAGGGATGTCAAAGATCTAGCAGTGGCAGATTTAGGGGGGCATCCCCTTTTTGCTTGTCAGAGAATTTGAAGGGAAACTGGATCAAAAAAATCTGATAACCTTTTTTTCTTCTTCTTTGCTTGTCAGAAAGTTTTCTGAGATACCCCCCCCCCTTGACAAAATCCTGATTCCTGGATCCACCCCTGGATCTAAAGTTGATGTAGATCTACAATTATGTATTATGTACATTCTACTTGCTGTTCATAAAGCCGTAAGTCTACATTGAGAAAAAGGGACGAATCCATCACTTGTTTGAGTGGGAGCATAGCAAGTTATGAATCAAATTATATATCACTAGTGTCTTTATTATGATTTATCATATGCCATATCACTAAATAAACTTATGATAGATTGAAATAGGTTAAATTTTATGTTTCACTTTTTTTCTCAAGTTGAATAATTACATAAATTTACATCACAAGACCACCCATTCTATATAAGACTACATGTGGATTTTTTAAGATGAAATAAACCTTACATATTTATGAACCCGTTTATTTGTAGTCTTATTTTTTTGCTATTTTCTTCCTCTATTTTTTGCAGCATAAAAGAATGGGCCATGATGAACTTCTGGAATCCCAGGCAAATCGCTGTACAAAGATGAGGATATTAAAGGCGAGACACATTTGCTGAAAGATTGCCAGCAAGCTTGAAAGATCTGGTAATTATTTTGTTTCATTCAACTCTAAAATGAAGTTAAAGATTCGTTTGGAGATGGAAACTGCTAAAGTTGTTTTTATATCTAGATACTTTACATACAGTACATCCGGCCCCCATCAATTATGTTCTTATAAATAAAACATAAAGCACGTCGGAATTCACCTGGTCAAATGATTTCTTTACTGTTTTAATTTTTCAAATCATTATTTTGTCTTTTAAAGAAAATTATTATTTTCATTTTTCTTTATTTCCTGGCAAAAATACAATAATGATCTAATTTCCTTTCTCACTAAATTTACAGGAGAAAGTACTGAATGTAGTTTGGTCAACATACATGTACAGGCTTGTTTCATGCAGTACATTTACTAACATAAGCTTTGTCACGGTCTTACACAACCATAACATTTAATATATAAACACTGATCATGCATACTTGTGTTATAGTCCCTTGCTATGTTAAGTGGTGTTTTCTCATCTTATTATAGTTCTGTTCATTCAAGTAAATGTTTAGTTACTTTGATGTATGTGTTTTGTGAAAAAAAATGTTATACAATTGTACTAGTCACTTGGTAGCTATGATGTAATGATGTTAGGAAGGCTATATATCATTGTTTAATTCCTTTTTCATTTTGTAGGGCACACATCTACAAGAGATTGTACCTGGTAGCTGATCCAAAGGGATGCTCTCAAGGACAAGAGGGGGTCGAAGGGAATGAACTTGAAGCCATTCATCATTCTCAAATAGCAGTGTCTCCCCCAGTCCATCATTCTCAAATAGCAGTGTCTCCCCCAGTCCATCGGCTGCTAATATCGATACTCCCTGTGTCACCACACCCTTCCTTGTATTTCCTAGTACCCCAGTAACCCCTGCCCCCCCCCCCCCGATCTCAATCCTCAAATGATCTCACAATGGATTGTGCAAGGACACACCCAAGGCATAACAAAATGAAGTTGACAGAATCCATTCATTTCAGTATTCTGAATAACAGTCTTACTCCCATGAAGAATTTCATTTTACAGCCCCTATAACTACATGTATGTTACTTCTCTTCCTTAATTTGCTACATGTTATGCATTACCACTGGTTAGATTGTTATTAGTCTGCAATAAGTAATTTCTTTTAGTGGGACATTTAAACTTTTGCCAAATCTCTATTTCAAAATCTAACTGTGGTTAATGTTGTTGAATATCAAGTTACGTCCGCCCCCCTTACATAATCATTAGGCCATTGCAGATTTAATCTCGGGACTGAGGTGCATTTTACAGCACGTCCCAAGTATTTTAGAGGGGGGGGGGGGGTGTCCGAGCTAATTGCATTTGCTTACTACATCATACATTCTTGGGGGATGAATTTAATTTGCACTCTAATGGAGCTTGAACTTTATTTACATACCTTACAATACCATAATTGATAAGATATTTAGTTTATTTGGTTTCATATTTGCATGATTTTTTTAATGTACTATTTTAAGGGAAATCCATATTGGTCTATTTGTTAAAGGTGCTTGTAGTAATTTATCCCATTAAAGATTTGAATTACAGTATTAAATTTCTTTTTTTTTTAGTGTTTTAAATATTGGTTTTTGTATTGTTTGTCTTGTCCAATGACAGATTTTTCAGCTCTCAGACAGAATACAATAGGCACTGAACTTGTTACAAATTTTGAAAGAGAGAGAGGGGGAGGGGCATGGAGAGAGAGAGAGGGTGGGGGTAGAGAGAAAGAGAGAGAGGGAGAAGAAATGGGGAATTACATTTAAAAGTATGTTGTGTTTTTTTTCAATGAAACTCTGAAAATGGGTTCTTTTGAGTCATTTTAAGATGCACCGTAATATGGGGTAAAGAATTGCTTTTACTTTGTTGACAAAATATCAGCACATTTTTTTAATCAAACAGAGTTTGTGTTGAGATAACTTATATAGTGAGTGTATAAGACAAAACTGCCCCCCTCCCCATATAGTGTGCGGTGGGTGTGTGCCGCGGAGAATACCACCATTTTCACACAAAATTTATGTTCCAAAACAGTGGCGGATTTAGTAGGAGGGGCACATTCGGCCCGTGCCCCCTTTTTGGAAGAAAAATATGCATTGTGCCCCCCCTTTTTTTTCGATTGTGCCACCCCCCCCCCCTCCCCATTTTAGAACGAAGACCATTTTTTTTTTTGCTTGTCAGAGAATTATGGAGGGGAACTGGACCCCCCTTCCCCGCCCCCCACTGAGCAATTTTTTTTTCTAGTTCCCACCACCCCCCCCCCCCCCTGGAAAACTGCTTCAATTATTCCGAATAGACAACTTTTATGTAGGCCTATTCCTTCAATAATATACTCACACGACCACAATAATGAAGAAAGAAAACCTAGCTGTAATTATTCCGAATAAACAGCAAATATCACTTTTGTAATTCTTCAACATAGTCACATGACCAATTTAACAACTTTCAGAAAATCCAAATAAAGAATATATGATTTCAAGATTTAAAAATATAAAACTTCCGTCTTATCTTTACAATTATTTTGATGACTATAATGATGAATTTGAAATGAATTCTATCGCGAAATTCTCATCATCGAAGACGACATCTCCCTCTCTCCAGCACGACGTTTTAGCGAATGTCGTGAGTGGTGTGCACTGTTTTTTTGCCGTTTATCGTGTAACATGTGCTGTCGTGTCGTTTGTCGTGTGTCGTGTTTGGTGTGAATCCGCCATAAGTCATCTGGCTTGTCCTATAGTTCGTCCCTATCTGTCTGTAATTCAGTATTCTACCTAACTGTTCAATACCAGTGAATGTCACAATTATTCCAATATTAAAATTCTTTGTAACTGTACTCTACTTTTCTTACTGGTTCAACTTCTGAGTGCTTGTACAGAACAAAAGAGAGAAAGTAAGAGGGAGAGAGAGAGAGAGAGGGAAGAAATATGAGAGAGACACCAGATAATAACCTGGTAAACTTACAACATGCACTCATATCTACATTCTATTTACATTTAGGAGCAAAAGCATTATTGATTAAGTATAGAGTAATGGCTGCCTTTGTCCTCTATTTACAAATATATACAAATGAGGCATCCTTGGCAATTTCCGGTTATAAAACAAATATGTATATTAGCTGAGCCTAATTATTGAAACTTCAAATAATCCTAGGTTAGCAAATCTAAAATTACTGTTCCGAACTAACACAAAAATTAACAGTACAGCTAAAGATAAATAAAATAAAAAAAATAAAAGGATAGGATGCCTCTAATATATGAGGCACTGGTGACATTTAAGTAACCGAGGCTCGAAGCCTCGCCTTCCAGATATTCATTGTTTTATTGTCGTCTTCAGATCACCTAATAAATTAAGAAATAAATATCCCACATTTTTGTAGCGCAAGTTAAAGAAATAAGACATCTTAGACATACATAATTGTCACGGAAACAACCCTGGAAAAGGCTAGACGAGAACACGGCTGCATTTGAGACAGTTTGTCAGACCGCTCAACGACCTGTACCGCATCTCATTTCATTGCAGCTAGAATTTTATTCTGCCACAAGAGCTATAGTCCAAATTGCTCGCCCAAAATCTTGGTTGACCTATTCCAAATATTGTTTCTTACATGTGACTATTATTATTAACGACATTATAAAGGAGTTTCATAAACATTGAATAAGACATTAAAAATAACATGACAGCCAAACATATGTCCAGTTTTGATACCACTTCACTAAACTTGCCACTTCTGGCCGACTACCAATTCTACCATTTTTGGCCTACTACCAATTCTACCACTTTTGGCCACGACCAATTCTACCACTTTTGGCCCACTACCAATTCTACCACTTTTGGCCCACTAGGCCTACCAATTCTACCATTTTTGGCCTACTACCAATTCTACCACTTTTGGCCTACGACCAAAATTGGCCAAGTTCAGATTTATGCCAAAATTTGGCCGAGTTCAGATTTATGCCAAAATTTGGCCGAATTCAAATGACTTTGGCAAGAAATATGAGATTAAAAATCACAAGACTTAACTACACAAATATTAAGCTCAAATCTAACATCTACATCATTTTGTCTACAATTTGGTATCAGAATCTCAATTCATAAGGCTAGCACTCTGTACAAAATTTTGTTTGGAACACTTCGTCCAAATATGGCACGGTGTAATTTTACACCAGCGAGACCAAACACACAGAAATTAACCACTTTGGCATCTCTGCCAAACTTGCCACAGTGGAACAAATAATGCCAAAACGCGATACACACTTTCGTGTGTGTCTGTGTGCGATACACATATACACAAACAGTTATAAATACGCTTAGCCAGTGCGCAGCCGACCTAGGCTTACCTGGGAGGCACAAATTATGACGTCTGATTTCTAAGACAAATGAATACATAAACTTTATTCAGTTAGTTTCTCTGCCCAAATTTTCCTGTAAAAATCTGCCAAAACTGTGACTGCAGAATACATGAACCTGAATGTCATGACTCTTGATACCAAAAAGTAGTAAAGATAAAATCTTGACCTCGATCAAGACTAAGTTTATTTACCTTGCTCTTTTTCTTTCTGTCCGAAGACTAACAAATCTGTACGTGACTTGTACTGTGTAAGTAAGTCGACTAACACAAAGTAACTCACATCAAAATCAGCCGCGCTATTTATACTGCCCGGGGGGCCGCTGACCTAGATACGCGCAGCGTACAATTTGACTACAATTTGACACAATGCGCAGTGTGCTACACACTTTATTGTGAAATGATATTGTATATGTTACGTTCTATGATTAGTGTCCCCAATACCCAAACGAGGGTGACATGGGTCCAATAAAAATCATTGTCATTGTCATTGTCATTGTCATTGTCATTGTCACACACACATTGGTCACTTTAACACGCGTATTATCTGCATAAGTATTCATGACTTTGATCTATTTCTCCATTGTGACGTACATGTTTATTGTGACGTATTTCACAGCTGTACTACATACAATAAAATCATGCATGAACTGAAAGCAGACTTGTGTTAAATACAAGTTTATCTCAATAAATGAATCAATTAAATGAGAAATATAACTTCTCATCTCAAAGTCTCCAGACTCTCCTCAAAAAGGTAAGATTTACATCAAGAAATAACAATTCTGGTAGAAACTAATTCTACACAAGTGGTGTCCAAAATTGAACCCCAAACAGAATCTTGTTTATAAAATAGATTAAGGGGGGGGGGGGGGGGAATTCCGCTACAGTAGCAATTAGAATGCTTAGTTTTTTATAAACAAACATTGACCACCATATACCTTTCCTGTGGTCGAGCAATTGGGGCATGAAAGTGCCATCGGCACTGAAAGCGTTAAAACGCAAACCATATTTGGGGTTTTTGGCCTATTGATCGTGCCACAGTAAGAACACATGTTCATGGTCTGCACATATCCCCAATTATATATTGGTTTGAGAAGTAACCCTATAGGGCAGTGTTGGGAATGGGGAATGGGATTTAAGACGAATTTTGTGCTCATGTGTGCCAGGTTTGCGCTGACGAATATGAGGTCTGGGTTGTATCCCCTTCTCCATCGACCACTGTTGAATGAAGGCTGAAGCATGCAATCGTGGATTAGTTGGAGGTTGTTTGATTCCATCCATTCTTCCAGCCGCTGTCCATTCTTGTCTGTTTCGCGGTATCCCCAACGAGTGTTGTGACAGTTAAAATCTCCAACGAAAATTTTGTTTGGATTAGGACCACCCACATCAGGGGTAAGATGGAAGTCTTGAGTGGGTGGTTTGTAGATGGATGTTACCGAAATGTCGCAACAAACATTCACTGTCAGTGCTTCAGTGTTATCAATAACTTGTACATCCGCAGAGAGGACTGCGATGTCCGGTTTGACAAAAACCGCACTCCCGTACTGTTTGTGTTGCCTTACAACCTCCAGTTTCATACCAGGAACTTGGGGCCAAGGATCACTCTGACCACGATGCGTCTCTTGTAGGCAGAGCACTTGACACTGCTCATTCCAACAAATGGCACCCAGCAGCTGCTCCTTATATGTTGAAAGTCCTTCAACGTTGAAGGAAAGGACTTTCATTTGGGTAGCCACAGGCTTTAGATTCGGCATCTGTGGATTAGAAAACACAGATATTTGTACATCAGTAGAAAGATTAGAACCCGAAAACAACATAAGTGAGGTTTGAAACTCTAATGCAGAAAGGGCAATAAACGTTCAGAAAAGTGATGTATATTTGGAAAGAAGCAATGAGAAATACCGACACTGAAATCACTGCTCCAGCAGTGACGTCACACAGGCGCGGATCCAGGATTTCTTGGGGGGGGGGGGGGGGGGGGGGGACTTTAAACCATGTGAGCTACACATTGCTACAATAATGGTGACAAATGGCGTATCGGGGGGGGGGGGGGGGGGAGGGGTGCAAAAGCATATAAAGGGCTTTCACTCACGCCGGAAGAACATTCTGAAATTTTTAAAGTCCATACAGATAATATTATAATGACTAAAGTTTCTAAATCTCGAAAGAAAATATTTACAATTTGACACCTATGATTTCGAGGGGCTACTTATTCATCTTTTGTTCGTTAGTAACTGTTACGGGTTTTGAATCCCTATCGACTTGAAGGGAGAATAAATGAGTTTTCTCGGCAATCCACATTTTAGCCTGTCTTGAGTCGTGATTTGGAGTTAAATCTGTCCAGTTTGTGAGATGTTTTGAGGTCCTTGAGACATGTCAAGTATGGCAGGTAGGAGTTTAAATTGAGTTGAATGTAACATGGGGGCACGTCAAAGGAGTTTCCTAAAATTTGTATTTTAGGACCTGGAATTGGCTTTCTGGTTACAGCAGCTTGTGTAGCTCAGTACGTTGTCGTTGTTTTGATGTAGATATATATGGCTAGTGTAGGGCATACGCACTGTTAGTCATATCGAGAAACCATTCGCAAAGGTGTTCGGTAATTGGATTCTTTTGTCCTTTGATGGGATATCATTTGTTTTCTAATGGTGCAGGAAAGACTAGGTCATGTATGGTCTTTGTGTAGTATCAGTATGTTGTACATGGATAATGTTCGCACGTTGCGCGTGGACTAAAAGTGTGGTTAGTTAACCCTTTCAATCCCAAATTATGGTGAAATGTTCGGATATGTTCTTAAATTTTTTCTGCACTAATTCCATACTAAATATGACAGAATTTTTTTAAAAAGTGGAAAAAATGTAGTGTTAATTAAATCACTGAATAGGGACTCAAAAGTCCCATCAGACAGGAAAGGGGTGAAGAATGCATGGCATTTTTTTACAAACAAGCTTAGTCTGATCTGGGACTGAAAAGTCCCGTCGGCCTTGAAAGGGTTAAAGGTCCCCAGAAATCCAAATGCAAGTTAATTTCTGTTGATGTGCGGGGATGAATACAACTCATATTTTGTTATTAAAACATCTAAAGATGTTTCATAGATTTTTAAATATTTTTTGAAATATTTTTTCCTAGCCTCTTAAGCTCCACCCCCAAAAAAGCTCCAGATCTTATTCCCGAGATGACATCATCTGTCAATCATTAGTGAGCTAAGGAGAGAAAGTGGTATGTAGCTTTGCCAGAGATAACCATCTGTTCTAATGGACCATACAATGCCTACATAGGAGTTGCTATGCCAGACATGCTGTAGCATCACCACGAAAAGAAGGGTAATGAGGAGGTATTGTTTGAAAGCATGCAATTCTATTGTGAGCATGTGCTGAGCTGGGGGAAGTTACATTCCACTCTGTATTGTAGAATGTTAGTATGGCTGACTAATGATTGGCAGATGATGTCATCTCGGGAATAAGATCTGGAGCTTTTTTGGGGGGTGGAGCTTAAGAGGCTGGGAAAAAATATTTCAAAAAATATTTTAAAATCTATGAAACATCTTTAGATGTTTTAATAACAAAATATGAGTTGTATGCATGCCCGCACATCAACAGAAATTAACTTGCATTTGGATTTCTGGGGACCTTTAAAGTAAACCGTGCAGATTTTGGATGCGCAGTTCAACTTTTGCATTGTGAGCGTGCGTGTACAACACTATGAACATGACGAACAAAGAAGCGGACAATTTATGCTGCTCCTCATTGTATCCTTCACAATTGCACTGGTTAACAAAAGAACATCCATTCATTGCTATCCTGTAAAAATATGTAGAACAGGTGTCACATAATAGCAGTGAAGGGATGTCCTTTTGTCTACTAGAGCTATTGTGGAGGGTACAATGAGGAGCTGCATAAATTGTCCGCTCTCTTTGTCACCGTGTTCATAGTGCAAATTTCGGTCGTCAGCTGCGCACGGGGCACTCAGAATTTTGTTGCGGTAGTCTTGTGTCAAGGCTTAGTTAGTTTTCACTGTTTTGTTGTGTCTTCTGAACTAATAATGGAGGAGGATAAGGTGAAAACTTTTTTGGATAATCCAACACTCGAAGGGTTGAATACTCTTCGAAAGGTTGAGTTGGTTGAGGCTGCAAAGCATTTTGGTGTGGCTGCTTCTTCCACTTCACGGAAAGCAGAAATGAAACAAAAGGTAATTCAGTGGCTTTAAGACAATAAGGTCTGGAAGGAGATAGATGTAAGGCATGATGTATCTTCTGATTTGTCCGTGGATTCTTTGAATAAGAGCGGTGATGAAAAGAGCATTGAGGCGGAGCTAAGATTGAAAGAAATTGAGCTACAAGGGAAGAAGATCGATTTGGAAATGAAAAATCTTGAGATGAGGATGAAGGAGATGGAGTTTGATAGGAGTCGAGATAGGGGTAAGCCACGGAGCTTTGATGTCTCTATAGACATGCCAAACTAGTCCCAAAGTTTTGTGAGGACAAGGTCGACTTTTTTCATCATTTCGAAAAGCTTGCCTCTAGCTTGGACTGGCCTAAGACTGCATGGCCAACACTGGTGCAATGTTCTCTGGTCGGGAAAGCACAGGCGGTTTACGCCTCCCTTTCAGTCGATGACTGTTCTGAGTATGACACTTTGAAAAGTGCTATCTTGCGGGCTTATGAGTTGGTACCAGAGGCTTATAGGCAGAGGTTTAGGAATTCCCGTAAGGGTGAAGGCCAGACTTTTGTTGAGTTTGTGCATGAGAAGCAAATGCACTTTGATCGCTGGTTATCGGCAAGTGGTGTGAAGAACTTTGAGCAATTGAAGGACCTCACTCTTTTGGATGAGCTGAAGAGATGCATTACGCCTGATATAAGGCTGTATTTGGAAGAGAGAAGGGTAGAAGATGTGAAACAGGGTGCTATCCTCCTTGATGAGTATATGCTAACTCATAAAGCAAGCTCTGAGGCTAGTTGTGTGAGCGGGAGTAATCTCCGTGCTAGTAATGATAATACAAGACCCCTCCATGCTAATCACAAGCGAGATGGGTCTTTGAGCCCAACATCTAAGAGAAAAAGAGTGGGTCCGTGCTTCTATTGCAAGAAAGATGGTCATGTGATTTCGGTGTGCTCGTTGCTGATGAAGAAAAACTCAAAGGCGGAGACTAATGCCAGTGATGTATGCCCAAGCGCGTTGGTAAATGGAAGTCGTGAGTCTGGTTCCAAAGGAAAGGTGCATGACGATTTCAAGCCTTCCCTATCGGAAGGTTTTGTCAGTCTCTCTGAAAGTGGGCAAAGAGTACCTATAACTATTTTGAGAAACACAGGATCTGTGCAGAGTCTCGTTCATGCAGATATCCTCCCCTTTTCGAGGGATTCGTCAGCTGATTCCGAGGTATTCGTCCAAGGTGTGGGAGAGAAAACGATTAGGGTTCCTCTTCACGACATTCATTTGCAATCAGAAATTGTATCGGGCCCTGTTGTGGTTGGAGTACGCCCCACAATTCCTGTTGAAGGTGTCACTTTGCTTCTTGGCAATGACTTGGCAGGAGAAAGAGTGAGGTTACATCTTGGAGACAGTAGTGACTCCATGCTTCATGGCAGGTCAGATCAATTAGTTGAAGTGGTACCTGAAGTTCGTAACCCACCATGTGCCATTACTAAGTCTTTGCTATCTCCATTCCAGGACAATTTAGTAGAGGGTGTGACCGAGTCTTTGGCAGAGAATGATCACAAGAAAGGTGGTGATCATGTGTATGGAGAGCAGGAATGTGATGTAAAACCAGTCGTTCGCGCTGAAATCTCGGAGCACAATGGTACAGAGTGTGAAATAGACAAAGAGAGGCAACTACCTGAAGTTAGTACCCGTGGTTATAGTGAGATTCACATGGATGGTACAATTGATGTGAGCAAAAGTGGTTATTTGCCTGGTGTGAAGGTGAGAAACTCAGAGATGGTTGAGAAACTTTGTCATCTTTCTAGAGGGGAGAGAACTCAGATGCAAGAGTTGTTTCGGGATTTGCATGAGTTGTTCAGTGTAAGTGGTGTTCATGGTCGAACAAATGTTCTGCTGCACGATTTAGAGGCTGGAGGTACTGCTCCAATAAGGCGTCACCCAGATAGTCCATTGAAAATGGAAGTGGATGCAGCTGCACCCCTTTCATACCTCCTCCGCAAGAACGTGCGATTCAAATTGAAACTGGATTATGAGCGCTGTGATCTTCTTAGGGAGGAAGAAGAACCATGAATTAAAGGTTCATGTACTGGACTTGGACTTTATGTGTTTTGGTTGGTAAAGTGCTGTAGTATGTAAGGAGGAATGGAGTACACCATTATAAAACAAATTATAGCTTATTTCATGATGTCTCGTATATGTCTCGTACCTATGACGGGAATTCGGAAGTCACACAGCTCTTGGTTGTATTTTCTTGGCGTGGTGTCGATGTGCCGTAGGGAAATTTCGTCTGTTTTCTTTCTAGGTAAAAGTAGCATTGGAATGTGAAAAATTTTGGAGAAAGTGTTCAGACACTTGCTGGCATGATAAATGTTGTGCTATGGTCTTTTCTGGGGTCTCAGTTTCAACACACTGGATTTTCATGCTAAAAGTGATACATGTACATCAAAATTACTTTGCTAACACACGACTATTTTTCTTTTTAAAGGCAAGCTTACTGGATAATATTTTCTGATTTAACTCTATCCAAACCTACTGTGAATAATCGTTGCTGGTTTTGATAAAGTCTTTATCAAAGTTGTTATTACTCATTGTTTGACTATTGATATGTATTGTATCAAAACCTTCTGTTACTGTTAAAAATGTATATACTGATATGTTTCTCTTTAGGTATGAGAAAAAGGTTCTGGTATCGGTTTTGTAACCCCATGTGCATGGTGGGGAGTTTTGCTTATATAAATTATGACGCAAAACGTTTTATGGGGGGAGATGGGTTTTGAATACCCAGGGAGAATAAATGAGTTTTCTCGGCAATCCACATTTGAGCCTGTCTTGTGTCGTGATTTGGAGTTAAATCTGTCTAGTTTGTGGGATATTTTGAGGTCCTTGAGACATGTCAAGTATGGCAGGTAGGAGTTTAAATTGAGTTGAATGTAACAGTAACTAACGTCTGTTTCTGATGGTGTCATTATGGTCATGTACGCTAACGAAATCCGCCCTAAACACTGAGTTTCGTGAATCCTTATTAGCATGCGTCGGTTCTTGCAGGAAGCCAGGAGCCGTACTAAGGGCTCATTACTGTGGCAAATCATTACTCCTCGGCGACAGTCGGCGAAGATATCAAACAGTTATGTATCTGACAAGACTTAAATGGCATATACTGTTAATCAAATTTCAAAAGGAACAGCACACATATTTTTTTGTGCAAACCAGTCATTAATTGTCGCACGAGATAATAAAGACAATATCGGACACGGTAATGGTATGATTCAAAAAATAGACTTTGATGTGCTCTATAAGCCATGCAAGATATCTATTAAGGAAATCGCACCTGAAATTGCATCATGTGCACTATAAGTTCCAAACGCTTTCTTTCATACAGTAAAAGTACGAAAAAGTTCCACAAGCTGGTATGCATACTATTACACAAGACGTAATAAAACAATAAGTGTAATTTTAATGATACACTTACATGCCAAAGCATGATCATTATTGCGTTTCTTTGTGCCGGTAAAAGAATAATACTAATATAATATCCATGCATTATTTTACTGTTAACATGAATATTTTGAAGAAATGTTAAAATTGATTTTCCACTATATTGTTGAAAATAAGTGGAAATATCATCAACAGTATCTAAACGGCTTAAAGGACAATTAACCCCACGTGATATTCTAGATGCACCTATTGTCTGCTACGTCTTTCCATGGAGGCTGCCATTTTGTGCATGACACGGATCATTAGGTACCATATGCATTGATAATAGCCTACCTTTACAACAGATACGTCGCTTTGTTCTGATTGTATTACGATTGTTATTGGCCATGGGCCTAGATAATTGACGACCCATGAGTTCTAATAGCCATCCTGTAAAGCAGATTCCTCGCTTTGTTTTGGTATTGTTACGATTGTCTCCGTCCTTGACGTCAATTCTCCGTCCTTGACGTATATTTTTTATGAAGTATATTTTTTATGAACAAATTAAGACCTTTTAAAAAATATATAAAACTAAACTTACATTTCAGAATATGTGACTTTATCTAATATATATTTGTCCTCTAAAAATCAATTACAAGTTAACGATGAAGGAAATTTTACTTGGGATGAAAAATATGTTCGTGTACACATAAAGTAATGGCAGCCCCCTTATTATTGCTAGCAGACGATAACTTGGCTGGAAAATAGTGATTTATATCTATATCCTGTGTTTTTACATGAAATTGCATGTATCAAATAAGAGGCATATACTACACCATTCAAAATAAGCTAATTCATACGCTGAGTTTAATTTCCCTTTACGGATAACCGTTGACACGATTAAAACCAAAAGTGGTTGGCTTGTACATATTTGTATTACTGTATAAAAGGTTAAACAAATGTTTAAAAAAAGAAGAGAGTATTCCAGTATTCCACAAGAATGGCAAGGCGTTTCACTAAGAAAAATCGCACCTGAAATTGCATCATGTGCACTATAAGTTCCAAACACTTTCTTTCATACAAGTACAAAAAAAGGTCCACTGTCTAGTATGCTGTATCCATACTATTTCATACGCTTTTATTGAACGATGTTCAAGATGACAGATAATAGCTGATACATGATGAATTATAAAAGCATAATTCAAATATACATAGGACAAGAATGATAAAGGATACACAGCAAAAGCAATAGGCCTTGTAATCCAACCAAAAGTGGGAGTTATAAACTGAGGCAGACTCAGAGAACCCTAGATCGAGTCTGAGTCACGTCTTTTAGATGGTGATATTAAAGGTCGGTCCCAGACGTAAATAATCATATCTGATTGATACACGTCTGTAAAAAAAAACAATTCAACATTTCAAAATAGATAAATAAACAATGTGATGTCATTCAACTGCATCAAACGACAAGGAAGGCAATGTGAATAAAATTTTGAAGTAGGTCAAAACTGAAGGGTCACAGAGGCCAAGTTATTTTGAAATTACATCGCGATATCTTAAAAAAAAGGCGTAGGCATAATAGGCAGTCGCATTTACATGTATCTTGTTGATATATAGATACAAAGAACTAGGCGTTGTGGCGTGCGCCTGTAATCCAGCAAATAGTGAAGGTTATAAACCGATTCGACTCGGAGGACATTGTACCAGGGAAAAAACGAGGGCAATTCACCCCCCCCCAAAAAAAAAAAAGGCGTAGGCATAATAGGCAGTCGCATTTATCTTGTTAATATATAGATACAAAGAACTAGGCGTTGTGGCGTGCGCCTGTAATCCAGCAAATAGTGAAGGTTATAAACCGATTCGACTCGGAGGACATTGTACCAGGGAAAAAACGAGGGCAATTCACCCCCCCCCCCCCAAAAAAAAAAAAAAAAAAAAAAAAATGTAAACAAAGAAATAGCCCTCGTCTTCTTTCTGACCAGTACATCTGAAATGGGAAGGATAAGTTAAATAATTTAGAATGTAATTGTAATGTACTATATTCTTTGATATATCACTGCAGAGCTGCTGAGTTGTTCAGAGCAATGATTCCGTACTAGGAAGTCTATTACAACACCCAAATAACGAAAAGAGATACATATTAATGTGGCTTTCAAAACAGTGCCATTCAGCAATATGATAATTCTCTCTACTTGTTGCATAAAATAGTCATACATGTTTTGCTTTTTCCCTTGAAAGCAGGTTCTGCCTGATATAATGCGATATTAGTCACTTCTTAATTGGAAACGAAAACATATTTTGTGGCTGGTTGATGGTCTTAACAGTCATTATTGAATACATACTTGCCAAAGCTCTAGCTCTTGAGGAAGACTTGCAGGATACGGCATGTCCTCCTCGAAAAAAGAAAATGATGTCATCGAGGGAAGAGTCTGGGCTGCTAAGGTGGGCAAGATGGCAAAGCCTGCTTCTTGAGGGCACTGAATCTAAAAATGAACAGATGAATTAATGAACACTGGATGAATATTATTTGTTTTTAAATGCTCATTGCTCTAAGGAACCATTTATTCACTCTTCCTCCTATTGATAATGCAATGTAATGTATACATCTACTCGTCTACAAAGTGTAACAAATGTTACTTGTTTTCCATTCCTCTCACCTTTTCTTTCCTCCTCTTTATTTTATTTCCTTCTCTCTCTTTCTCTCTCTTTTCTTTCCTTTTCTCTCGTTTCTTTCGATCCCTTTCCCGTCTCTCTCTCTCTCTCTCTCTCTCGTTTTGGTTGGGGGGGGGGGGGGAGGCCCGATTTCTTTTTTTCCCTTATAGAAATATCTTTTTTTAATATTGCTTTTGACTTTGCATTACTTTATAAACACATTAGTAACAACAAAATAGTGCACATAATAGAATTAACAAACAAACCATTTTAATTATACAGCACATACAACAAAACTATTATTTCACCCATCTGTTATCAAATGAGATGATATTGTTATTCTCAAATTTTAACATATTCAGAATGGTAATGCCTTTGATAAGCATTTACATTACTTTATTGATAGTAAGCTTCTTTTTTTTCATTTCGAGAAAACTTACATCCCTTCTGTTGTTTTCTTTTCTTATTCCTCCACGTTTTCCTTCCCTTTATATCCTCTTTTTACTTTCCCTTTCACCCTGTTCTGTTTTTTTTTCCTTGGAGATGGGGAGATGAGACAACGTGGGAGCAAGGCCCTTTCGGCCTCCGGCCTCCTTCCCCTTCTCCTTTTCCTTCTCCCCCTTTTCCCCCTTTCTCTTATCTATCCCTTTTCCTTCCTTCTCCCTTTTTTTTATGGACGGGGGGGGGGGGGGGGGGGGTGGAACCGTGGAAGGCCCTTTTGGCGCCCAGCATCCTTTCCATTTTCATTTTGTCTTCCTATTTTTTTTTTCCTTTTCTCTCCTCTTTGTTCTTTCTAATTTCCTTCCTGCTCGCTCTTTTCCTCTCTCTCTCTTTGCGAGGGGGGGGGGGGGGGGGGAGCAACAGGCCCCTTTGCAAGGGGGCCCTGGGAGGCAAGGCCCTGTCGGTGCCTGGGCTCTCCCCCTTTTCTTCCTCTTTCATTTCATTCTTTTTTCTTTTCCCATTCTCTCCTCTTTCCCTTCCCCTTCCTTGGCTCTTTTTGGCCGGGGAGGGGGAGGGGGAGGGAGAACGGAGAAGCAAGGTCCTTTCGGCCCCCGGCCTCCGTGCTTCTTCCTCTTAATTTTTCTTCCTTTTTCACTTTTCTCTCCTCCCTCCCTTTCTCTTCTTTCTACTTTCCTGCCTGCTCTCTATCTCTTTTTATGTGGGGGGGGGGGGGGGAGCAACAGGCAACACTACACACTGGGAGGTAAGGCCCTTTCGGCCCCGGTCTCCTTGCACTTTTTTGCCTTCTTCCCCCCCCCCCCCTTCCTTCACTCCTTTTGGGCGCGGTGGGAGGCAAGGCCCTTTCGGCCCCCGGCCTCTTTCTTCCCCTTTTCTTCTTCTTCTACTTCTTCTTCTTTTCCTTTTCTCTGTTCTCTCCCTTTCCCTTCTTTTACGTCTCTCTTTCTCTCTTTCCCTCTTTTTTTGGCCGGGGGGGGGGGGGGCCCTGGATCCGCGCCTGACGTCACAGGATGAAGACCATCTGCACTGCAGTCAGTCTTTGCACTGTAAGTGAATGTGCTCTCTCAGTACAGGAGCAAGAATTACTACTGTTTAGCTTCATTTTAGCCCCTTTACGCGGCTTGAGCTATATTTTAAACTTTTTATTTCAGTAAAATATATATCTGAATACCAAATTAGATATTTTTTTTCTCGATCTATTCCCCCAATTATTTAAATTTTCGCAATTTCATTGTGCATGACGATAAGCAGAATACCAAACCAGTCGGGTCATGACAGGAATATGATCATGTAGGATATTTATATGTACCTTACAAAATATGGTTTACTACAACTAAGCCATTATGCCATGGTCGTTTGGCATATATGTTTATTTAATTCGTGCATAGGGTGTTGGTGTCATCAAAACAATAAGTCGTTTGCAAAGACAAGAAAGACTATTGCTTTTTGGCTTGCTCGATATCGAGATGCAGTTCCCTCAACTCACACGCGTATTAATCAGCCACTCGATCCCAGTCTGCAAGCTGCGTGTGAGTTGACTGCAGCTCGATCAAGCAAGCAGACAATTTGCCCTTTTTTGTCGTCTATGCCATTCAAGTTATCATCGTTATGACACCCACAAACAATATACGAATTTAAGAAAAAAGATCGTGGCATTCTGGCTTATCTGGACTTCTTTCAAAATGGCCGCCATCAAAGCACTTGTGCATACAAAACAGCCTAAAATCAGTATGCGACATGGGGAGAGTGTGATGCCGATAGATATCATATTTGGATGGTGAAGAAATATTTCTGGAAAAGTGGATTAGGTGCCCATTTAATGAAAATTGGTCATTTTCATTAATTTTCAAAGTAGTCCCTAAACTAGATGCATTTTGTACGTGATAAAAGCACAATGTTTAACACACATGATTATTATGTATTATAAGTTAATGTGAATATAGTTATTAGATTCCCCTCTTGCCCTGTTGAGACCCATACCCAAGAGGTCGTGAAGACGGGATTTGGAATCTCGATTTCTCACCTTCTCATACTCAAGAAATCTACTTGACGAGATCTAAACTTTCGCCTTCTCACCCTCTCATACTCAAGAAATCTACTTGACGAGATCTAAACTTTCGCCTTCTCACCCTCTCATACTCAAGAAATCTACTTGACGAGATCTAAACTCTCGCCTTCTCACCTTCTCATACCCGAGAAGTCGAGTTGACGAGATTCCGGATCTCACCTTCTCGCCTTCTTGGACCAAAAAATGTCGAGAAGTAATGGAATTATCTCGTCATCTCGGTTTCAAGCTTCCGTAGGTGATTGATTGCAAACCTTTGTGTTACGGGGCCCAGATCATCATATTTGGCAAGGAAGATCCTTTATATTGTATTAAAGGACAATTAACCCCACGTGATATTCTAGATGCACCTATTGTCTGCTACGTCTTTCCATGGAGGCTGCCATTTTGTGCATGACACGGATCATTAGGTACCATATGCATTGATAATAGCCTACCTTTACAACAGATACGTCGCTTTGTTCTGATTGTATTACGATTGTTATTGGCCATGGGCCTAGATAATTGACGACCCATGAGTTCTAATAGCCATCCTGTAAAGCAGATTCCTCGCTTTGTTTTGGTATTGTTACGATTGTCTCCGTCCTTGACGTCAATTCTCCGTCCTTGACGTATATTTTTTATGAAGTATATTTTTATGAACAAATTAAGACCTTTTAAAAAATATATAAAACTAAACTTACATTTCAGAATATGTGACTTTATCTAATATATATTTGTCCTCTAAAAATCAATTACAAGTTAACGATGAAGGAAATTTTACTTGGGATGAAAAATATGTTCGTGTACACATAAAGTAATGGCAGCCCCCTTATTATTGCTAGCAGACGATAACTTGGCTGGAAAATAGTGATTTATATCTATATCCTGTGTTTTTACATGAAATTGCATGTATCAAATAAGAGGCATATACTACACCATTCAAAATAAGCTAATTCATACGCTGAGGTTAATTTCCCTTTAAACTATAGGCCCTACCTTCCCAACACCACACCCCGTGATGAACAAATGGACCTTCCTGCATAGAAACCGCATAGCCCTAATAATAATCTACATGCTAGGTCTGCAAAGTATATCTGAAACTGAGAGTTTGAACTATAATAAGCCACTTCGGAGATGCAATCTGAGCATGAGCAGATAAAGGTCATCTGTACCAAATTCTAAAATCCACTGACACTAATATTCGATATGTGCTCATGAATGTCAAGTAATCATTATTCAATTATGCACTAATGGTGCATTCCATGATATCCAGGTGGAAGTATTCTTTTTAAAGGGGGAAACAAAGGCTATTCATGAGGCACCTCTATCACTCCCAGAGTTATTTTTCTGAAGTGCACATAAAGCATGTAAAGGGACCCTCCATGTCTAAAATATCTGTGGATATTTGGGGTCATTTGTACCATGCGCTAACCCCGAACTGGCTTATTGCAACAATCTAGATCAGACTATCTCACACATAGTAAACATCGTGACAAATTCCAATCAAGAGTGGCAGAAGAAATCCACAATCATGATATTTTACATGGCTTTTCAACATGCATCTAGACATTAATGTTTGAGACATCTAATAAATATTACTTTTCGTTCTCGGATAGTAGAGATACATTCCCGTATCATCCATTAGGAATATTTCCATGTTTTCCTGTCGAGCACCTCTCATGAGCAATAATATCATTTGTAGTATCTGAACAATTAAAATAATATGCATCATCTTATTATAGTGTCAGATGTTTATTCATACAACTTAAAGGACCGGTGAAAGATTTTGCCTACTTGGATATCCATTATATGCGCATGCTGAGTAAGACGTAAATGGCGGAGAATAACCTATGCTGACGCTATCTGTTAACTTGATGTACCAGAAAAATTATGTAACAGCTTCAGAATCTCAGTAACGATCGTTCTTGGTTCCAACAAAGATCAGTACCGGTAATACAAGCCACATGATAGTCCAATTTTCCAAGTGCATTACTACATCATCAACAGCCCAGCAAGACTCAGACGTCAGTGCTATGCATAGGTGCTATGGACATCATGAACTGTAGCATCCTGAGTCATACGACGTAATATATTTTTAGTAATTCAACATTCAATGGTTTTCAGTATACGAAAACATAAAGACACTAAACTGAGATGATTTTAAGCGGCACAATTCTGAATGCATATACAATTCTCTGAGTCCCGACAATGAATTAAAAATGAGAGTTATTTGAATTTGACTTTTGTCACCCCCTACACCCTCTACACACCCAAAGCCCCTTCATTTAGACATTAGACATCTTTAACAGTTTAAAAGTTTAACGTATGCACAGTCATATACACAGGTAACACATTTGACCTTTATGACCTAAACATGACCTCAAATAAAAAGTGCGTTAGAAATGAATTCTACGTCCTCGAAATATCATACACAAGAATGTGACATGTAGTTCAAAAGTTCGGTTTCCACATGGCTACCAGGCGACATTTTGGATTTATGCAAAGCTGAAATTGTTCTAGAACCACATAATATCACAAATCAACAAAAAACTTCAGTGCAAGCAACTTTTCTAGGTTCATGAAATGTCAAAGCCGACTAATATACGTTGCAATACACGCAATGTATAAACTAGTGACCTGTATTTTCTTTCTTTTTCCCTTTTAAAGGTTTAAAAAAAAAAAATATATATAAATAAAAGTACGATCATTCACACAATGGACCCTGAGTGCGTCGAGTACTATAGTGTCTCCACATCTAAATTTCTTTATGATACATATTTATACATGCATGCCAAATTTGGGTTTCTGTCACAAGATGCATCTAGTTTTAATATACAGAGCTATTTTGGAAATTAATAAAAAAAAAGCCCTTTTTTCTTAAAACGGGCACCTGAACCACGTTTCCTAATTTTCTCACCCCGAAACATTCAAATCTCAGTTGTACACATCAAGTTACCCCAGATTCACTTGTCACATATGATTTTTGGACGTGTATAACTGAAAAGTGCCCTGATGACAGCCATTTTAAAAGTTGGCCCCACGGCGGAAATCTAGATGTCTTCACATCTGAATGTGCTTATGAAACATGATTGCATGTGTGCCAACTTTGGTGCTTTTATCACAAAATGCACAATTGGGATATATTTTGTCAATATACCAAGCAGTGGCAGTACATTAGGCTATTTTAGTGGAGTCGTTTACTGAAAAATATTAAGGCATGAACCTCATACAACATAAAATATGACACGTGTGTATTACCAATAATGGTCTCCTCTATTTTTACTCAACTATCCATGTTCTATTATAGCAATGGGGGCAACGGAGAAGGGAGGGACAGAAGAGCTGCTATTTACGAATCTCACTCCGAGTACACAACAGTGCGTACGCGGGAAGGAAGAATTTTACACTTTCTCATTCGACATGATTCATCCATTTCATCCACGGTATGCAGCATATCACTCCACAACTGTAACGACGGGTCAATTCGCATTCACGGTCGTTCAACACATACATTGGATTGGTGCACCCCGTTTTAGAATGGCACAGTCCAAATCGAGCCTATATACGCAGCATTAATTGCATACTGTACTTTCTTTATATACATGACATCTTTTTTGCTACGTTTCTTTTTAATTATGCAAAATAGACGGCGGTTTTTTCGACCAATCAGGACGAACCTGATATCACAAGAAAGAGTAACATCTTGGCTATTTGCTAGTCTTTGCCCCTATACATTTTGACACGTAAGTCATAAGCTGTAGGAGGAATACGAGAGCAATGAGTGCAAAAAAGTGCTTCTCCTCACACAAAAAGCATGAAACCATGCATTTTCAGTCGAAAATAGACGGCGGGTTTTTTCATTCAATTAAAAAATAACTGATATCATGAGATGTAGAATTAATCAAAGTTTTATAAACCGTTTGCCCCCATGAAAAATCTTGCGCGGTTCTCGAAAGATCGGGGATCACGACCGGTTCGCGTTAAGTGAACATGACAAATTCATATGCTGTGACGTATGGGACGGAGCAAATTAATTCAAGTTTTATGGATGCTTCTTCCCTGAGCATCTATAGCGGCAAACTATGCATTCACCTGCTTTCGGATAATAGACTTGAAAAGGCAGAATGCATGCTGCATATATAATGTTCTGCTCTGTTTGGCAAACCCAAGGAAATAGATTTTTGTTAAGCAAAACCAGACAATTTAAAAATATCATTATAAAGATTTAATTTTTATAATACATGTAAACACCCACTTTATATTTTTCGTCACATATGGGATTTTAGGTAATGAAGAAAATCAATTTAATGTAAATGAGTAGGAGACGACACAGGTTGTTGGAATATCTTTATTTATACCCTTTTCTGATATTTTATTAGAAAATGATTTTGGCCAATAATATATTACACCTTCCAATATAAGTAAATTTGTAAATAGGGGTTAATTCTCCTTTAAGCCCCTTTCCCTCTGTCTCTTCATCACTTTCTCTCTCCCTTTCGTCATATCTCTCTTTCTCTCCTTCTCTCTTCTCTGCTCATATGCAATGCCATAATTATTTACAGCTTATTTCACATGACAACATATATTTTGCAATATAGTTTTCTTTAATCAGAGGGTGTCCTTGTAAGCTGTTGCTCAAAATTACGGATATGTATAAACATAATAGTTCAAGTTGAGCACAATACATGCAATACGGCACATGTTGCTTTTTGCTGGGAAAACACACATCTGAAGAATATGCATCAGGGTGTGTCTAGCTGAAGCCGCGGTGAACAATCTGTCTAATAGTTGGCATGGTTGGCTTTGATTTGTTTGCGCTTATGCATGATGGCCGAAAAATGAAAAATTATTGTCACATATTTCGTGTTTTTTTTTCCAGTACATTCCACCACTTGAAAACGCATAGAGACGTTACAGCATAATGTGATATGCGTTATACAAAAACAGAATATTATTATTATTGTTTTCTCTTTCTCTATCACTCTTACTTCGCAATTTTACTTCTTTTCGACATTCCACGGGAATATGTATGATAGCTCATGCTCAACTATGTGCGCCAGTATGTAAATGTGTGTCCGTTACCTAAAAAGAATATTTTTACTTAATTAAATCACCTCATTTCCCACTTCAAACAATTGAACTGAAAAATACAGACAAAATATGCAATACACCATGAACCAAATAAAATCATTCATTACACAGGAAAAGGGTTAATTTCAGAAAAGCTATACATGTACATGTACAATGCATGTAAAGAATGCATTCATACAGAGTATAATAAAGCATCCATATAATTAACAGGAAAATTGAAATTGAGTTGGAGCAATGTTATAATGCAATAAGGTAAAATTTCGTTATTGTACGGGTATATCTACACTATTATTCAAGGCTTAAATTCTATGTAACAAAACAAACAAAATATGTATATTTATATTTATTTATTCGTTTATTTTGTGTTCTTTATTTTATACTGCAGGGTTAACCTGTTCAGTTATGCAAAACTGCTATCCAAAGGCGCCCTGCAGTTTAACAAATCATTCTACATGGAAATACAAAATACATGACAATTAGGTAACATGGTAAAATATAAAATTGGAGGGTGAATTAATTGTATTGAAAAATGTATATTAATTATTTTTGAATAGCAAGGTGATAATTCCATTAAGCTATAAGATTTAAAGCTTTGCATAGATTTAAAACTTATAAACCTATAAACTTAAATATAGACCTAGTATAAATACTTAATCACTCAATACTTACTGAGTTCAAACTGGATTTTTCTTGACAAGCCTTGCTCGGTGTGTGTAATCTGCCGTTTTCATCCGCAACACGTGACTCAGTTTCGAATTTGGGTCCGCTAGACGAACTCACATTTCCCTGCAATAAAGCAATGTCGCAATGAGAGTGTTTTTATACAATTCCTTATTGTGACGTGTCATTAAAGCGTGGGTTACATTAATTTTGTTTGATAACGATAACGATAATTATTCCGCACTACAAAGCATTTTTAGAAAGACATCCCACTTCGTGCGAAAGATAGAGGCCCGTGGCGTACGTAAGATTAAGCCTGGCTTAACTTATACCACTGGTCACCATGCATTCTCGTACTACTAGTAGTACTATCTTAAATTACTAGCTCCTCCCCTCTTGCCCCCTTCTCTCTCGCTCCCTATGTCTCTTCATCACTTTCTCTCTCTCCCTTTCGTCATATCTCTCTCTTTCTCTCCTTCTCTCTTCTCTGCTCATATGCAATGCCATAATAGTTTTTAAAGAGTTCACGATTTAAAATGACTTATTTATCGACTGACAAAATTACAGGTCGGGTTATAGCGCCTTTGATATTGAGCGCCCGTAATGAATACGAGTGATCCAGGGCTCCGCGCACGGCACCATCAAAGCAAAGTTGTAATACATTGGTGGCGGGAAAAGTTAGGAATGTTGCAACAAGACTTAACTTGTTAACGTGCGTGTGAGCGCGTACGGTAGACGTGTTACACAAGCACATGCAATATAGTGAGATATTCACAGTGTACGTGGCTTTCAATCAGTGGACAACTATGCAAGTTTCGTGAACAAAATAATCAGTTAATTTAACTTTTATTTTGAATAGGGTTGGTTATATACCAATCGGAATCATCGCATGGCACCAGTAGTGAGGGACTATATATGTTCATTGGGCAATAGGGGCAAGAATCATGCCAAAAGCGAAATCTAAGTCGAAACGAGGAAGACCACGGGTACAATTAGCAGGCCCCGATACCGGGCCGGGTGAGGGGGCTGAGCGTCCGAACAGGCCGCGGGCGGCCTCGGTGCCCCGAGCTTCATCGGTCCCGAGGAGATCAACGGGGGAGGAGAGCACTAGTGCTGCTGGTGGGGCGCAGCAACAAATCGGTGAGTCCTGTGAACCGAATATCGGCCTTATTTCATGGCCATCAGTCATACCGCAGGCCCCGGCTCCACCGGACCAGTCGCAACCGAGTAGGCCTACTGCGTATGCGCGGCCCATTACACGGCCATTACAGGTAGATTTAGATCTACTCGATCCAAGCCCAATGGGCTGTAGTCCCGAATTCGAAAACGTTGGGGCGTCCGAGCCTTTAGTGAGTTCGTGTGACCCACTCGGTGGGGAAATAGCTCTCGCATTGAAAGAAAAGATTTGGAAGGGTGAATGCATTGAGTTAGCTTTGTTGTTACTGAAGTAGGACGTGAGTGAGAGAGGTGAGGCTGGGTTAGGATTACCCAATGCTATGTTTAGTATAACTTATAAGGCCATTGGAATTTGGCATGGGGTTTCAACTGCAGCCATAAATAAGAAGTAGAAAGATCGTGTCAGTAGAGCAATGGACCTCGGTTTTTCTGGTTTTTTCTTTTATATACATGGAGAAGCACATTATTTGAACGGGGTAGGGAGTTACTAAAATACATGGATCTCATCAGGCATGCCGCAAGGGCTTTCGGCGGCTACGGTTGGCGGGAATACGATGCTCAGTTCAGGCTTAGGCCTACTCTAGTAAAATTGGATGCGATGTTGCTTATCCTAATCGGGAATATGCTAAATATTTGACTAATGGTTTCAAGTTTGGTTTTTTATTGCATTTTGACGGGGAGTGGCTCCCACTTACAACAATAAATTTAAAATCAGCATTTGATCACAGGGCAGTGTTGCAAATGAAATTGCGCAAAGAAATTGAATTGGGAAGGATTGTAGGCCAATTTAAAATACCTCCGTTCAAAAATTTCAGGTGTTCTCCTATAGGGCTGGTGCCCAAAAGATCGCCGGGAGAATTTCGCTTGATTCAGCATCGTTTGGCTCCAGGGGGCAATTCCGTTAATGATAGTATACCAGCAGAGGAGCGGTGTACTGTAACGTATTCATTTTTTGATTCGGCGGTCGAAATCGTAGCACGGTTAGGCCTGGGTGCTCTCATGGGGAAAGCCGATATAAAATCGGCTTTTCGACTACTGCCAGGAAGCCGAAAGATTTTGAATTGTTAGGCATGTGTGTGGTGGGGGGTTTATTATTATGATCGTCGTTTGCCCATGGGCTGCGCAGTTTCATGTTCTACGTTCGAGTGTTTTACTACTTTTTTTGAATTTTGTACGCGACAAGTAGCAGAGTCTCGAAACATTGTACATTATCTTGACGATTTCTTTTTTTGCAGGCAAATCAAATGACAACGAATGCAGGCATGCAATGGCGTCATTTGCAGCGATTTGTGAGAGATTTGGGGTGCCAATTGCACATGAAAAGACGGAGGGTCCGGTCATAATAATGTCTTACCTCGGTCTGGAAATTGATATTGTTTCTCGGCAAATATGGGTCCCTATAGAAAAAATTGTAAATTTGGTCGGAAAGCTGACGGAGGTATCGAACCGTGAGAAAGTGTCATTGAGGGGTATACAATCGATTGTGGGGAGCCTCAACTTTGTTTGTGAGGCGATTTCCCCGTGCAGAGCATTCGTGAGGAGGCTCATAGACTTGACAAGCGAAGCGAATAGGCCTTACCACATGATAAGGATAACGAAGGGCGCTCGAGCAGACATGCAAGCCTGGCTGGAATTTTTGGTTCATTTTAATGGGCAGGTTTTCTTTCGGGATCCCGGTTGGTACAGCAGCGAAGAAATCAATTTTTCACCGACGCGGCGGCTAGCAGTGGATTTGGCATTTATTTCCGGGGTAGATGGGCACAGGCTAAATGGCCCGCACGTTTCGGCGCAACTAGCAAGTCGATAGCGTTTTTAGAATTGTTCCCAATTTGGGTCGGCCTGGAGTTATGGGGCGCCGAACTTGTAAACAAGAGGGTGATGTTTAATTGCGACAACCAATCGGTAGTGGCAGTGATTAATGAGCAATCAGCGCAATGCCTGAGCTCATGAGCTTAGTATGCAAGTTGGTTATTATTTGTTTGAGTAATAATATAATGTTTAAGGCGAGATATGTACCTGGGATCGATAACGGAATAGCCGATGCATTTTCTCGATTTCAGGAGCAGCTGGCTGTAGAGCAGACGCAGCTGCTGACGGCATCCAGGGCAATTAATATTTATATAATTTACGCAGTGGCTCTGGAAGTATTTAAAAAAGTTTTGCAGGGTATATGATTATGACCCGCAGATATTTTTAGATATTAAAAAGGTAGTGCAATTTGTGGTTTATTTGTGTTGGTGTGGACATGCGGGGTCTATAGTCCAGATATATATTTCTGGTTTAGTCTTTTATTTGCAATCTGTAGGAGCAAATGATGCGATTTAGAGTTTTATTATTTTACGGTTAGTGGAGGGGGGTAGATGCCGGTCCTTAAGATGAGGCATCCCATTATTTTGTTAATCTTGTTTTGAATATTACCCTGCTTGAATTATATTTGCGAAAGTGATTATGATGTGTTGCTATATAAGGCCGCATTTTTATTGGTATTTTATGGATTTTTGTGTATTAGTGAATTTATGGTGATTGCATAATATAAGCAAGAATGTATGCTTTGCATGTCTGATGTATGAGTTGCGGGAAATACACCGCAAAGGAGGATAGAGTTATTCCTAAATGCTTTAAAAACCGATCAGAGAGGGAATGGCTGTATAATCTTAATACCCGAGGGTAACTCGGGAATTTATAATATTTGGAAGTGCGTCCAAAGAGTGGAGAGGCTTTCTTTTGCTCTTATGGGGCAACCCCAATTACCAGATACAAATTCGGGACCATAGTAAAGAAGTGCATGGAATATAGCGGGATGCCTTTCGTATAGGCGCGGCTATTATTGCCGCCATGGCGGGCTTTTCGGATGCTCAAATTCAACATATGGGGAGATGGGCGTCTGTCGCACATTGCCGGTACATAAGATTAGACATGGTTTTATAGTTATCTGACTTATATCAATTATAAAGTGATGAATTGCAATGGTTTCAGCATATTTGCCCATATATAAAATACATGTACAATACGATGAGCATATTATATGATGTGCATATATGCCAGTATAAATAACCAAGTCGGCCTAGTTTAATAAATAGAAAAAGAAATAAAGCCAGTTAAAAGATGACTAAATTAACAAACGCAAACCAACAAGCAATAAAAATGCTATTAATACATTATTTATACAATACAATGATTGTTTTGAACTTGTCACGTTAAAAGATGACTAAATTAACAAACGCAAACCAACAAGCAATAAAAATGCTATTAATACATTATTTATACAATACAATGATTGTTTTGAACTTGTCACGTGTTTTGGAACCAGAAAGCTTCCCAGGCTCTCCTTTGTCTTGTTTTAACAGAACCGGCCGTATGGATAGTAGGCGACTCCATCGTCTACTGGGCTGAGCGCCGTGCTGAGCAGACAGGGATGACCAACCTGGGCAGGGGGACTGTCGTCCGCTGGGCGGGGAGGCGGGGCCTGCACTTGGGCCAAGTAAACGCATTGTTGAAAACACGTAACCCAAAACCGACGGTGTTGGTTCTACACGTCGGGACAAATGACTTGGAAGCCCTATCCAAAAAACAGTTGGCAGATACGCTGAAAAACGTGTTCGAGTCGCAAGAAAACATACAAATCAAGTCCTTTCGTGGATAAATGGAGGCCATCTGGTCTGTATAGATGCGAGTCTGCCCTGTTTGTGTTCGAGTGCCGTGTGGCATTGCCTCCCCTTTTTTCCGCAAGAGCTCGTGCATGCCGATTGGTGGCCCTCCGGCGGTTGTCTGCCCTTCCCTGCGCCTCGGGGCAAAATTTATTGTAGCACACTCGCTCGAGGATGTCTGACCAAATTATCTATTTATTAACAATTTGAGAGTTGGACTCAGCGGTATTAGAACGCTTTAGTTGGCTTGCGTTACAGTAACGCGCTTCACAGCACCGAGTTTTGTTTGGTGTGCTGTTTGGATCTTAACGTTCCTTGTATTTGGTTTGATGTACGTTATTGCTACTATGTATATATTTTTATTGAATTTATTGTTGGCGGGTCTGTAAAATATGATAATTTGGTAATTTTTTCCAATTTTCAAAGTTGACAATCTTCAATGTTTAACTTTATATGTTATCAATTTAAAGTGATTAGGTAACTTTGTGGAGTCTTGACAAAATCTGAGCTGTCTGGCCTTACATGCTATCAGTGTATGTAATATGGTGAAAAAATGAAGCCCATGGGGGAAAAAAAAAAAAACACACTTCAAAATCACCATGTGCTTCACAAAAGTAAACATATGCAAATGACCGGAAATGCCAGACTCATTTTCCCCACTGACTCAGTGTTAGACTTAAGCGTATGGCCATACGCTTTCGTAAATGGGAGTATTCAGTCACAGATATCTTAATAATAGCATTATATATTTGAAAACCTTTCTATGCCTGGCTATAGTATTTATTTATCCTTCTGAACATCATTATACAAGACAGATATCAAAATTCAACAATTTATTAAATCAAGCTTCCACTAAGTTACTGAATGCCTTTAAGGATTTGCTACTTGAGGGCTCATTTTTGGCAATACTATTTTCTCTGTCTAATCATACATAATGCATGATTTTAGAAAAGCTAGTCAAGAGTTATTGTCCTACTCGTGCTCAACAGATAAAACTTGCATTTCGAGCCCTAAAATTGACGGGTCAGAATCGACGTGTTTTGGCGGCCGAGCATATTTTATAAGCTCGTTTGGCGGTAATTTTCAATTAGGCCGCCTAAACACACATGGTTCTCATCATATCGAGCATGTCCCGTTATGAAAAGTCATTATTTGTAAATTTAATGTAATTACAAAACCAATTTACAATTATAAGCTGTCACAATATTGTAAAACTGTACTTCAGCCCCACTCGTTTTTAAATGCGGGGAGGCTGCAATTTATTTTAGCAAAGCAAGTAAAGTACAGTAAAGTAAGATGTCACATTTAAACTGTCATTTTATTGGCCTCATCCGAGATCACATGCGGGGATGTTGGTATGTAATAAGGTTAATTTTGCTTCACTCGATTTCATATGCGGGGAGGTTGTATATAAGGTTTATTATTTTGCTTCACCCGATTTTCAGATGCGGGGATGTTGGTATGTAATAAGGTTCATTTTGCTTCACTCGATTTCATATGCGGGGAGGTTGGTATAAGCTAATTTGGCTTCACCCGATTTCATATGCGGGGAGGTTGGTATAAGCTAATTTGGCTTCACCCGATTTCATATGCGGGGAGGTTGGTATAATTATAAGGTTTATTATTTTGCTTCACCCGATTTAACATGCGGGGAGGTTGGTATAAGCCTAAGTTGGCTTCACCCGATTTCATATGCGGGGAGGTTGGTATAAGCTAATTTGGCTTCACCCGATTTCATATGCGGGGAGGTTGGTATAATTATAAGGTCTATTATTTTGCTTCACCCGATTTCATATGCGGGGAGGCTGGGATCTGTAATCAGCATATATTTATTAGTATTCCAGTTGGAATTTTATAATTCAGTTATATGTTATAATTGTTTGTGACATCAGAATACGGATTTTTGACTTGCTAAGCGTCCACTGCAAATTATTCAATAAAGCCACGACAAATCGCAAAATTGTGTTTCTTGTTATTAATTTTTGTCAGTCGTGAATAATAGTTTTTAAAGAGTTCACGATTTAAAATGACTTATTTATCGACTGACAAAATTACAGGTCGGGTTATAGCGCCTTTGATATTGAGCGCCCGTAATGAATACGAGTGATCCAGGGCTCCGCGCACGGCACCATCAAAGCAAAGTTGTAATACATTGGTGGCGGGAAAAGTTAGGAATGTTGCAACAAGACTTAACTTGTTAACGTGCGTGTGAGCGCGTACGGTAGACGTGTTACACAAGCACATGCAATATAGTGAGATATTCACAGTGTACGTGGCTTTCAATCAGTGGACAACTATGCAAGTTTCGTGAACAAAATACCCACCACCACCCCTAATTCTCCAACCATGGAAGGGTATGTAAAAGGGGTAACTTGATAATGACAGCATACATTCATTGGTTCCATTTTGACAGTATCTGTAATAATTAAAGATAGATGGTTGGTGGGTTGTGTGAGGCAATGTTAATGCAGCTTCAAGTTTTATTGTGATTATATACATGAACATGTGGTTAGCTATGCCATTTTTATGATAATATACTATTCATTATGAAACATTACCGAATTGTAAAACGGCACAATCGTTTAAGGGGTACAGCATAGATGATGTGAATACCGATCTAAAACCGGGAGCGGAAGGCTTGGTCGCACATCTGCATAATAACAATTCAAGACGTCGTGCATGCAGAATGGTGGGCCGTAGGGGAATTTTCCAGCTGAGAATAGCAAACATAGCTGGTTTTTCGCCCCTACTCGGGTTTAGAGGCATGGTATAAAACTTGTGATTATTATCGTGACATATCGAACATGTCACGTTATGAAAAGTCATTATTTGTAAATTTAATGTAATTACAAAACCAATTTACAATTATAAGCTGTCACAATATTGTAAAACTGTACTTCAGCCCCACTCGTTTTTAAATGCGGGGAGGCTGCAATTTATTTTAGCAAAGCAAGTAAAGTACAGTAAAGTAAGATGTCACATTTAAACTGTCATTTTATTGGCCTCATCCGAGATCACATGCGGGGATGTTGGTATGTAATAAGGTTAATTTTGCTTCACTCGATTTCATATGCGGGGAGGTTGTATATAAGGTTTATTATTTTGCTTCACCCGATTTTCAGATGCGGGGATGTTGGTATGTAATAAGGTTCATTTTGCTTCACTCGATTTCATATGCGGGGAGGTTGGTATAAGCTAATTTGGCTTCACCCGATTTCATATGCGGGGAGGTTGGTATAAGCTAATTTGGCTTCACCCGATTTCATATGCGGGGAGGTTGGTATAATTATAAGGTTTATTATTTTGCTTCACCCGATTTAACATGCGGGGAGGTTGGTATAAGCCTAAGTTGGCTTCACCCGATTTCATATGCGGGGAGGTTGGTATAAGCTAATTTGGCTTCACCCGATTTCATATGCGGGGAGGTTGGTATAATTATAAGGTCTATTATTTTGCTTCACCCGATTTCATATGCGGGGAGGCTGGGATCTGTAATCAGCATATATTTATTAGTATTCCAGTTGGAATTTTATAATTCAGTTATATGTTATAATTGTTTGTGACATCAGAATACGGATTTTTGACTTGCTAAGCGTCCACTGCAAATTATTCAATAAAGCCACGACAAATCGCAAAATTGTGTTTCTTGTTATTAATTTTTGTCAGTCGTGAATAATTATTTACAGCTTATTTCACATGACAACATATATTTTGCAATATAGTTTTCTTTAATCAGAGGGTGTCCTTGTAAGCTGTTGCTCAAAATTACGGATATGTATAAACATAATAGTTCAAGTTGAGCACAATACATGCAATACGGCACATGTTGCTTTTTGCTGGGAAAACACACATCTTAAGAATATGCATCAGGGTGTGTCTAGCTGAAGCCGCGGTGAACAATCTGTCTCATAGTTGGCATGGTTGGCTTTGATTTGTTTGCGCTTATGCATGATGGCCGAAAAATGGAAAATGATTGTCACGTATTCGGTATTTTTCAATACATTCCACCACTTGGATCCCTTAGGACTTTTTACAGTTATAGAGAGCATATTCATGCGACTAGGCCAGTTAAAATATGATCTGTTGCAATTTGTGTGAGGTGATTTTCTTTAAAAAGTACTCCACTATTTGGGCTGCTGTACGTACACTGAGTTTCTACATTTGTTTTCAAATTTTCTGCATTTTGAGAGAAACCGAAAAGTTATGAAGGATTGATTACAAAGTAACGTAGATCTAACATTAGATCTAAATATAAATTCCAATGTACGATGCTGTTGTCAAGTTTACTCTGAAAATTTTAAAGGCAGTGAAACTTCACGTACACTGCATATGACTAACCACTTAACCCACCAGGAAAAAAAACAGAAGAAAGAAAAAGAAAACCCGGAATAAGCAAATGGAAGCCATACAAACATGATAAACCTTTGTTCTTTTAATTTGTCGAATTCTCAGTCTCTCTGTCTGTGACACGCGTCCGTCTGTCAATATCTCCATGTCTGTTTGTCTGTCTGTCTCCCTCTCCCCCTCTCTCTCACTCATTATCTCCCCTCCTCTCTGGCTCAAATACCACAAATACCACCACGTTCCCTTTGGTAAGACATTAATCTACATTTGCCACATTCTGCCCAGGTATAGTAAGTGGGTACCTGAGTTAAAGCCGGGTAAGAATATCATAATGTGATATGCGCTATACAAAAACGGAATATTATTATTATTTTCTCTTTCTCTATCACTCTTACTTCGCAATTTTACTTCTTTTCGACATTCCACGGGAAGTATATGTGTGATAGCTCATGCTGAACTATGTGCGCCAGTATGAAAATGTGTGTCCATTACCTAAAAAGCATATTTTTACTAATCAAATCACCTCAATTCCCACTTCAAACAATTGAAAAATACAGACAAAATATGCAATACAGCATGAACCAAATAAAATCATTCATTACACAGGAAAAGGGATAATTTTCAGAAAAGCTATACATGTACATGTACAATGCATGTAAAGAATGCATTCATACAGAGTATAATAAAGCATCCATATAATTAACAGGAAAATTGAAATTGAGTTGGAGCAATGTTATAATGCAATAAGGTAACATTTCGTTGTTGTACGGGTATATCTACACTATTATTTAAAGTTTAAATTCTATGTAACAAAACAAACATATTTATATTTATGTTTATTTATTTGTTTATTTTGTGTTCTTTATTTTATACTGCAGGGTTAACCTGTTCAGTTATGTAAAACTGCTTTCCAAAGGCGCCCTGCAGTTTAACAAATCATTCTAAATGGAAATACAAAATACATGACAATTAGGTAACATGGTAAAATATAAAATTGGAGAGTGAATTAATTGTATTGAAAAATGTACATTAATTATTTTTGAATAGCAAGGTGATAATTCCATTAAGTTAAGATTTAAAGCTTTGCATAGTTTTTAAACTTATAAATCTATAAACTTTAATATAGACTTAGTATAAATACTTAAATTACTCAATACTTACGAGTTCAAACTGGATTTTTTTCTCGACAATTAAGCCTTGCGTTTTCATCCGCATTCGAATTTGCGTCCGTTAGACGAACTTACACTTCCCTGCAATAAACCAATGTGTTATTGGGTTTTTGCAGACGTGTATCAATCAGAAATGATTATTTACGTCTGGGACCGACCTTTAACGTCACCATCCGAAAGACGTGACTCAGTCTCGAACCTGGATCCACTGAATCAGTTTATAACTTCCACTGGTAGCTGGATTACTGGCGCACGCCACAAGCCCAGTTGAATAAACCAATGTCGCAATGAGAGTGTTTTTATACCATCCTTTATAGTGACGTGTCATTAAAGCGTGGGTCACATTAATTTTGTGTGATAACGGGAACGATAATTATTCTGCACTACAAAGCATTTTTAGAAAGACACCCCACTCAACTCGATTTGTACTCTAGTTGATGTAGTACTCATTTAAATCAGCCGCTGTGACTGCGTGTGCTGCTTTCCGTCTATAAATACAAAGAAAGTACAGCCGCTGGAGTTAGAGCTAAGCGCTTTTCTTTGAAGTAAGTTTGACACTCTGTGCTTTACGAAAAAAAATTAGATGGGGAAACAATCAAGTAGCTTGCTCAACGAATGAGACATTAACAAATAAAAACATTCTATTATAAGTTTTTGCAGACCCCCGATGTTTACAAAGAATATAACCGGGTACAAGCGAACAAGATTTAAAATGAAAGTTTCTTGACTGGGTTCAGTGGAAATTCTTGGTAACTGAAGCATTATGTTTGTGACACTTTCTAGGCAACAGAATAAGTCCTTCACGTTGAGGTTTGGAAATTTCAAAATGTTACCATTACCAATTATACTACAACTGCACATTTCATTCTTTTGTTCATTCATTCATCATATTAACAGCGCATCGTACAATACTTCCAAATTAGAAGGAAAAAATCGCTCCTTATCGCCTCTGTCTAACTTGGCGTCTTAGAACTTCCGACATCATGGCATTTCAATAATACAATTGTTCATCCTGTGAGTTCTGTTTGTTGAGACTCGAATTATAATACCTCTTTGTGAATACGTCTATGCTTCTGTGCATATACTGGAAAAAAGTATAAGTGATACATTTATGAAAAATCAGAAGAAATACATACATAATTGAAGCCTAATAAGTAGCAGCTTCATGTTCAATCTCTCTTTACGTGAGGGGACAGCAATAGACCATGCACATACCGTTGATGCAAAAGCCGTTACACTATATTGCATGAAGTAACTTATCTTTCTATAGAAAGTCTTTGTCATGTTTAACAGATGGTGATTCTCACGAGCAGGTAGTGAAATTAAGGCGGTCCCCATGAATCTAGTCTGCAGACACAGACTCTATTTTAATATTTACAGTTGTCCTAAAAATTATTCATACCCCTTGGAAACTTGGAGATTTTTGCATTTTTCGCAAAAATGAAAGGGGAACTGGATTTACTTGCACATCACTTGAATACATTTAGTTATCATCTACAAATGAATGCCGTTTCTGGTTTCAACTCATTTGCATAACAATAGAAAAAGTGAGTTATCCAGATTTTGTGATGTTCAAAATTATTCATACCCTTGGTGATTTATTGCCTTTGTCGATCAACGTGAATCAAATCCTATGTGATTAAACCTTGTAACCTTTCAGTACACTGTCACAATGCTTCTGGAAGTCTCTACTGAGATTGCAGGCCAATACCTGGTATCCAATGGCTTAATTTCCTTGAGGATGTTGTCCAGAGATGCCTTCACCTGGTCTTCAAGGCATTCCTTGGATTTAAAGGAGATTTAATGTATACAAGGGGTGTAGTTATTGATTTTGTGGTTACGGGACTATGATATTAATATTTTCATTCAGTTTTTCATTTACGTTAATGAAAATTTTGCGCTTACGAGGAAGTAAAACACTCTTCCTGGAGAGACCTTCCCTAGAGCCCTTCCCTATTGCACTTAATAGATGGGGTTCGCCCTCATTATTTGGTTCCATTCTCAATTAGAGTGCTCAGGAAGGCCATGTTAGTGATGTTTAAGTCACTTCATGACCCTGATGCCAGGTCACCATTGATTACAGTATGTATCCTGTTAGCACCTTACACATCCCAAATTGACTTTTTATTGTGCCAATTTTCATATTTTTGATACTATCCTTGGTATGGTGGGTACAAGCCTTGATATCACTGGGCACTAAATTCATACCATATTCCCTCAATGGTACCAGCTGCAGAGCAAAAAATGCTACCACTTAGACGGCACACAGGAAAATAAAGACAGTATTTAAACTTCACCAGAGACCCACTTGTGAAGGACCTTATAGCAGGTGTCCATATCCAAGGGCTCCAGGGAAGGTCTCTCCAGGAAGAGTGTTTTACTTCATCTTCAGAGTAAAATTTTCATCAAATTAGCAGAATACTGAGTGAAAACTTTATCATGGTCTCGTAACCACTAAGTCAATAACTACACCCCTTGTATACATTAATCTCCTTTTAATCCAACGAATGCTTTGAGGACGACTGTATACATAATAGACCGGTTTTGTAATGTAATCAAATTTATGCACATTTCTTCTCTGAGCACCAAGTACATGTAGTGACGAGCTATTCCATTAACCTGCTTTTTATAAATGAGCCTCAATTCTTGGAATCCAGTTTGCATACATTACTTGTTGCTATGTCCGGCAAGCTTTCAAGTTGTCAAGAACAACCTTTGTCTGAAAGGTATGTATAACATTTGCACACAGTACCGATGCGGTCTATCAGATAAAGCCTTGAGTAGAGTCTAACTTTGCCAGTCTCAAATTCAAATTCAAATTCGTATTTATTTCATTTCCAACAGAAAGAAAAGACAATGGCATTACAGATATTGTTACAGAAAATATGGAAAATATAGTGTACAAATTCAATTTACCTTGATAGGTGTAGAAGTACACTGTACATATATAAATACATTATTATAATGAATTATTAAAATTCTTAATTTCTGAGGAAATGTGGGGGACCCACTAAAAAGCAGTGCTTGTAATTTGTGGATCCCCAGGGAAAATAACATCGTTTCAAATTGTGCCTACGAAGACTTGGAAAACACAAAACAGTGTTACAGAACAACAAACAAACACGAAACGACAAGGAAAAGGAAAACAGATAAAAGAAAAAGGAACAGGAAAGATGGACAATGGGAAAGCAGGACAAATCATGACCGAAAAAGGAGGTAGTTATGTTGGTGATTCTGGCAAGTTAAAATCATAAGACCAAATAGAAATTCAGTAAATTGAGCAGATGATGAAGACCCAAATGGAAAAATAAGAAGATACCAGCTGTTATTAGGTTATTATTGTATATTATTATAAGATTTGAGCAAAAATATTTTTAGTTTTTTCTTAAAAGAATTTAGGGAAGGACTACTTTTGATATCTTCACTTAAAAAGTTCCAAAATCTAGGACCATCGTACATAAATGTCTTCTTCGCTAATAAAGTTCTAAAAAGTGGTAGATGAAACTCGTTTGACCGTCTAGTTGGGTAATCGTGAAATGACCGATTTGGGGGGAACATGGCATCAAATATATGTGGAAGGGTCTTTCTACTGTAGTTATACATAAATTGTCCCAAATGAAATAGATACAGATCATTTATTTTTAATAGTACGGGTCTGTGTGTGAGAGTATAGCAGAATACGGAGAGACTTCTTTTGTAATAAAAGTAGTCTATCTATTAGAGTTTGTTGGGTATTGCCCCAAGCAAGTATCCCATAATTCAGATAAGGTAAAATTAAAGATGAATAAAGCATCAATAGGGATGATGTCGGAAAATGAAATTTAAGTTTGTTTATTATGCCAATATTCCGTGAAATAATCTTACACGTATTATCTATATGGTATTTCCACGAAAGTTTATTGTCAACAGTTATGCCTAGAAATTTAATAAATGAGACAACTTCTAAAGGGGTATCGTCAAACACTATATCCATGGGCAGTGTGTCTATAGAATTACTGAATAACACATATTTGTTTTTTGGAGGTTTAGGGATAGTTTATTGGCTCTTATCCATTGGGTGACTTTTTCAAGCTCAGATTTTACAACATTGACTAACGTATTTGGATTCTTGTGGGAATAAAATAGATTAGAATCGTCTGCAAAAAGAATAAACGAAAGGACATCAGATGATTTACAAAAGTCATTTATATAAATAATAAACAGTAAAGGGCCCAACAAACTGCCCTGGGGGATTCCACAATTTATGTTTTGCATATTGGATGTATGATCATTCAAAAATACGTACTGTCGTCTATTGGATAAGTAGCTCCTGAACCACTCCAAGGCCTTCCCACGCACCCCATAATGAGAAAGTTTGAATAATAAGATGTCATGATTGATGGTGTCGAAGGCCTTGGAGAAGTCCAGGAAAATACCAACCAGATGAGAACATTTGTCTAAAGCATGCGCTACTTTGTCAACAAAATTCAAAAAGGCATGTTCTGTGTTATGTTTTTCTCTAAATCCAAATTGAAAGTTGGAAAAAATATTTTGAGTTTTGAAAAAGTTAACAGTTAATAGGTTAATAGGTCGATAATTACTAACATTCAATTTATCACCTTTTTTGTACAGGGGTATGACCTTTGCAATTTTCATGTTATCTGGGACTTGTCCATTAAGTAACGATAGATTAAGAACATGTACTAAGGGATTAACAATTGAAGATATTACACCTTTTAAAATGAAATTATTAATATCATCATAGCCGGGACTCTTTTTGTTGTTCAGACTAGATACAATATCAATGATATCTTCTTTGAATATAGGAGTGAAAAAATAGAATTGGGATTAGGTGTGCCTAGGCATTCAGAAAAATGTTTGGCTGAAGGAGGAAAACCTTACTCCTATAGAAGAAAAATAGTTGTTAAAAGCATTGGCGACATTTTCAGGATCTTCAACAATGTCATCATTATACCTAATTTTAGTTATTTCTGATTTGTTATTGGATAAGTTCATTGCTTGTTTTAAAATCTTCCAAGTGTTTTGAATATCGTTCTTATATAAAGCTAACAGGTTCGTAAAGTATCTTTTCTTTGCTAATCGTATTGTTTTAGTTAAAATATTTTTATATCTGGTATATCTAGCCTTTGCTTGTTCAGTGCCTTTCTTTTTAAATTTATAGAATAAGTTGTTTTTCTGTTAATAGAACGTAAAAGTGATTTAAAAATCCATGGAAGTCTCGGTGATTTTTTGTAAGTGGTTCGTTTGTCTTTAACTTTAGGAATGTGAATATCTAGTTGATTATGAAATGTGTTAAGGAAATTATTAAAAGATAAATTTACGTCATTAGTATTATAAACACACGACCAGTCAGAAGAGTCTAAAGAAGCTCTAAGACTGGTAATGTTTTCATTGGTAGGTCTCCGTCTTGATGGTCTGTGAGGGGTGTTTAATGAGTGCTTAAGGTTAAAATGTGACATAATAGGATAATGGTCCGTTATATCGGATAGAATTACAGAAGAGTCAGGGGTTGGAAGAGTATTGCAAAAAATATTATCAATAAGGGTGGCAGAATGATTTGCCATGCGAGTAGGTTTCGATATCAAAGGCAAGAACGAGGCAGTCAAAAATATTTCAAGAAATTCATGGGATATATTATTATTATGATGTTTCAATATATCAATATTGAAATCTCCCATTATGAAAACGTCTTTGTTTACGACGTGTGTATTTTTGAGTAAATCTGTAAGGTACACTAGGAAATCATTTCAGTTGGAACATGGAGGTCTATACATAATGCCTATAATTATATTTTTAGTATCCGGAACATTAATTAATTTCGATAAAAAGTGACTCTACTATTTCGTTCATTGTATTAATTTCATTAATAATTGTGTAGTCGTACTTGTGTGACACAAAAAATGCAACACCTCCGCCAGGTCTGTTTTTTCTATTATTGACAAGAAGATCATAACCATCTAATGCAAATGGTAGGTTGGATTCGCAGGATAACCAAGTTTCTGTAAGTCCTATTATGGAACACGACTGTTTAGATGGATTATCTAGCCTAATAACAATTGAAATTCTTCGAAGTGTTTATTTAAGCTTCTAATGTTTAAGTGTAATAGAGAAAATGTATCTTTTGCAAATTGTTTGGCGAGGTTTTTAAATTGAGACGCAGTTACATAGTCAGATGAAGGGCTTTGAATTTGGTCATGATCAGGGTGAAAGTCGAAAATTTCTGTTGCTGAGTTTATATTGTTAACTACAAAATGGTTATACGCTACATCAGTTGCAGTATTATCATTCGTGTGATTTGTTGATGAAGTGTTTAATAAATCAAAAAGGTCATCATCATTTAAAGAATGGAATGGCGCATCTGCTAAGTTGGCCATAGAAGTACAGTCAAAATCTCTAAATTATATTGCATTTTCGGCTTTAGAAAACACACATACGACAGTTTTACATGTGAACAAGTGCAGATACAAAAACACTTGAATACAGAGAATTGAACACTGACACCATACAACAGAAAAAGGATTGCAAGAAGGACTTGACACAAAGAAAGAAAGAAAAAGTACATGTAGGTATAAGTAGAGACAGCAAAGCACAGAAGTCTTCGTAGGCAGAGCGAACGAACGAGCAAATGAACAATAGTGGAACATCTCAGCATGTTCCTGGCGAGACGCCCAATAAATATAGTAACGCATAATAATAATATAGGAAAACCTGCTAAGTTGGCCATAGAAGTACAGTCAAAATCTCAAAATTATATAATGTATACGTGAATGTAAACAGGCTAATGGAAAGCTTGATATTACTTGTAATAATATTATTAAGTATCGATTCAAAACACTTGGGAAAATTAAATACAGGTGGATAAAACTAGTGTCATATTTTTCTTTAAAGCATGCAATGAATCAGAACAATGTGGGAAAAAGAAAACAAAAACAAACAAAGTAAGTCAACGTTGCACGTAAAGTTTGAATGAGAAATAGAATATGCACCTATAAGAATTGAAATAAAGGTACATACAAAGGCAAATGCGAAAGAATGGAACAGATAAATAAGAAAGTCATGCAAATGTTACATCGAAGCTGAGCAAAGGTACATGCAAGGACTGATACACTATGATATCAGAATATAAAAACAAAAACGCAAGAACACAGAGCCCCGCAGACTCAGCCCCTCCGGGCAGCAAGCATGCATGGCGCTGCGCAGTTGGGAAGCAACAAAGAACCGATAATGCAGTTTATTAGCCAGTAAAGGACGGAAGAGGAGAGGACGAAGAAGAAGAAAAAAACAACAACAAAAAACAAAAAAACGCCACGCCTCGCCGTCGAGACCCGTCAAGACCGAGTCAGCCGACCCATTCTCACTAAATAAGTGGCTCATTTCAGAGGCGGTGGAACACGATAATAATAAGTTTAACTAATTGAGAATTCCAATATTAAAAGGTGAAAGCAATCAAAGCATGCAACCAAGACAATTACACATTGCGAACCTCTTAATAAAATAAGTGGCTCATTTCAGAGGCGGTGGAACACGATAATAATAAGTTTAACTAATTGAGAATTCAAATATTAAAAGGTGAAAGCAATCAAAACATGCAACCAAGACAATTACACATTGCGAACCTCTTGTGGATTTAAAATGAAAGGGTGAATACATGCAAGACAATTTAACATTGAGTATGTTCAGCTTAATTGAGAATCAAAATGAAAGGGTGAAAGCATGCAAGACAATTACACTTTGAAAATTTACATATGAAAATGATGAAACCACGCAAGAAAATTTAACTTTGAATAGTTTAACTTGAGAATTTACGAATGAAAAAGGTGAAGACATGCAAGGAAATTTAACAGTGCGTATAGTCTCGGTTGAGAATAGGGCGGTTTACGTAGTGATTCAAATTTATGGATGTTTCTTTCCTGGGGACCTAGTAACGAGGTATTCCATTAACCTGTTATTAATGAATGAACTACAATACTTGGAATCCAGTTTGCCTTCATTACTTGTTGCTATGTCGGGCAAGCCTCGGGCAAGCTTTCAGGTTGTCAAGAACAACCTTTGTTTCAAAAGTATGCATAAAATTTGAATCACTACGTAAACCGCCCTATTTACGTGTACAAATGAACTGATGAAGGCATGCAACATATTTTACATTGTCTACGTCTTACCTTAAATCTATTGACTTGCATGTATTTCTCTTTTGTGCCAGTTTTCTTCTGGAGTGGGTACCCCTTGTTGGAAAATTGCTGAAGATTATCATTAATAAAAGGACATTGAAGAATGCTTTACCCAAGAAAGTCCCGAGATTAAAACGGATTATTGCTAGCTGTACCATAACCTGTCAATTACTTGATTACAAAAGATCAGTTTCAAAGTGAGACACAACTATTTAAAACAAGGCAAGACCTAAAGAATTATAAATCGTGATTGACAGGAGTTTCAGGTACGTTGAAACTGCTAAAAAGTTAAACAATTAGATAAGGAATTTAGATCAAAATAATCAATGTACTGTTGTAAGTACATCAATGAATGAGTTTTAAGAACATCGATTGATTCGACATTGTCTGACTGACAGTCTCTGACTGTGTTGAAGTACATGGCCTGTTTTAGTTATACATCGCTCTGCATATATCTCATTTTCCGGCCTGGTGTAACAATATCTACGATATGTGACTTGATTTGATGGTTATTTGAGCGAGAATGAATCGTAAATTGACACCTTTTCAGCGGTCTTCCAGCATTGATGATTTATGAAAATGAAAATGAGGACGATTATGATTGATGAGGAGGAGGATGATGACGACGACGACGACGACGACGATGATGAATGTTTGTGATGTATGATGATGGTGATGACGATGATGTTTATCTTCTTATTATGTTTAACTTATAATGTTTACTTTGTATTTCTATTGTACTTCTCTCTGTATTGCGCATTATAAATTTATATTATCCTAATTATTATGATGATGATAATGATAATAATGATGAAGATGAAGATGATCGTGGTGGTAGTGATGATAATACTGATGATGAATAATGGTGGTGATGATGATGATGATGATGACGGTGGTAGTGGTACGTAGTAATTATGATGATGATGATGGTGGTGGTGGGGATAATGTTGGTGATGATGATGAGGAGGAGGAGGAGGATTAAGTTGATCTTGATGATAATGATGATGAAGATGATGAATGATGGTGTTGGTGATGATGATGATGACGGTGGTAGTGGTAGTAATGATGGTGATGATGGTGGTGGTGGAGATGATGGTGGTGATGATGATGATGCTGAGGAGGAGGGGGAGGAGGAGAAGGAGGAGGAGGAGGAGGATTAAGTTGATGTTGATGATGGTGATAATGAAGTTGATGTTGATGGTGACCCTAAACCAATTCAAACAGGGATCCATCTCTGCGGGTTAGGGTAACATTTTTCAGAAATTTTCTGTAAATTGTACATATTTTTTGTAAATCGTAAACATATTTTAAAGTCAAGTACTTGCATTTGTTCTGTATACAGGCATTAACCTCGATAAACACTATATTTGTAAGTCTTAAAAAAGTAATGTCTCTGTTGTTGGGGAAGGACAAAAACTCTCACGTCTGGAAACACAATCTTCAAAACAACGTCTATCAGAATGTAACCCACAATACTTCGAAATACTGGACACTGCCCACACAGATTTTCAACTCAAAATAAAAGAAGGCCTATATACATGTATAAATTGGACCAAACCCGAACTCAACCAACAGGTGGACAATAAGCCAGTTCGGGGTTAGCGCATGGTACAAATGACCCCAAATATCCACAGATATTTTAGACATGGAGGGTCCCTTTATGTGCACTTCAGAAAAATAACTCTGGGAGTGATAGAGGTGCCTCATGAATAGCTTTTGTTTCCCCCTTTAAAAAGAATACTTCCACCTGGATATCATGGAATGCACCATTAGTGCATAATTGAATAATGATTACATGACATTCATGAGCACATATCGAATATTAGTGTCAGTGGGTTTTAGAATTTGGTACAGATGACCTTTATCTGCTCATGCTCAGATTGCATCTCCGAAGTGGCTTATTACCAGATATTGCTTTCTATTTAACTGTATGTATTGTTCACCCAGGTCCTTGACCAGACAGGTCCCTCACCTCATTAAGTACATTTTGACACACCTTATATTGTTAACTGTTCATGCTATTTAGTATGTAATCTGAAAGTATATATAGCACTGTCTCTGTTGTAAAATAATCAGGCTGATGATGGAGTATGACTCCGAAACATGTTCCGTTTCAAAACTTAATTTTTCTTTGAAGTAACTATCGTGTCGTTCTTTTGGAAATATCATTTGTTGTATCTCTACAACATGAAATTTCGTTTTATACGATCAAAGTTAAATAGTATAAAAACGTTATAATGTAGGGCGTTCCTGCACCTGCGCCTCTCTTGAACATTGGCAGTTTCGTCACTATTATCATGGAGCTGTAACTTCATGCTATTATTATAGGAATTCTGATAATAACAACAGCTGTCCCAACTTTATTGATTTTGTCTCCTTCTGTCTCGTCCTTTGCTCCAATTATTTCTATGTGTATTCCCAAAATGATTTTGTATGACCTTCATGTAGTACGGCAGTAGAAGCTGAAACATTGTGCGTTTTGTCCAAACCGCAGAAGTTTCCTATTCATGTTTTTCATTCTTCCAAATATTTTTTTTTTTCTAATAATGGCTCTTCTTCTAACGCCTACCTTTTTTTTATTGCTACAATAATATCTCGTTCGTTTCATAATTCGTCTCCCCCCCTCCTTTCTTTCCTCCACTTATCCCTTTATTTTCGTTGCCCCCCTTATTTCTGTTATTATTTACCAGGAACCAAGAGCAAGTGCTTGTCCATGTGCATGGAAAGTGTTGCATGTGATAACGGCATTACATGTAATTATAAATTGCGTTTATAAACAACAAAGATTTCATCCGGTAATTCTAGCCTTCATATATTTCTGTACTCTACAAGCAGTATTGCACAAATACCCTTTGTACAATTCGACCAAATTAGACTCGCTCTTATTGTATTGGGGAATGGCCGCCTGGGATATTTGGAGCTTTACTGTAGGGTCGGAACACCTAGGCGAGCGAGTTATTTACTTTGGAGAGTTTTAAAATGACAATTTCCATAACCATTCCGCCATAAAGTCGTTTTTAGAAGTATTTCCATCGACTATTGTTCAGTATGTAAGATTAACAACTGGTGCTTTTAGGCAAAAGTGTACAATTCTGCCAAAAATCGAAGCTATGCCGCCGTACATGCCTCAGTAGAAGCAGAGGTCGGGGATCTTCTTAATTATAGACATGGAGTTGGTTTCGAAGAATTCCAGAACAGGCAAGCATAGGATGGTCCTATCTTTAGGTCCCTCTTCTACAATAATATTGTAATGCTTGTAATGCTTCCCGTTGAAGTATAATGCTGACAGGGTGAGAACGAGGTCAGTTAAATAAGACGAGGACAGTAAAGCCAGGCTCACACGAGATGGACGTTATTTACTGCTGTTAGGACCGCGTCAGTGACTGGTTTTGGTCTTTTGTACTTCATGAAAGAGTGATAGGCCTATCGTTTCAAAGGTGATTGCAAAATGAATAGTGTAAACAATACATTTATACTTGTATTCTTGCCTGCGTCTTTGGAACAGGGGAGGGGTACGTTAACACACAAGAAGACTTTCGTCATCCGTCTGAGCTGAGGGATTCGAACCCACGATTTTAGTTTCGACAGGCACACTCTATATCTTGTCCTATCCAACTCATCTTCAATTTTGCTCTCATCTATCTTTAGCCCCTGGGGCAGGGGCGGGTGGCTGGATACACGAGAATTAATTTTGAGAAAATCAAATGGATGAAAGAGAGTTGAGAAAGTGAAAGAGAGATACCGGTACTTCTTGATATCCTCGTCATAATCATTGCCCAACAACTTCTCCCTTCCCCTATCTTCAAGAAGGAACACCCCTCCCTAAACCAGCCACCCAGCTCCTTCTCTTCGTCCCTCTCTCTATTATAATTATATCAAATAAATTCTTTAACTTTGGTGCTTAAGGCGGTGCCTCTGAACGATGTTATAATGCCACTAATTTCCACCTTCTATGCGATCTAAATAAATAATTATTATAGAGCACAAACTATGAGTTGCTTTTTCAATAGCAGACGCAAATTAAAAACTGATCTTTCTGTCTCTGCATGCCCCTCCCCACCCCCACTCTCCCTCACACACACACACACACACACACACACACACATCTATGTTTTCTATTGTTCGAATTTCAACGGATGACTCCACTATTGAATAGTGGATAGTGTCTCAAACTGAGACAAGTTTTCCCGTGTTATAAGACGAGGTGGGAAGTTTTTCATATGTAAACCTAACCTCTAAACCTAACCCTAAACCTAACCCCGTAAAACCTAACCCTAAACCTACCCCTAAAAATAACCCTAAACCTAACCCTAATCCTAACTCCAACCCTAAACCTAACCCCTAAACCTAACCCTAAACCTAACCCCGTAAAACCTAACCGCTAAAACTAACCCTAAAAATAACCCTAAACCTAACCCTAATCCTAACTCCAACCCTAAACCTAACCCCTAAACCTAACCCTAAACCTAACCCCGTAAAACCTAACCCTAAACCTAACCCTAAAAATAACCCTAAACCTAACCCTAATCCTAACTCCAACCCTAAACCTAACCCCTAAACCTAACCCTAAACCCAACCCTAAACCTAACCCTAATCCTAACTCTAACTCTAAACCTAACCCCTAAACCTAACCCTAAACCCAACCCTAAACCTAACCCCTAAACCTAACCCTAAACCCAGCCCTAAACCAAACCCTAATCCTAAGTCTAACTCTAAACCTAACCCCTAAACCTAACCCTAAACCCAACCCTAAACCTAACCCTAATCCTAACTCTAACTCTAAACCTAACCCCTAAACCTAACACTAAACTTAACCCCGTAAACCTAAACTTAAACCTATCTATGTTTTCTATTGTTCGAATTTCAACGGATGACTCCATTATTGAATTGCGTCACAAAATTCTTTGATGGAATAAACCTCACCAATTGTTGACAACCGATGAATTATTGAATTACTACCGATGACCCATTACCGATGACCCATCTCTCTCTCTCTACCTCTCTCTCCTTGGTTTTTTGCAGGGTTTAAATTTGTAAGATGTCTCACTATTATTCTCCTGCCCTATAATTACGATAATATCCATAATTATGTGAGTTGAGTGTTGAACTCTCTTTTTTAAACCAAAAGTGCAGTAGTTTACTCACAAGTAATTTACGGGATATTAACACTACATAATTGGATAAAGTGTGAAGATTATTTATCCGTTCGAAATGATTAAAAATATTTATTTGCTTTAAAGACCTCGTGTGATTTCATGGATAGTGTCTCAAACTGAGACAAGTTTTCCCGCGTTATAAGACGAGGTGGGAAGTGCGCTGAGCAAATGCACACAAGTTTTTCATATGTAAACCTAACCCCTAAACCTAACCCTAAACCTACCTCTAAAAATAACCCTAAACCTAACCCCTAAACCTAACCCTAAACATAACCCCGTAAAACCTAACCCTAAACCTAACTATAAAAATAACCCTAAACCTAACCCTAATCCTAACTCCAACCATAAACCTAACCCTAAACCTAACCCCGTAAAACCTAACCCTAAACCTAACCCTAAAAATAACCCTAAACCTAACCCTAATCCTAACTCCAACCCTAAACCTAACCCCTAAACCTAACCCTAAACCCAACCCTAAACCTAACCCTAATCCTAACTCTAACTCTAAACCTAACCCCTAAACCTAACCCTAAACCCAACCCTAAACCTAACCCCTAAACCTAACCCTAAACCCAGCCCTAAACCTAACCCTAATCCTAACTCTAACTCTAAACCTAACCCTAAACCTAACCCTAAACCCAACCCTAAACCTAACCCTAATCCTAACTCTAACTCTAAACCTAACCCCTAAACCTAACACTAAACCTAACCCCGTAAACCTAAACTTAAACCTAACTCCAAAACTAGCCCTAAACATAACTCTGAACCTAACCCTAGTCCTAACCCTAATCCTAACCCCACTCCTAACCCTAAGTTTATTTCTAAACATAATTATAAACCAAACCCCTAATCTTATAACCTAAACCTACTATCTGAAACCCTATAGTAACCATAACCCTTTGATAAAAAATAAAGCCAGGAGCAATTAATATTGTCCCGGAGCATTATGTTGGAACACCTCTGTGATCTAAATAGATTGTAGAGCACAAAAAGTTTTTTTCACCCCTATTCACACGTAAGGAACGAACCAACAAAGTTTCTTAAAGGAGAATTATCCCCAGGCTTTTAAATGTAAATAGGGTCATAGTGAATAAAATAACATTTAATTTGATATAAAAATCACCGTTTTAGACCAACTGATGCCGTTGTAAGAGCAGAAAATAGAGACCACTTTTTACGATGTCTACTCCTACTGGCGGCGTCCATTTTCTCTAAATTTCCCATAAAACCTTGCGCGTGATGACGTAGGGGATGGAGAACTCACTAGCTAGTAGCTAGCTTGCATGAAGCGCGCGCTGCATATACACACGGTAAACATGGTGTATTGTCAAGCGTTCGGCTGTTGTAACTGTTCCAAGAAAACGATAGGGAAATCATTCCATCGGTTCCCAGACCCGCAGAAATGTCAGCAATTGTTCAAGCGTTGGGTGACCATATTGAACGTGGAAAAATTCCAAGGAAAAGACTTCAAACTTGATCGGAAAAATGATGTGATCTGCAGTGATCATTTCACGGAGGCCGATTATCACGTAGATCTGCGGGCTAAGCTTATTGCCCGGGCGAATCGTATAATCAAGCTAGTGTGTCCTGGAACACGTTTTACTTACGATGATTATTTTACTCTAATAAATGTTTTTCAAATGTGATAGTTACGTAGATAATATAAATTGATTTATTTAATTTAATTATGAAACTCTTCCGTAATTTATGTTATTATTAATAATAATAAACTCTTTTTAAAATAATGTTGGTGAACTATTGCGAGCCAATTACAATGCGCTACGGCCAACTCCATGCCCTACGTCACACAGCCCGATCGCACCGGGAACATGGCGACGCTGCTTTACTCTCGAGAACAATAAAAATCGGAGGATTCAATCGACAATTCCCATCCTCTCGATTCTCGAATATACGATGTTTTTACTTTATCAGAAACTGTTTAGAATTCTGTTTTAGGTCAATGATAAAAGTCTCGTGGGGATAATTCTCCTTTAAGTTTGAAAATTTAATAGAGTACCGAAGTGTGACGTCATCGAATTTTGATTTTTGTATTTCAGTATTTTTATGACCATATTTAGGTAGAGCATGATGGAAAACGTTCACACAACAAATTTGACATGAATCAGTTCATGGTGGCCCAAGGTATGGCTATATGAATATCTAATTAGCCCCACTGAAGTCAGTGTAAATTGGCCTGGTTCTTAACAGTTTAGAACCAGGCCAATTTAACACTGAATTCAATGGGGCTAAGGAGGTATTCATGGGGGTTGGGGGACATGTCCCCCCTGTCCCCCTGCCTGTTGATACCCATGACCCTTAGGTTGTATGCAAGGAGTTATTTGTGCATATACCATATGTTTGTAATGATAGGCGAATTTGAATGAAAACTTTGTTATGTTGAATGACCAGGTGTGAAATTGAATGATCTGGACGTCCGCTTTGCCAGCGTTGACGAATTTGAATGCAAACTGCGCATTTGTAACCGGTTGTTAAATTGAATTATACAAGTGCAAATTCCATTGACCAAAGAAGTAATTCAAATGAACGAAGTGCCATTTTGAATGACATTCTCAAACCTACATCGGCATTTCGCGAATTTGAATGACCCATGTATCAAAACGAATGAAAAGCTTATGAAGTTGGCCGAGAAACCTATATTTCTCTGCTACCTGTAGCTCCATGGTTACCTGCTATCTCTAAGGCAATGGTGTTTTTAAAGCCCGCTCTGATGGGAATGGGTGTTGGACCAAATCTTGACCTAAATTTATCATTCCGATACTGAACTAAGGGTGCCAACATATTCAAAGTTAACGTAGCTATTCAAAGAAAATCACAAATATGGCAATTAATGTATCACTAGAAACTGGGAAGCTTACAGATGGCAATCGTATAAGTTTTATGTCAACTGTGTATCTGATGATTATAAAAACAACACAAATAAAAGCTCTTCTCAGCATCTGGAATATCCGAGGATTCGCCAGAAATATAGTGATGTTTTGATGTCGTCACACTCGGGATCGATCCTGCTTAAGCAGACGACGTCCTATAATGAATGAACGTAATTGCAATGCAATTATTTATCAAATTATAAAGAGTTTGGTGTATTTAAACATGACCTTATTTCACACCATTATAAAGGGAAAGTGAAACTGATTCTGATAGCTAAAACCGTTTGATTGTAAATACACAGGAGAAGGGTCAATGATCAATGAAATAAACCCCACTTTCAAATTGAAAAGCCCTCCGAATAATAGCAGGATGGTATTCGTTCCCTCTTGAAACGCCAAACATGCCCCGGTGCAAGCAGCTGAAAATACAATGGCGTCTTATTTTGTTTACAAGTGACTGATTCCTTTATTTTTTTAACGCTGCATTTTTCATCAAAATAATACCATACACGAAGTTAAGAGTGAGACAACAGACTAACATTAAGACTGACGCTAGTGAAGGAAGAGAAATAAGTGAAGAGGAGATGACAAAATAGGCTCTGAAAAATGTGTAAGATGTTATGGGACATCGTCTGCTTAGACAGGACTGGTCCATAGTGTGTCGTCACATATCTCAGCAGCGTTCGAGGAGCTCTTCTGCTGCTATATCGGGGGGCTGTATTTTACCGTTTTATAATTGATAATAATCATTACATCAAATGTTTCCGAGCGTTGAATTTGGATAACCTTGTTTAATTTATGCCATCTATGCAATAATAAGTATTAAACCAATATTTAAAATCATTAAAGTTCTACTTTAAAACACCCCTAATCTTTTCTCATTTGCCAAAATAGTTTGAAAATTCAAAATTACATTCAAGATTTACAGCGGGAGAAATGTGTTGATGGTGTGGTGTCACCCCGTTTAGTATTTCTTTTTAGTAATGTATGTCCTCTGTAATATTGTAGGGCTAAGAGATGACAAAGCTCACTTTTCATGCTTTTCTTGCAAATCTCCTTTCACTGATGTAGATCTTCCTACAAGAATGATGGATAGTTCTCCAAAGAAATGGCCCGAGTACTACAATGCTGTTATATTACTATACAAGTAAAATTTTCAAAGATATGCTTCATGCACCTCTTCCATGATCCCGGATTGACATGGTTTTGTATTTCACCATCCTTGCATTTGATCATCTCTATAATAATTCTGTATAAAACAGTAATTTCGCATACCTGAAAAGGCAAACTGTACTGTCATAAAGAAAAACATAGCTCCCTCAGCAAAGCCCAATCTGGCATAATTTAGACCGAAAAGGAATATGATATGAATAAAATGTGATAACTTTTATTTTGTTATTCTTATTATTTAATGTTATTCTTATTCTTATCATTTTCTTTGTGCTTGTCATAGAAGTTTCAGAGTGGATCCCCTGCCCCTCCGGGAAAAACTGGACCCACCACCCTATATGAATACATGGACTACTGAGTAAAAATGAAGCCATCTTTAAGCTTTGTACAACACTAGATGCAAATTATTTAGCAGGTAATTATTCCAATAGATTAATTATCTCCTAATCATCAATGCCATCATAGACGGCCTTGCCAGCGGCCACAGCCGCACCTGCTACAGGTACCGCGTAGCCAATCCCCGCGGCTCCAGCAGCTTGAAGCACCGCCACAGTACTTCCAGCACCTCCCCCGTTGGCGATGGCCGCAGCAGACATAACGGCCGCAGCAGTGTAAACGATAGCTGCAGCGAGAGCACATCCAACGGCGACTTCTGCGGCTGTTCCTATGCCGTACAAGATGACTTCAAGTAAGTCAGCATTGGCGCGGTTTCTGTTCGAGATATTTTTAGAGACAGGAAAAAGAGATTTATATGAAAGCTTGATAATGGTGTTGAGAAATTCATGAGAGCCAGATAGGCCTCCTTTTCTTAGAGGTTTGAGGATCAGGCGGGGATCAGAGGCCGGAATGGGGGCCGGGGAGGACATGTGCTCCCCAGGCCGTCCATTAAAGCCAATTCTGACGAGTATTTAAAGAAAGAGTGCCCCCGTTAGTTTTTTCCACCCCACCTAAAAAATGTGATAACTTTATTTTGGAGCTATTTAATGATCACCTCTTTAAAAAAAAAATTGCTAGCTTGTTTGTAAAAATAAAAAAATGTTGACTAACTGAGCTGCTAACCCCTTTTTCCTGTTTGCGATTAGACATCCCCCCGCCTATTGATCCTCCTGTGCTTGAATCAGGCTATTCCAAAGTCGTTCAAAGAAGGTCACTGGCAGTCATGAACAAAAACGACTTGAATAAAGTGGATAGAAATAAATATACTAAAAGTAATACATGCACTTACAAAATGAGGAGCACGATGAAGCATACAGTGAACTTCTTCATCATTAATAAGATGGTGGTTTGCTTTCAGCTGAAACTGATGGTTAAAAAATAAAGATAAAATAGGACGAAGAAAAAGGAAATTGATGAAAAAGATGATGGATGGTGATTCATAAATTCATTTAGCACCCGTTTTCTGCTAAAGCAATAAAAGGTGCATCTTGGGATTAAAAAAAAACAAAATAAAAGGTGAAAAGGGTTGAAGACTAAAGAAGACATCAAGAGCATGAAAAAGAAACAAAGAAACTAAAGAAGAGGAAGAAAAATATAAATGATGGGGCTTGAAAAAAGAGAAGAAAACTAAAAGAGGAAAAAAGCTGAGTAGAAGAAGATATGAAAGGTTGCAAACTACAGTCATTAATAAGAGTTCATATCGACCTGGAAACCAAATGAATCATTCACAATATATAATTTTTTCTTTTTTAATCTATTCCTGTCCTAAAATAATCCCAATCTTAGCGTATCTTCACGTGAAAACTGCAGGGACCTAATAATGTTTTACCCATCAATTCCATCAAAAACAAATTCTATAATTTCCAAATGGAATGCTTTTGTAATTTGTTCGATTTCTGCCATATCTGTGTTTGAACATGGATTATTTTAGCGCTATTTCCTAATCAGGTGGATACAGGGGGTGGGGGGGGGGGGGGGGGGGGGGAGGGAGAGATGAACGGCCGCCCCCCCCCCCCCCCCCCCCCTTGCGGAAAACACAAACAAGCAAATTTAGGGGCAAAAATACGATCCTTGGCAAATGCTTTGAGTTACAATGGGAGAGCCGGAGGAATTCCAGCGGGAGAAAAATAAGTGGTAAAAATATTATGGATTTTTGTTTGTTTGTTTGTTTGCACTTGTTTGCATTTAGCTTATTGCTCTCCGCCTGTATTAATTAATTATGGGTGTGATTTATGTGACAGGGAATTAAAACAGTGACTCATGGACAGCCCATTAAAAAAAAATATCCACCCTCCAAAGCTGGCATGAAACCCTCCCTTCTCGTCGGAAGCACCGATGATTATTACTTGCTGGAACAGGAGGTGGGGGGGGGGGGGGGGGGGGGGGAGGAGGGTAAAGGTTTACGTCCCAGGCCCCCTATTCAACCCCTAAAATAAGGGGGGGGGCGAGAGCTAAAAAGCTGGGGAAGTAGGAGAAAAAAGCCTAAAAATACGCTAAGAGCCCTTATCTTTCTCTCAGAATTTGCTTAATCGTCAAAGTTTTCGTGCTTTGTGCTGGAAGGGGGAAATATTAACATCCCCTCCCTGCACCCACCCCTGTTACATAGAGTGAAATATTGCGTCCAAATTACTGAAAAGCAGTGAGGGCATCGAACTATAACTTTCCGCCTAAAACACATTGTTTGTTACGAGCCATCATCTTTCTCTCAATGTGCTAAAACGTTAGAGCTTTTGCGCTTCGCGCGGAAAAGGGGGGGGGGGGGGTGAAATCCTGGTTATGCAGTTTGAACCTCCACGTCTACCCCCTTCCCTATTGAAAAATTAGGACTACGCCCCTGGTATTTAGCTACGCCGAGGAAAGATTAATGACATGTGGCTTCCAGGTCCGATCTGCGCGCGTATGGCAAGCTTTTTACTATTTAATGATATCTCATTATTTGAATTTGAATCACAAATTGAATTCGTGATATCACAAATTTGAATTTGAGAAACCCCCCACCCTCACATTAAATAGTAGAAGGGCTTGCCATACGCGCGTGTCCAAAGTACAATGAAATAATTACAATATAGCATCTAGGAACAATAACGTTATAATCACTCTATATCTCTACTTACGATTTCAAACTGGATATTAAAACTGTTCAGACTCGCTCAGGGCATTTGATAAATGAATGTGTGTGTCGGAAGTGTTGTACTTTTATACCATTCTTTATATAGCGACGTCATCATTGGCGGATCCAGTGGGCACTTCCGGCCCATGCCCCCCTCCCTTTTGGAAGAAAAGTATGCATTTTGACCATAAAGGATCCGCCCTTTTGTCGACTGTGCCCCCCTTTAAGATCCATAACGCGTGACTAAATGAATAGTCGCCCTTTATAAATAGAGGCCTTATAGATAGCGAGCAAACCATAGACATAGGGATCAGTATATAGTTTATAGTATATAGTATATAGTGACCTCCATTTTTACACTCAAATTTCCGTTCCAAAGCATACCTTTTTTTTTCTTGTTGAGAAAAAGAAGTGAGAAAACCGTTCCAAAGCACTCCTTTTTTCCCATTCCTTCGTTCCGGCTGTTCTGGCTCGCCCCGCCCCGGCCCGTTTCGAAGACACCATAGACAGCGTATTGAGCGAATGGGAGCGTGTGTGGGGTAACCAGGATATCGTTTCATCAAAAGGTAATACGTACAAGTTGGCCGACATCCCATTGAATCGCGTGTATCAAAATTAACATGCGTTTCAATGGGACAATTTTGTTCAAATTTTGCATGAAGGTGTCTGCTTGGTATAATCTAGAACCCTGTAGATTTTGGTGATGCTGTCTCCATTGTTCCGTCTTTTATAGGGTCAAATGTCATATTTGGAAGATTGCGTGAGTGCACTCTGCAGGCCACATTTCTGGATGGATTTCTTTCAAATTTTTATGGAGATGTACATGTATCTTGGTATAATCTACACATCTTTACATTTTCGGTGATGCTGCCCTCATTGTTCCGTCCTTTATAGGGTCAAAGGTCATTTGGCCATTTCGTGCACTCTTACTTCTGCATTTCTTGACGGATTTCTTTCAAATTTTGCATGAAGGTGTCTCTTGGTGTAATCTAAAAACCTGTAGTTTTTTGGTGATGCTGCCACCAGTGTCCAGTCTCATATAGGGTCAAAGGTCATACTTAGGAAGATTGCGTGAGTGCACTCTGCAGGCCAAAATTCTGGATGGATTTCTTTATTGAGATGTATCTTGGTATAATCTGCACATCTTTACTTTTTGGTGATGCTGCCCTGATTGTTCCGTCCTTTATAGGGTCAAATGTCATATGTCTTTTGTGCGCTGTAACTGGCACATTTCTTGACGGATTTCTTTCAAATTTTATATGGAGGTGTGTCTGAGTGAAATCTACACATACAGTATATAGTGTTTGCTGATGCTGCCCCCAGTGTTTCACATTTTCTAGGGTCAAATGACATATTTTGGTTGCTGTTTGCATGCTGTTTGTCTGGAGGGCACATTTGTCAACTGATTTCTTCCAGATTTTGTATGGAGGTCCATCATAGATTACTCTAGACCTCTACAGTTTTTGGTGATGCTGCCCCCAATTTCCGTCTTTTATAGGGTCAAAGGTCATATTTTAGTGGATATCTTGTGTGCGCTCTGCAGGTCACATTTCTTGACAGATTTATTTCAAATGTTATGCATTAGGCTATACTCTAATCTACAAACATTGTATTGGTGATGCTACATGCTCCTAGTGTTGACAATAGTCCGGGCAACTGGCGGCAATCTTTACACCATCCTTTTTTTTTTTGAGGGAGGGGGGGGGGGGGGGGGGGGTTCTTTGTCCCTCCTTCGAATCGCTGCCAGTGCCGGGGGATACATTCGCATTGCGCGACAATTGATGGACATTTCTGGTTATTATGTTGTACGTATTGATATAAAGATCTAAATTAGAAAATTATAATCTTTAACCACTTTTCGCAAGCACAGCAATACAGGAAATCGGTATAGGATGTAGGATTATAGGAGTAGGGTTAAAATAGGATCGAAATTCAACTACGTGAGAAGAACAGATCTAGAAATGAAAGAGAATGAACTTATGTGGCTTGAAATTAAAAGAACAAATAGTAGTTCGATTTTTGTTGGTATTTTGTATAGGAGGCCTTCATGTCCAAGTACCTATTTTACGTCCCTTGAAAGGAATATTGAAAGAGTAATATCATTGTCTAATAACATCATTTTAATGGGTGATTTCAATTGTAATATGAGAAATGATAATGCATTGTCTAAAGAAATTAAGGACATTTGTCGCACTTATCAGCTTAATCATTTAATCAATGAGCCTACACGAGTTACACCTTATAGTAGTACACTCATCGATTTAATACTTGTATCTAATTCGATTGCTAATGTAAAGTCGGGTGTAATTTCGATTGGTTTTAGCGATCATTGTTTGATTTTTTTAGTAGTAAAAGGCAAAAACCCAATGTTCCATTCAAAAATTAGTAAATTGAGGTCTTTTCGCAACTTTAACGAAAACAAATTTCGAGATGATTTGAAAAATCAAAGTTGGAATGATTTCAATAACGACAACGTTGACGTTGATCAATTGTGGTCTCAATTTAAATCTATATTTGATACTTTAAGTGATAAACATGCACCTTTTATTTCTGTCAGAAGAAAAAGAAATGGGGTACCTTGGATAACAGATGAATACATCACTCTGGCACGTGACCGTGATTTCTTCAAGAAGAAGTTCAAAAAGACAAAATGTGATTGTTGTTGGGAAAAGTTTAAATATTATCGAAACAAAGCGAATAATTTGAACAAATTCCTTAAAAAAGAATATTACCAGAATGAGTTTTCAGAATGCAGAAATGATTTGAACAAAAACTGGAAGGTTCTAAAAAAACTTTTACCCTCAAGTAAAAAGGAAACTAGCAACTCAATCTTAATTGATAATGAAATAATATCCGACAAAGTAAAGGTGGCAGGTTTGTTGAATGAAGCCTTTAATAATGTAGGTTCAAATTTACATTTACATACAAGTGGAAATTCTAACAGTGTAGACGATGATTTTAATTCTTTGCAAACGTTAAGTCAAACCGATTGTTCTTTCGAATTTCAAGAAATCAAACAAGAGTTTGTCAGAAATGAACTACGCAATATTGATTGTAAAAAGGCTGTTGGAATGGACGGTCTACATCCAAAGTTACTGAAATTATCCGCGGATATCATTGCAAAACCACTCACTATAGTATTTAATCAGTCGTTAAAAACCTCACAATTTCCATCTAATTTCAAGGTAGCAAAAATCACCCCAATTCATAAAGGAGGTACATTTAATATTGATAATTTCAGGCCCATTTCAATACTGCCCTCTTTGTCAAAAATCCTTGAGAAAGCCGTGCACAAACAATTATATTCGTACCTCAACCAAAACAGTTTGTTATCGTCAGTCTGGATTTAGACCACTCCATTCCACAACCACATGTCTTACAGAAATCACTGATTATCTTCTTGAAAATATGAATTGTGGTCAGATAACAGGAGCAATATTTTATGATCTTAGGAAAGCATTTGACGTTATTCCACATAATATAATACTTGACAAACTCATTTTCTATGGTTTAAATAATAAAGTACGTGAATGGTTTAAGTCTTACTTGTCAGGGCGACAACAATGCGTTAATATAGATAATATTGCAGTGAATTTTTAACCGTTAAATCTGGGGTGCCCCAAGGGTCAATTTTGGGCCCCTTGATTTTCTGTTTATATATAAATGATATCAATAACTTAAACATTCATATAAATGCAAAAATATCACTTTATGCGGACGATACTGTTAGTTTTAACAACTCTCATAACTTCTATGAAGTTCAACAGAATTTACAAAATGATTTCAACTTAATATGTAAATGGTTCGATATTAATAAGATGTATATACACCCACAGAAAACCATGGTTATGTCATTTGGATCAAAAAGAAAGCTGGAAAACAACCATCTCTCTATCAAATTACATGGTAATAATTTGCAGTGTGTAGAAACAATTAAATATCTTGGGGTTATACTTGACTCACAACTGACATGGTCTGAACATATAAAACATATAAGTACTAAAATATCTCGTACCATTGGATGTATTCGCCGCATTAAACATTTAATACCTCATAAAACTCTTGTAATTTTATATTTCGCATTAATTGTACCACATATCGACTATTGTTGCACTGCCTGGGGAAACTGCTCAAAGACAAATTTATCCAAACTACAAAAGTTACAAAATAGATACGCAAGATTAGTTTTAAACAAGGATTATGACACACCACAATGTACCCTTGCAGTAATTAAGTAAATTGGCAATCGGTCGAACAAAGAATGAAATATCACTACTGTCTGTTGGTTTTCAAAATTATTAATATAATGGCCCCAAATTATCTAAAATCACTTATTACTCATCGTACCTTTAACTATTGTACTCGCTATTCACAAAATTCTCTTCTCGACATCCCATTCCCTAAAACTGAGTTCAAAAAAAGATCATTCTCATACAAAGCAAGCACCCTATTCAACAAACTTCCTTTTTCAATTCAAACCACAAAATCTATCAATTGTTTTAAGCGCGGATGCCAATTGGCCAAACATTTATTATAATATAATTTCCTCTGTCGTAATCATTCTTCGCATTTTAATTGTTATGTTTACTTTGTTATTTTGTATTTTATATGATGTCACATAATTATGTTAATGTTTATTTTTGCTTTGTTTTGTTTTGTTGTATAATAATGTGTATATTAATGTCCTAGAGGGCGTGCTTGTAAAGCAGTTTTTTAACTGAATGTACCTACCCTCTATTTTAAATAAAACATGAATAAATAAATAATAAATAGGTGTATGTAGGGGTATGATATGATATACGTTAGGGTAAGATAGGTTATAGTCATAGTAGGTAAATAGTAGGTCATAGTAGGTAAAATATACAAAAATAAATTATGATATAGTTCACTTGACATTGGCTTTCTAAATGTATTTATCTTTGAAACGTGGATGGTTCACGCGCATCCGGCTGGAGTATCAACCCCGTCCGACGGGGTTAAAATAACCGCACAACGTGGTTAAAATTTGACCACGTTGTTGGTCGAAAAATATAATCACGCTACGTGGTCATTTTGGCTGACCCCGCACGGGGTTTGTGCATAGTTGGTCATTTTTAACCACGTTTGGGGTTATATATAACCACGCATTTTTAAGAGTGTACCCACCACTTTTTGGGTCGGGTGCCCCCCCCCCCCCCCCACCCCGCTGGAAAATACCTCGCTATTCACAAGGACCGCCATTTAGGACCACTATCCACCTTTTTTTGGTGTTTGTTTTAGTGTTTTTTTTTGGAAAACTAAAAACAACATATGAACAAAAGAAGGCAGCAAATGAATATCTGGGAATTAATACACTATACAATACTGTATCTTCATAGAAACTAACCTACAGCTACTCAGTATTGAAAAAACCTGTCATGACTTCATTACAAGGAGAAAAGGGGTAAAGGCACCCAACACAACACAACACAACACAACACAACACAAAACAAAACAGGACAGAACAAAAAAAAAGCACTGCACAACACAACACAAGATGATACATCAAAGGCATATTTATACACCTTAATGTAAACAACAAAACCTTTATACCGTTTTTTTCGAAGTAGTTTGTCTTTGTTTATGAAGTCAGTGGAATGTTCATTATTTTAGGGGGAGGTTGCGAGCACGCCAATCGTGCTCCCCTTGGGGGTGGTGCAGGGAGGGGGAGTTTGATCAAATTTGAGAGAAAGAGTGACTCGTAGCACCTTTTTTAGGCGGAAAGTTAGTTCGACACCCTGACTGCTTTTCAATTATTTGGACACAGTACTGCACTGTATGTAACAGGGGGAGTGCAGCCAAAGCTTTAATGTTTCATAGCCAAATTTAAAGGAGAATGAAGGTCAAAACATTGTAATCAAGCGTTTACAAACTAAAATTGTACTTGTTTGAATGACCCAAACATGTCACAAATCTGATGTACCATATTTGAGTACATTCAATCTTAAAACATGGACTTGCGACGATCTGGCACGGACATGGGCGCCGCCATGTTATGCGGAAAGTGACGAAATTGCGCTATAGTGTGTGATTGGCTGTTACCATTCATAACTATCATTCAAAATGATGTCTCTACAAAACGTGTACAAAATATAATTTAAAGCAGATCTGTATCTAAAAATATTGAAAAACTGTAATTTACGTATTTAAAATGAAATAAAAATAGTGATAACAACAATACTATTAATTTTACACTGATTTTTAGATTATCAAATAGACCTGTTTCTTAATGTTTCAAGCGGACAAAATATACAGCTCCTCATTGTACCTCCCACACTTGCTCTGGTAGACAATAGAACATCCCTCCACTGCTATTATGTAAAAGTATGTAGAACAGGTGTCACATGCATATTCACCTGTTCTACTTATTTTATACAATAGCAATGAAGGGGTGTTCTTTTGTTACCAGAACAATTGTGGAGGGTACAATGAGGAGCTGTATATTTTGTCCGCTTTCTTTGTCATCGTGTTCATAGTGTGCCATGGATGTTTTTTTCTCCGAGGACCTAGTGATGAGTTATTCCATTCACCTACTACTATAAATACACTTGAAATCCAGCTTGCATACATTAGTTGTTGCTACGATGAATATGCTCTGGTATGCAAGCTATGGAGTTGTCATTAGCAACCTTTGTCCAAAAGGTATCCATACAATTATCTGTAAACAGGTCTATTTGATAATCTAAAGAACAGTGTAAAATTAATTATATTGTTGTTATCACTACTTTTATTTCATTTTAAATACGTAAATTACAGTTTTTCAATATTTTTAAATACAGATCTGCTTTAAATTATATTTTGTACACGTTTTGAATTTACTCAAATATGGTACATCAGATTTGTGACATGTTTGGATCATTCAAACAAGTACAATTTTAGTTTGTAAACGCTTGATTACAATGTTTTGACCTTCATTCTCCTTTAAGAGAAATATAACGGCTCGTAGCAAACCTTTCTTTAGGCGGAAGGTTAATTTGACGCCCTGACTGCTTTTCAATTATTTGAACGCAATACTGCACTGTATGTAACAGGGCTGGGTGCAGGTAATGGGGAGTTTCCCCTTTCCCACTCGAACTATGACGTTTTAGCAAATTTGGAGAGAAAGATAATGGCCCGTAGCGTCTTGTTAGGCCTTTTTCTCCCTTTTTCGCTCTCGCTTTTTTTCTTTACAGCAAAGTGTATGATCGTCTAAATTTCCCAATTACTAGTATAGTTTGTGCATTGACAAAATGATGATACACCGCCATAACATAATGTTAGATTCAAGATTTGAAGATTTATAGTCCACATAAACGTAATTTACTTTCAATTGGTCTACTTTTCATTTGTGCTACATGTACGTGTATAACAGGTCCGATATCAAACACAAATGAAAAAAAAGATCTTTATGTCTCTGCATTACCCTCCCCGCCCCGCTCTCTCTCTCTCTCTCTCTCTTTCTCTCCCTCTCTCTCTTTCTCTCCCTCTCTCTCCCCTCCCCCTTTCCTTGATTTCTCATTAATTTTTTGTAAGATGTCTCACTTCCCATCTCCCTGGCCGGTGTATTATTCTCTCGCCTAATAATGTTCACAATGTGACTTGATTTGATGATGAGTAATTTGTAGCTACAATAATTGTGAATAGACCTGTTCACAAATATATCAAATTTTATGCATACTTTTAAAACAAAGGTTGTTCTTGACAACCTGGAAGCTTGTCAGAGGCTTGTCAGACATAGCAACAAGTAATGTACGCAAAATGGATTCCAAGTATTGTGGTTCATTCATTAGTAACAGGTTAATGGAATACTAGTACCTCGTTACTAGTTCACCAGGAAAGAAGCACCCATAAATTTGAATAGCTTTGTGAACAGGTCTATTAATTCGCACGTCATAATGGCAGGCGAGATCTGCACCTGCGCCTCTCTTGAACAATGGCTGTATTGTCACTATTATTGACAATACTGATTTTGATAACTGGCCTATAAATATAGTAGCACCAACATCTGTCTAGTCTCTATTGATTTTGTCTCGTTCTGTATCGTCCTTCGCTCCAAATATTACTAAGTGTATTTCAAAGATATGTGGGACCTTCTTGTAATATCATGCCTCAGTAGAAGAAGAGGTTGGGGTTCTTCTGAAGTTGGTCTCGAAGAATTCCACAGCAAGCAAGTTTAAGTTTAGGATGGTCCTATCTTTACGCCTCTCTTTTGCTTGTAATACTTCCCTTTGAAGTTGAATGCTGACAGAGTGAGAACGGGTGACTGAACACCCCCAGCCCGACTGGCGTATTGGGGGATTAAAACGACATCAAATGATCACTATTTCAATTATACAAAAGAAATCAACGAAAAGAAAATCATTGCATCCTAAATTTAACAAGTTACTAGAATTAATATCAGTATAAAATTTGCTCAGTTATGTAAGGAGGTATAACGTAACACCCCGTGCACCGGTGTCATTAACAAAATGAAACATTTTCCCCCCACAGCCTACCATGCATGTAATATACTGTACGTTTGTCTTATCCCTTTTGAACTATGGTATACTCGCATGGGGCTACTCTATTAAACAAAACCTAAATAAAGTTATATTACTACAAAAAATGTTAATGAGACTTATTTGCAACAAAAGCTATCGTTCTCACACTAACATGCTCTAACAGGTTCTTAAAAATTGATGAATTATATTTGTACAATCTCGGTTGTTTTATGTACCAATTGGGAAAAAAATCAGTTATCAAAAAGTTTATTGCAAATATATATATTTTTTTAATAAAGTACACAAATACGCCCATGCACGAGACAATCAAACATATTACATCTACCAATGACAAGAAGAGTTACAGTAACTGAACAAAAGACTTTTATATAATTTATACCGGACCACAGCTCAATACCATTAAATCAGCCCAAACCTTTTTTTCATTTAAACGTAGACTGAAAAATTTCCTGCTAAGTAGATAGAACTGTTAAATGACAGAAACAATAGGGAAAATATCCTTTAGAAACAAAAATTGAGCTAGAATGAAAACAAAATCATTGCAAAAGGCATTAAAAAGTGTATCGTCTCTATCCTTCATATTCCATCTCCCTCCTCCCCCCCCCCCCCCCCCCTCTCTCTCTTCTCCCATATACTGAAGTAATCACTTGTTATTATTTCCAATATAATGATTTGTTCTAGGTGTTACAAAAACATTTCCCACTTTTGATCCTTAATAGTTCAAATACTATATATCAGATAACCCTGACATTGATATGAGCAATAGCTGAATAGTGTACAATTGTGTTGGAGGTAATTTAAAAATGAAAGCATAATTCATTAAATTCAAGATTAATTTTTAAGTTAGGGTTCACATTTTGCTCTATTTTTAACCCTCTGTACAAAACTTTAACTTCGCACAGGGGTCAATAGACCTGTTTACTAATTTACTGCATTTTATGCATGTTTCTCTCCAGAATCCTTAGTTACCAACTATTTGGTGCACCTGCTAAGCATAATGGCATCTCTATAGATGGAATCCATTTTGCATACATTAGTTGTTGCAATGTCGGGCAAGCCTCTGGCAAGCTTTTGAGTCGTCAAGAGAAACTTTTGTTCAAAAAGTATGCATAAAATTAGTAAACAGGTCTGTTGGTGTGTATGGAGTGTGTGGTTAACACCGAGACAATGGTCCTGGACAATGGCCAGGGTTGGAATGCTTTATTATTTATTCATGAGGAATTCCACTATCACAACTAGTCTTTATTCATCCCCTGGCATTAAGTGTGTAAAGTCAGTTCACTGAGATGTCATTTTAATCGATTTAGAAGCAATCAACCCCCCCCCCCCCCCCCCCGGGTACGAAAGTACTCGGGGGAGGTCTGGAAGGCCGAGTCGGAAAAAGCAGGTCTCCATGACCTCATATTGCCGTAACAATTTGGTCTATAGTCAATTCGTCTAATAGCCATTTGGTCTATTTGGCAATTTCGGAACCGGGCCGGTGTGAGGGGGGGGAAGGGGCTGCAGCCCCTTCACTTTTTGAGTAGACACGTTTCATATAATTTTGTTTAATGATTATGCACAACTTATATATATTTTTAAAAGAGATCACATTATATATACATTGTAATAATGTTTGGCCGCTCGCTTCGCTCGCTCGCAAAATGTTGAAAAGTGTAGTTGATAGGCATCAGTCCCCACTTCCAAAAACGTTCCATTTCCGTGCATTGTGGTACATGTAGATATATTGATGATAATACTGAATATAAACAGAATGGCACAATGAGAGAGATGATGGAAGAATGAATATAAAGAGTACTATAAGGAAAGACGGACGTGAAGAAAAATCGATGAATAACAATGCAATAGGGAAGATTGCAAGTAATGGGATGGAAGGATAAAGACATAGGCCTAACGTAAAGATAGAAAGAGAGAGAGAGAGAAATGGTAGAAGAATTAAAAAAAAACCATTGCGAAAGATGGAAGAGAAGATTGTAAACAAGCCCCCCCCCCCCCCCCCCCCGCTCCCCAAACAAAAACAAGAAAGAAGAAGAAGAAAAATAACATAACGAAATTAGAGATGAAAAGCAGAAAAAAATATAAAAAGAAAGAATAATGCAAAATAGGAAAAAATGATAGAAAGATAAACCAAGGAATAAAGAGAGAAAGAGAAAAATGATAAAAGAAATAATGTAAAGATTAACATATGGAAAGATGGAAGAGGTGATAGAAGGAATTAAAGAATAACACAACTAAAGGAAGTATGGAAGAATGAAAGGATAAAACCGAGGAATAACATAGCAAAAGATAGAGAAATGATAGAAGGATAAAGCTTTATATATATATATATATATATATATAGCGAAAGAAAGCGAAAGAAATGAAGGGATAAAAAACAATATAACAAAAGCAAAGTGCATTAAAACAATAATTGAAAATGCACTAAACATATTAATTGATTAATCAATTTATTCACTAGATAATCAATTAAGCACATGTAATTAATTCATGCCATGCTCGATCAGGTCACCTTTTCTCCTCTTTTTGTACTCCCCCCTGTTTAGTCAAAGCCACCTAGAGTAGTATTGCAGGGGGAAACAAGAAATTAGCCCAGTTGGTCATTAGACGAAATGATGATTAGACCAAATGGTAATTGGACCAAATGACAATTATACCAAATGGTTATTAGACTAAATGAGTGTTGACTAAATGATTATAGACCAACTGAGGTTAGACTAACTGACAAATGGACCAAATGATGTGTAGACCACATGGGTATTAGACCAACTGGGTTTAGACCATTTGTTGATTAGACGAAATGGCAATTAGACCAATTGATAATGGACCAAATGGTTATTAGATCAAATGGTTTTAGACTAAATGGCCATTAGACGAATTGACTATAGACCAAATGGTAATTAGAAGAAGTGAAAATTAGACCAAATGGTAAATGGACGAAAAGATGATTAGACCAATTGGTTATTAGACCAACTGATATTAGATGGAATGATGTTGAAACTGTGATAGTCTAAAGTTTGTCTGTAGTATTAGACCAATGGATATTAGACCAAGTGAACATTAGACCAAACTGTTATTAGACGAACTGAGAATTGGACCAAACGATGATTAACAAAAATGGTAATTAGACGAAGTGATGATTAGACGATTTTGGTGTTAGACCAACTGGGTTTAGACAAAATGGCTATTAGACGAAATGATGATTAGACCATTTGGTTATTAGACCAATTGTTTTTAGCCGAAATAGATTTGACCAAGTGAACATTAGACGAACTGATTATTAGACCAAGTGATGTTTAGAGCAAATGGGTTTAGACCACATGGGTATTAAACCAAATAGGTTTTAGACGAATTGGCTACAGACGAAGTGGTGATTAGACGAAGTGATTAAACTGATTATTAGACCAAATGGCTATTAGACGAAATGTATATTAGACGAATTGGTGATGGACGAATAGACCGAATGATGTTGGACCATTTGGTTTTTAGACCAATTGGCATTAGACCAAGTGGCAATTTACCATAATAACTTACATCGGTGCATTATTTGCAAGCAATGAGTTTTTACATTTGCGGTCGACGTGTTATGACATTTGTGGTAAAAATGGAAATTTTTACATTTGTAGGCGAAATGTTTTTACATTTGTGGTTAAACAGATTTTTACATTTGTGGGCGATTTTTATTACATTTGTGGTTATTTTTACACTTGTGGTTGACATGTTATGACATTTGTGGTTATTTTGACATTTGCAGGTGCAATGTTTTTACATTTGTGGTAATTTTTACATTTGTGGTTGATTTTTACATTTGTGGGCTCTACAGGGGGTTCCCCCTTCCCGCTCGAACTTTGACGTTTTAACAAATTTTGAGGGAAAAATAACGGCTCGTAGCGTTAAAATCAATGGAAGAAAATAAATGTTAATTTGAATTGAATTGAATTGAATCTCCCTTCCCTTGTCCCTCTTTGTGGTTCTTCTCAAATCGCCATAATGAATAATGAATAAGGAGCCCGGTCTTTACAGAGACTCTGTATATGATGGTCAAAATTCCCCAATTACTAATATAGTTTTGTGCATTGACAAAATGGTGATACACCGCTATAACATACTGTAAGATTCAAGATTTCAAGATTTATAATAATAATAATAATAATTTACCTAACTGCGACTTAAGGCGAAACCTAACAATAGGTTTATACCGTCACAATAGAAACTCAACGTTCGGGCGAAACGAGTGTGGGTTAGGGCGAAACGTAACAAAATAATGAGATAAAAGATTTCGCCCTAAGTCGCAGTTAGAGTTATTATAATAATAATAATAATACCACTGTTCTTGTATAGCGCATATCACATTATAATATAACGTCCCTATGCGCTTCCAAAGGGTTTTGGATATTATTACCCTGGCTTTATAGTCCATTATATACGTAATTTACTTTCAATTGTTTACTTTCCATTCACTGTGTTACATGTACGTGTGACAGGCCAGATAGCAAACACAAATGAAAAACTGACCTTTATGTCTCTGCATGCCCCTCCCCGCCCCGCTCACTCTATCTCTCTCTCTCTCTCTCTCTCCCTCTCTCCCCCTCTCCTTGATTTCTCATTTTATAAAATGTCTCACTTCCCATCTCCCTGGCTGGTGTTATCACTCTCCTGCCTTAGAATGTCCACAATGTGACTTGATTTGATGACGAGTAATTTGTAGCCACAATGAATCGTGAATTCGTACTTTTCAACTTAGTCTCCTAACACAATTGAAGTCATGGTTGGTGGTTTATGAAAATAATGAAAACGAAGGCGATAACATGATTGATGATGATGATGATGATGACGATGCTGGTGATGATGATGATGTTTATCTTATGTTTACTTTGTAAGCGCTATAATGGTATCGTGTGTATCTGTGTGTATCTGTCTGTGTCTGTATAGCGCAATATAAATTAACATTATCCTAATTATTATTATTATGATGATGATAAGTGGATACCTGGTGGGATTTATTCCTTGAATGCACTGAGCGCTATACGGTTGCCATGCTAAAGCCGGGGTAATAATATGCAGGGCCTTCAGGGAGAACAGTATTTAGTACTGATGAGGCTACCCTGGGTAAACAAGACATAGTATTATTATTATTATGATGATAATAATGATGATGAGGAGGAGGATGATGGTGATGATGGTGACCCTAAAGTAATTTAAACAAGGACCCGTGAATGCGGATTAGGTTAACCCTTTTCTGTAAACATTGTATATGTTGATATAAATTGTAAACATACAGTGTGTCACAGAAAAAAAGAAAGAATAATGAATAATTTACTGGATGAGATATATATGTATGAAAAGCTATGCTTGTCTTTCATTTTGATACACAACTTGTTATTCATAATTCAAACATGATTGAATTAAAATTATGGAAAGTGGCGATACCTAAATTTCATTTGCACGCAAAAATTACAACTTTGAGTAAGTCTTTAGGGTAGGAAACGTAATCATTTTGAAAAAAAAAAGAAAATCATCACATAAAGATTCATAATTTTCTTTTTGATATGACACCTCATGCGTAAAGAATGAATGATGTATGCCAGAGGTAAACAAATACTTGATTTCTGCCCAAACGGAGAAGCGATTCAGCTTTCCTGACCTGGGGTATAACAAAACTTAAAATTAAGCAAACCATCTTTTTTAAGCTTTCCTGATCATGATCTGACCACAAAACAAAGGGTGTTCATCGTAACGAAATGGGCTCGCTCTGGGAGCCTGCGGCAAGTTGCTGCCGCCTTCCATGAGAGATTTCTAGTGTTAATCTTTTAAATCGCACCTAGTGGTAAAGTGTAACTTTTCGGGTAAGTATCTAGAAAAAGGGTAAGTTGAGTCGTGTATGGTTCGCGACGTGAGTTTCATTTGTATCATAATGAGACCGTTTGTAGCCTTTTAGCCTTGTTTATCATCGTTTTAGACCCTGAGCATTGATGTAAACAGATCTGATCACGTCATATTTTGCCAATGAAATCATGAAAAACATTAACTTTAGACAAAAATCACAGAAAATAATGTGACCCAAGTAACATCACCTGTTTCAGAAATCGTGATTTTAAATGTATTTATTTAACGTGGGCGAATCTTGTGAAAGTTGTGGCGTATCAAATTCAGTATCACCAACATTTTCTAGTAGTCCTTTACAAGCTGGTATTGAGACTGGTACAATCACCATGATACGTCTGGTTCTGGCAGCCTGCAAGTTAATTTTCAGGAACAACCACATGACCTGAGTAAAGGCAAAATTAATCAGTTAGTAAGTGGTTCAGTTCCTAGGTTTAGAAACAGGGGTTTAAAATTTGCTCATTTGAATATTCACAGCTTAATTGCTAAAATTGATGAACTGAGATTACTTCTGAGAAATGCATCATTTGATGTTATTGGTTTGAATGAGACTTTTTGCGACTCCATGATTGATGATTCTGAATTGCGTATAGATGATTATGTTTTATTACGTAGGGATCGTACGAGACACGGAGGTGGTGTGGCTGTATATATATCGAAGAGGTTCAATTACAAAAGAAGGGATGATTTGATCTCATCTAATTTAGAATGCATTTGGTTTGAATTGCTTTATCCAAATAAGCCTCCCATCCTGGTTGGGGAGTTTTATAGGCCTCCAAACTCTCATGTTGACTTCTTTGAAGAATTAGACAAAAATCTCGACTCTGCTCTCTCGGAAGATATGAGCTGTATTATTTTGGGTGATTTCAATTGTGATTGTATGCCACACCATCATGATGTGAATGCTGAAAATATAATGTTTTATACAAATATGTATGGGCTAAGTCAGCTTACAAATACCTCTTCCACTTTAATTGATTTGATATTTGTATCAGACAAAGAATTGTACAATGAATGGGGAATATTTGAAACTAGCATAAGTGATCATTATTTGGTGTATGCAATTCGCGATTTCAGTGCTAAGATCCATAAAAATTCTGAAAATGCAGAATTTCGCTCGTTTAAAAATCTTGACGAGGAGAAATTTTACAGTGAATTGAGAAATACTCCTTGGCAGGTCATAAAAGATATAGATGATGTTGATATTGCATGGGATGTTTGGTTGACTTTTTTCAATAATGTAATCAACAAGCACATTCCTGTATGTAAAAAGTGGATAAGAAAAAAGGCGTGTCCATGGATATCTGACGAGGTCGTTAAGCTCATGACGGAACGTGACAAGGTTCTCAAAGCTGCTAAAGCTAACAAAAGTGATGATCTTTGGGACACCTACAAATTTCTAAAGAATAAAGTTATTCGTCTCATGAGAAAAAGTAAAAGAGAATATAATGCAAACCAGATTTCACAAAATCATAATAGTAAGAAAATGTGGAGATGTTTGAGAGACCTTGTGCCTAAGTCAGTACCTATTTCTTCCAATTCCATTAACGTAGATGGAGCAAATGTGTCGGACAATGCAAATATTGCTGAGGCATTTAATGACTTAATAGTCTACCTGAATGTATTCCTGAAGGTATCATCGATATGTATGCTGACGATACGACACTTACCGTCAGTGCAAATGATGCAACAGTTTTGGAAGAAAAATTAACTGTGGCGTTAAACAGAGTCTTGGCATGGATTAAAGAAAATCGTCTCGTCCTTAACACTGAAAAAACTTGTGTCATGGTAATAGGCTCTCGTGCTAATCTCAGGAAAATTGAATCTTTCACCATTTCATTAAATGGTAATTTGATAAAAATAGTTCAATTCACCAAATGCTTAGGAGTTTTGATAGATGAAGAATTGAAATGGTCTAAACAAATTGAAAACGTATGTAAACTTACCCAGAAAAACATATGCATAATAAAGAGAGCAAAGTGTTTTTTGCCTGTGCAGTCCTTAAAGTTGCTTTATAACATCCTAGTGTTGCCACGATTTGATTACTGCTCTGTTGTATGGTCGAACAGATTTCAAGCCCATACGAATAAGCTGCAAAAACTTCAGAAGAGGGCCGCAAGAATAATACTGAACAAAACATATGACACACCGTCGGCTGATTTGTTCACTAGTCTTAAATGGATGACACAAACTGTTTGAGCTAAGTCGCGTTATGATGATATATAAATGTGTTCATAACTTAGCACCTTCGTACCTTCAGGTAGGCTTAATCAATCCTAACGATGTCCATGAGCATCATACTAGACAAAGAGACAGTGGATGTTTACGCTTGCCCAGATTTCACACTGATTGTTATAAGTGTAGCCCAATTGTATCTTCTATATTTGAATGGAATAAGCTCGATAATTCGATGAGAACAGCTTCCTCTGTCAGTTCATTTAAGAGGATGTTTAAACAAAGTTGTAATTTATGAATAACTCAGCCTAACATACACTCAGTGCTTATTCTGTAATATTAGTATGATTTGTGCACATATTTGCGACTGAATCAATATTTTCATATTGGCATTACAGTTGAGCTAGTTTACTGATATTTGGTAATTTTTCAAATGAGTATTCGTTTGCGCCACGTCTATTATTGCTTTGTTTGCACCCTCTAATTTTACTGAGGATTTTTATTTGGAACTATTATGTATATACGTTATGCATTTTGATGTAAATATGTTTATTATTATTCAGGGCCCCATGGAAGACCACTACTTAATGGTGAATGGGCTACCCTGACAAAAGATCAGAAATAAATAAATAAATTTTTGTTTAAACAGGGTAGCCCTTTCAGTTATATAACTGTTCCAGGAAGTCAATGCTAAAGTTCACATTCTAAAAGCCGAGAAATAAAATTTTAGTGAAATACGTGTACAAAATTCATTGAGCACTTTTTGAGAGTTCTGAGGTGATGGCGCACATCAGCGTGCTCATTTATTTCCTTATGAGCCATTTAAAACAATGTGTTCCTAATTTCTACGAATTTTGATTCTGTAACTTTATTATCTGTTATATGATGTGATCAAATTAACTATATTCTGTTTTTAATTTTTTTTCCTCTTTTCTATTCAAAGCAATCCAGCCGTCTTAAAACAAAAATATATCCACATACACAGGTATATTATATTAACTATATCTAATTAAAGATATCATTACTGCATTGAACAATTGTGATGATTTATTCATAATTCACCAAAATGCATTTCCTGATTTCATTTCTTTTGTTTAATCAGATATTTGGCCTACAGTTTATTTGTACATGTAGGTGCAAATAATCATCCACCAGGAACTTCATTGTCTGATATTTTATACCAAGATTCAAGATTCAAGAACTTCATTGTCTACTTAAAAATACAGAAATTCGTCCTCCACTGGCAAGAAAGTTAACAAGACAAACATAAAAAAGTTACATAAATAAATGAATAAATGATACAGGAAATATACAAGAGAGAAACCGTAACAGACTATAGACACAGAGACATATGAAACATTCATTTTAAAATGAAAGTAAGCATTGAATCTTTATAAACTGAGCGCTGACTATGAAAAAAAATATTAAAAAGTATCACTGTCTAAACCAAAAGGCTAATGAAGTAACAAAAAATTACCAGACCAGTGCACGGTTTAATATGAGAGATCATGCATAATTCTTGAGACCAGAACAGGAATCTAGTCTGCACAGGGAGTTCTAAACGGCTGATGTTAATTATCAATGTACATGTACTTATTGTCAAGATTTGACAATTCATGAGTGAAAAAAGAGCACAAATGCAGATTGAAACTACAAGATATAAATGAATTATGTTTTCATGTGCTGCCAACAAGTAACTGCACAACAAAAATGAAATGATCGGTGTATCATAAGATAAGATTACATGTGTGTATCCAGGCACAGTGAACTAGAGAAAAGACCAAAGAAAGTAAGAACAATAAAGAGTACAGAGTAGGAGAGTGCAGGGTAAGAGAAAAAACACACCACAGAACCGGGGCACAAATATAATATGATATTCATAGTAATATTGATATTGATCCGAAATTCACAGAACCACCCCAACATGTATGGCAATACCACATGATACATGAATAATCATGAATTATACATACAGCCGCATAAACCAGTAGAATAATAATTATAATGCATGGTCATCCTGATACTGATGCGCATGTACCCAGGTATGATGAAAAAGTGGATAGAACCGAGAATGAAGAAATAAGAAAAGGAGAGAAGAGGGAAAGGTAGAGAAGAAATAACAGAAGCTACCTGAGCTACAAGCATCAACATACACTGGAGTCATTCAACGTTTCACAGAGCCATTCACACTTAGAAATAAAGGTACAATTTTGCACCCTTCAAAATAATGCAACACTGGCAGCACCTTTTGGGTGCAACTTTGCACCCTAAGAAACTTTTTGCACCTTTAAGGGTGCAGTTAGCTACATTTTGCACCCTTAAAGGGTGCAGAGATGTACCTTTTAGGGTGCAAACGGGCATTAAAGGGTACAAACAAGAACAAAAAGGTGCAAAAAGGTGCATTTTTGCACCCTTTTCATGTAGGGTGCAAGATTGCACCCATAAAGGTGCTGCCAGTGTTGCATTTAGGGTGCAAACCTGAACTTTTTTTCTAAGTGTGTTGAAGATATGAATGGCATTTGCAACAAAAGAATGCCTGAATCTAGAGCGTATACTGTTTTAGGAACGGTCAGGCGAATACCAGGCCGGTTGTACCTAAAAATCATTATTTCGCAGATGCTGGATTTAGTAGCTTATTTCCACCTCACAAATTTATGTATTAACATTGATCCATTGTAGACACTTGTTTTGTGTGTGTGTGTGAGGGGGGGGGGGGGTGTCATGTGTAGTTCACCGATTCAAGTAAAGCAATCTCCATATATGGCTAACTTTTACAGCAACCTGTGATTGATAAAGGGCTCCTTAATGTGGTTTGTGTAATGGTCCGCCACGTGAATTCTCATGTATTGTAAACTTGCCTCATTTATAATGTATCCAACATATATACATGCATAGCATGGCACAATATCCTATGTATTGAATACGTCTAGATGTTTTCATGTTTCATTATTCATTGACAGACCATAAATCATACATATGCACTGTCAAAAAAGAGCACGTCTAGGATTTTTTTTTTCGCGAAAATGGCTAAACAGTTGTGTAAAAAAAAAAAGAAAAAAAAATAGGCGCAGGCCGGGTAGACTATCTAGAATATCAAATTAGTTTTACCTCTCCTTTGTTTATTATTCCACTAAATGAGGAAAGGACCATCTATATGCATATTGCTATTTATCATCTAAAAGCAAAGAAATCTGACGAAAAGCTCTATACGGTTTTCAGAACCAATTAATTACTGGGGAAACAAAGGAGTCTTTTAATAAGCATGGCCTTAAATTTAGTCTTACTACCAACTGCCCTAAGTGTTGAAGGTAATTTATTCCATAGCACCGGCGCTGCATTTACAAAAGCTTTATCCCATATTAAGTGGTTTGTGTTCTGTTACATGAAAGAAGATTTGGGTCAGCATGTGAACGGAGAAATCTAGTATTCTCAGAGTGAGTAACGTTGTGAAGTAAGTTTGATAAATATACTGGAGCATCTCCTATACGGGCATTATAACAAAAAATCACAACTTTAAAAATGATGCGTTCAGATATCGGAAGCCAATGCAGCTGCCGCAACAATGGTGTAGTGTGATCCCTCCGATTTGCTTTAAAAATAAGTCTAGCTGATCGATTTTGGATTGTTCGTAACCTTTTAATGTCTTTAGAAGAACTACCATACTGGAGTGAGTTTGCGTAAACCCAAACGCGAAAGAATCAATGAACTGACAACGTATTCACATTAATGAAACAACGTATTTGTGCAATATTGCCGAGATCAAAATTTAAGGATTTGTGAGAGAAGAGACATGTCTTGACATAGTCATACTGCTATCAAAATAAGCACCGAGAGTGCGAACAGGGGGAGATGGTTTGATCTGAGTGTCACATACATTAAACGAAACATTGTCCAAAAGACTTAAGTTGTGTTTAGAAGCACCCACAAAAAAATCTGTCTTATCCTCATTCAATTTAAGTCTATTTTCTGTCATTAAAACTTTATTTTCTGAATGCATTCTTGCAATCTGTGCAATGCAACAGTAGTATCACCTGGTATTTTAGGGTAAGATTTAATATAAAGTGAATGTCATCTGCAAAAATATGATATTTCAGTTTATGACTATCGATTATTTTTCATTATAGGATTGCAGTCCATTTGACTGAAATATACAGTCGAGTTGGTGTATAATTTTGTAAGATCCATACAGGTTTCACAGCACCAATACTCCAACAACCATCTATCTCTCAGGTAGACCGCACGACTATGTTAGTACGGGAGCCGGGGGGGGGGGGGGGGGGGGTCAACCTAGCTGGAAGGGAAACCAATTTTCATGTGCATGAATACAAAGATCGCATAGTCCGATATAACGAATTGACCGTTTGGCATGTTCTATGTGGTGGGGGTGGCCAGGGTAAGAAAAACGCTGTACTAGCAAAATATGATTTATTTAACGCACGTATGGAGTTTACTCCTATAATCAGTACCTTTTAACAATGAGACTTATGGATTGTTTTGATTGTTAATATAGACTGTTATATAATTTACATTAATTATTGACTGAAATGGTAAAACTGCATTAGACCAAGTATGGACGTTATAATTTCATATGTTTATTGCAAGCACCAGCAACTGTTTTATTATTGATACTGTATTCTACGTATACAGAAGATAATAAACCATTTCAATGAAACTTGATCATCATATTTAGCATCATATTCCGCTCATTTTGATACCAACAATTGTATGTACCTCGCTGAAAAAGCTCCAGGAAAAAGCTCCAGTCTCTACAATCATTTTAAATATGATAAATATTTAATTGGCCAGACCTATTAAAATGTATTAAATTCGTATCCTGATTATTGTTTGATATTTCAAACTGCTGTTAAGATCCAGAGATTACATTATCCTGATACATGTATTTCTCCAGTCGGATATCTAATGACTACTTTGCGAAATGTAACCGGCTATAGCTGATGCATTTAAAATTATACAATCTACACAGACGCTTTGTTATAAATATGTAATGCCTGATAAATCAGATTTCACTTTTATCCACAAACATAAATGTGTGTACCATTGATGTCAGTAATGTCCAATCGTAAATGTTTTCATCAAATATGTAGCGTTCTATTAAAGTTCAAGGTTCAAATCATATTGTCTAAAGCTTTCTATCCCAGTACGTTGAGGTCATGACTTTTGGAATTTAAAAAAAAATCACCCTTTTTCAGAATGATAGCCTGTATTTATGCATAACTTCGTTAAATACATGTAAAGTTATATAATGCATTATATTCATAGAAAAACCTTATCTCAACATATTTCATTCAACATATTATGATGTTAGACAGATAATATTAGAAAGAATCGGAATGTTGCTATAGGTGCAATTGGAGGTGGCCCATATTTCTCCTAATTCACGAGTGCTGTTTAACCCTACAATGCAGCTTTAACTTAACCACATGCTTTTTACCAGGACCTGACTTTGTTTGTTTTAGAGCTTACCTTCTGGGAAACAAGTCAATGACTTCTTTGTTTCTCTGGCACTGTTATCTGCCAGGATGGTAGTGTGTGTGTGTGTGTGTGTGTGTAGGGTCTGCTATGCTTTGCTACTATTTAATTCATTCATTGACATTTGTGTTAGCTACTTACACTGATACATTCTCACTGGAGTGTTTATTTTATTACCAATTTTATCTCTCTAATTTAGTATATTTTCTGGTACCTTTTCACTATTCTGTTTGTGTGTTTGTTTGTTTGTTGTTTTGTTTTGTTTTGTTTTGTTTTGTTTTGTTTTTTCCTTCAATTTTTGTTATATTAAGTTGCTGTTTGCATGTGTAGTGTTATAATCATACAAACATGTTGTAGAAGTTTTAATGACACTGTAATCCTCTCCATCTTGAATTCATTCTTAAATCTTTCTTTTTTTCTAGTGAACATGCTATTCTTTTTGTATACCTTGTCTTCCATTCTCATGAGCATGTATGTCTCTTATGTACAAAACTTCTATATATGTTTCTGTTTCTGTTCTCTCCTGCTAACCCTTATTAGTCTTAACTCATACTAATTACATGTCCCTATCCTAATGCCTGATTGTGCATTGTTTTCTATGCTTTTAAATATCACACTTGTACGTATAAATGATGCTTGAAGAATATAATTTGCAGGAAAGTTTTGATTGCAGGTATTATGTACCCAATGAGTATAACCCTTTCATAAATGTTCAGCATTCTCACCACTCACAGTGCTTAAGTTTCTTACACTGTAATGCCAGAAGCATCTCAAAGAACTTTGAAAGCATTAATATCATGCTGTCCTCATTAAAATTTAACTGTTCCATTATCGGTATTTCCGAGACATGGTTGAATCAATCATCACCCCCTCTATTTACTTTGGAGGGATATAGTGCATCAGTTCGTAAAGACAGACCCAACGGAAGAGGTGGTGGTGTTCTCTTGTACATCTCAGATAAGTTATCTTTCAAAATTAGAGAAGACCTTTCATTTTCAAGTCAGAGTGCCGAGCTTTTATGTATAGAGGTAGATCTGCCCGCCGAGAGGAATTTCATAGTGTGTATAGTGTATAGACCACCAAGTAATGATGTTGATAGTTTTCTTGACGATCTTGAATCACTAATGTGTGCAATTAACACATGTGAAAAATCAGTCTGTATTATGGGTGATTTTAACATAGATTTTTTGGCAACTAATACAAAGACTCTCCGTTTCCAGAACATATTAGATTCCAATGCTTTCAGAGTAATGATTGATAAACCAACCAGAATCAGTGACCAATCATCAACACTACTAGATAATATTTTTGTAAAAAGTTTAAAAGGTTCCTCTCAATCTGGTTTATTTTATTGTGAAATTTCTGATCACCTGCCTGTGTTCTGTGTGCTTTATGACAAACATTATGATATTAGTAGAAAACAAGAAAATGTTCGGAAGCGAAATTTTACTGAAGAAAATATTTCTCGTCTAAATGATGCTTTCTTTTCAGAAGACTGGCTCGATGTACTGGAATGTAGTGATGTTGAAAAGGCCTATGACTTGTTTAGAAGTATATTTTACCAACATTTTAACAAACTGATTCCTTTAGTGAAATTTAATGGTAAGAAATCAGGCAAACATCCATGGATTACGAAAGGCATCCTTCAATCCATCAAAAAAAGGAATATTTTATATAAAAGAAGTGTTAAGAAACCGTCTCAAGATAACAAAGAGAAATATAAAAAATATCGAAATAAACTGACTTCAATCATTAGGTCATCTCGAAGACTTTACTACTCCAAACAATTCGAAAATGTTAAAGGTAACATGTTTTCTACTTGGAGAATTGTCAAAGATATAATATGTAAGCGAGGGAAAGCTGTCTCTGTCAGAAAAATTGTCCATAATGGTAACGAAATATCTAATGTGGAAGATATTGCAAATGCACTTAATGACTATTTTGTGAATATAGGTCCAAATCAAGCAAAGAAAGTAAATTTTACCGATAAGAACTTTAAGGAATATCTTCATGAGAAGACCCAGTTTTCACTTTTCCTTAAGCCAACTGATGATATTGAAATATTAAATATTGTTTCGTCCATGAAGAATAGCAGGTCTTCGGGTCACGATGAACTTAGCTCCTCAATCTTAAAGCAAATTATTGGTTCCATCTTTTACACATATTTGTAACCTATCTTTATCAACTGGTGTATTTCCTTCATCTTTCAAACTGGCAAAGGTTATTCCTGTTCACAAGAGAGATAGCACATCGAGTATTAATAACTACAGACCCATCTCAATTCTGCCAAGTTTCTCAAAAATACTAGAGAGATTAGTTTACAATCGGCTCATTGGTTTTCTTAACAAAAACAAGCTATTAAATCCTAATCAGTTTGGATTTCGTAAATCTCACTCTACTGACCTTGCACTGCTGAAATTTTATGACTTTGTTTCTAGGTCTCTGGCATCTCGTGAACACACTGTAGGTGTGTTCATGGATCTGAGCAAAGCTTTTGACACACTTGATCATTCCATACTTTTATGTAAACTTGAGCATTGTGGGGTAAGAGGCATTGCCTTAGAATGGTTCTCCAGCTATCTTAGCAAGAGGAAGCAATATACTTGTTATAAATTTGTCAATTCGGAAATGTCGTTTTTAAGATGTGGGGTACCCCAAGGTTCCATCTTGGGTCCCCTACTGTTTCTCATATATATCAATGACATATGTAATGTATCAACTATTTTGAATTATATCTTATTTGCTGACGATACAAGTGTTTTCATTTCTAATCGTGACATAAATTTGCTAGAGTCAATTAATTCAGAACTCCCCAAATTAGCCAATTGGTTCCAAAGTAATAAGTTGTCTCTGAACGTCCTCAAAACAAATTTTATTCATTTCAAGGGTAAGAAATCTTGTCAACGTAAGCTCTCTATAAAACTTGATGATGTCATATTAGAACAGAAAACTTGCACAAAATTTCTTGGCGTTCTCATAAATGAGAAACTGAACTGGACAGATCACCTGCAGCACATAAGGGTGCCGATCTCTCGTGGTATTGGCATATTATACAGGGTCAGATATTTTGTACCATCCAGAACATTATTCACATTATATAATACTCTCATCCTACCATACATTTCTTATTGTAATATCCTCTGGGCAACATCAAAGAGTACAACAGACAATATTCTCCTGCTGCAAAAGAAAGCAATTCGGATATGTTCTGGTGCTGGTTACCTTGACCATACACGTCCCCTGTTTATTGAGCTGAAAACTCTGAGAGCCTGCGACATTAATTTCCTTCAAACCTCCATATTCATATATCGTTATAACACCAAGATTTTACCTTTTACTTTTTGTTCAATGTTTCAACGGAACGATGCGGTTCACGCTTACCAAACAAGACAATCAGCAAATATACATTTGTCCAATCCCCGCACAATGTTAGCTCATAAGTCTGTGCGACACTATGGTCCCGATGTTTGGAATTCCTTACCCACTCATACACGCAATTCATTGACCATACATTCCTTTAAAAGCGGTGTTAAACACATGCTTATCTCAAAGATGTAAATTATGGTAATATAATTAGTGTTCTTGTTTTGTACTTATTACTTCTGTGAAAGTGCAATATATATATATATTTCTTTTTGTCTGCTTCAATACGATTCACCTGCATTCTACTCGTACATGTACATATATGAGCCAGTCTGAGGGCTGTTTGGGATAATTGTTCAAAATGTATATTAGTAGAAATTCGAGTCTGGTAGTTATGTATGAACGAGTAATTGCATAAAGGCTGTCATAGCAACTGAAATTGATATAAACATATTTCCGCTGTTCCAAACCATGCGGAATATCATTCTGAATGTTATCTCCAAGTTTCATCGCATCATGATAAGGAATTAAAAAAGTAACAGCCTAAAAGGAAAAGGTTCAAGTGCTCAATGGGCTAAAATTAATATTCAAAAATCCCAAATGTTAACAAAACCGAGATTTCTATGGTATTTTGCAGGACACTCTGCTTAGAAGCAACGAAATGTCCATTATCAAAATGGTGTTTACATACATCAAAGAAATATACAATATAAATTCACTGTCCATATCAAACCTTAAATATAAAATACCAATCACTTTTCAGGCCAAAATATCAAAAACTCATCAAACACGTGTCGGTTTGCATGGAACGGTCAGTGTGGTGCATAAATGTGCGGAATATGATTTTAATACGATGACCAAGTTTCAATATAATATGATATTCATACTTCAAGTTACATGTGAACATGTCAAAAAGCAACCGCTCTTTTTTCTCGTTAACATTTTGAAGCACGTTAGTGAAGAATATTTAAAAAAAAGTCGATCGCCCTTAGTCATGGCGGGCGCACGGTCACTCCTCTTAGGTGCCCTACTGAAACTGAAGCCATTGACGTTTTAGGATATTTAAAGCAAAAAAAAAAAAAAAAAAAAAAAAAAAAAACTTTGTGTGTCATGGTATAATTAATGTTTTACTAAAAATATCATTAATGAAATAGTTTCTCTTTTAACACATATTGTTAATCACTAAAAAACGGTGTCGTTTCTAATCAAATGAAGATTGCAAAGGTTATACCTATTCAAGAAAGGCGACCAAAAAGACAAATGCAATTACCGCCCGTTATCAATCCTAACAAGCTTCTCAAACATCTAGAAAAATCGTGTATTCTGGACTCATTATATACGTTTTTAAATAATAACCGTGTCCTCTCCGGGTTTCAACTATTCAAGCACGCGCTTCTAATACGTGTATTCATAAATTCCACAGCTATGCCGTGTCACACACTGCAGGTGCTTTCTTGGACTCCTCCAAGGCCTTCGATACTATAAGTCGTGATATAATGTTGCATAATTTATCTCACTATGGTATCCAGAGGAAGGCATTGGAGTGGTTCAGAAAATTGTTTTGAATCGACACTTCAGTCAATTACTTGTGGTATCCCTCAACGCTCTCTGTATGGCCCGCTCCTGTTTATTGTATGTACACTAACGATCTCCAAAACTCATCTGTAGTCTTATCGTCTCGCCGATGACTCCAGTATGTTTTGCTCTCACCATAACCCTGATACACTTCGGAACATTGGAAACACTGAACACTTTTGACTGGATTAAAGCTAGAAAATTGTCGCTCATCAAATATGAAACAAATTTCTTGCTATTTAATGATTCTATATCATCCTTATCAGGTCATATAAAAAGAAACAATGAATTATTTCCCAGGTTGAGTCTTTTCATATTTTTGGGTGTTTATATAAACAGTAAACGTGGAAAGTTCAAATTGATTGTTTATGTAAACTGTTTTCATGTAACTCGGGTGTTATGAACAAGTTCATATATACCTTAATAATTAATTATTGTACTTGCATGGGGAAAAAGCTCCATAACCCTCATGGACAAAAAGGGGATTGTAAGAATTGTAAAGACTGTTTGAATTCGTGCTCATACAACTGAGCTTTTCTATAACTGTAATATTAGATGATCTTTGAAGGTTTGCATGGTGGAGCTTATAACGTGAAGAAGGTTTACGGTTCACCATGTGTGTTGGTAGGAGGAAAGGGAAAAGGAAATTAGAAATGGATAGACGAGAAAGGATGACAAGAGAGAAAAGAAGAAATAATCTTTCGTGACAATGGGTGAAGTCCTGAAAAGGACTGTAGACCAGATGAGATGAGATGAGAAGACTTGGTTGATGATCGATGGATGAGCAGCGATGGATTGAGTAGCGAAGGTTTGAGTAGATGAGGCTTGAGTAGGAGGTTACTCGACGTTTCGGACAGGTTGACTGTCCGTCATCAGGAGTGAAGTGTGCTAGACGAGCGGCGGGGTTTTATGGAGTGTCAGTGCGGACGTCGGAGGAATCGGCGGCCGGAGGTGCGGGCGGGTTGCTGTCGGTGGTGGCGCTATTATGTCCGAGAGTTGAGTGGACGTGAGTGCGGACCACAGAACTCCTAAAGACGTAGAAGGCTCGTGCGGGTGCGAAATTGTAGGCATTGTTCGTACGTGATCACGTGATATCCGCCATGTTGGTTAGTCCTTCGCTCTCCAGCTCCGGATTCATGAAGCTCGTCGCGTCAACGTCATTCATTCAGTACAAATTGTTTGATCAACACTAGGGTTATATGAAATCTTACTGAAATTGCTAGATTTTGTTAATGCTAGTATCCAAATAAACCAAGACAAAAAGAGAGGGAAGTTTCTCTCGAAATGAACATGAAATATATTATTACCAGTGTTATCAAATTTTGCTTTGGGCATTTTCATGCTTATTTGTTATTTTATAGAAATGCAGTCATCATCCACTCTTGTTGCTCATTTTGATAATTTTACTGCACTACATTTACTTACCATTTCATATGTATAGTTTCCCTCCATAATTCTCTGACAAGCCCAAAACAAAAACAAAAAAAAGGTTTCCATTCTAAAAAAAAAAAGGGGGGGGGGCACAATCCACAAAAGGGATCCTCTATGGTCAAAATGCATACTTTTCTTCCAAAGATTCGCTTAAGTTACGGACTTCACTTTTTTCTTTTAAAGCCATTACAAAAATACACCTTCTTAATCAATACAGTAATTAAAGTTACTGTTTAATATTGTTAGAGAAAAATTAACCATTTATTGAGGCATCAAATTAAATTTCAAATTAAGCAGAGGCTTAGTACAATCACTCATTTCACATATTGCACGGCCACCTGCACATTGCCCTTCAATTCATATTCATCCTTCTTTCTCTTCTCTTTCTTTAATTTTTTCTTCTTTCATTTCCTATCCCGAGGCCGTCATCATCTCAAGCTTATGCTTACGATGTCGGTCTCCTGCATCATTTCACTCTCCTTAGCATAGAATCGCCCCACTATTCTTGTTATTATATTTATATCTTATTTAGTTAAACGATTAAGTAGATTTTTATCTGTTGTTATCTGTGTCCGAAAGAGACCACCCCTAAAATGTACATGATATTAGTTGACGTTACTTATGTATGAAAGAGCAGCTGAACTTCAGTGGAAAAGCCAACTTCAAAATTTCAATTGATGAAGGCACAAGGCCCTTTATTTCGATAAAGAAGATCCGATATAATATAAATAGGCATTGAGAAGCACACGGTCTGGTGGGTTAGTTGAAAAGATCGAGGACTATTGGCGGCGTGTGCACTCGAGCGAATCCTTTGTGTGTTTGCTGGTCGAGGGCGGAGATTGTACCGGGTTTGTGTAGGTGGGACGGCGAGCTGTGGTGTCGGGGGTGCGTCGGCCTGAGGATTGGGTGGGATGGCGTTGGTAATCGGCGGGTCGGCGTGATGGATGGTCGGCTGGTCGGCGGGTTGAGTGGGCTGTGAGTCGGTGGGTTTGGTGGGCGGCGATTCAGTGGATTGAGTTGTCAGTGGTGCTGGTTGTGTGGATTGGGTTTGGTGTTGGTTGGTGCCCCTATGAAGGATTGGGTGCCAGATGTGGTTGAGATGAAGTCCTGTGTCCTGTGGTACTGTGTCGTGGCGTTGAATCTCGATGGCCTCCCTCACTCGTCTGGTGTGCCAGTGCTTGATGTTGGTGATTAGAGTGCTGTGTGCCCAGTCGATGTGGTGATCTTCTTGTTGTGCGTGTTTGACTATTGCAGATTTGTCCCAGTCGCTAAGTCGGTGGCAGGCCAGGCCAGAACGTCCAGGAAAGGGATTGAGTCGTTGAGTTGAGTCTCCATTGTGAACTTGATGTCTGGGTGTTGGCTGTTGAGGTGGTCGAGGAATCGGTGCAAGTTTGTTGTGCTGTGTGGCCAGATGACGAAAGTGTCGTCTACGTAGCGAAGCCAGAGTGAGGGTCGTTTGTCGGCGGTCTTCAGTGCTTGGTGTTCGAGGTGCTCCATGAAGATGTTGGCGATGATTGGTGAGAGAGGTGAACCCATGGCAGCCCCTTTGAGTTGTTTGTAGAAGTTGGTGCGCCACTTAAAGGAATTGGAGTTAAGGCAGGTGAGGAGAAGGTCGTGGATCTGGTCAGGAGTGAGGTTGGTGCGTGAGGCAAGGTCTGAGTCGGTGAGGAGTCGTTGTCTGATGATATCGCAGGTTTCGGTGACTGGTACGCTGGTAAAGAGTGAGACGACGTCGAAGCTGACGAGTGTGTCGGTGGGTTGAAGCTTGGTCTTGGAGATGATGTCGACGAAATGCTGTGAGTTGGTGACGTGATGGTCGGTGAGGCCTACTAGTGGTTGAAGTATGGTGGCTAGGTGTCGTGCAATTACCGCCCTTTATCAATCCTAACAAGCTTCTCAAACATCTAGAAAAATCGTGTATTCTGGACTCATCATATATGTTTTTAAATAATAATCGTGTCCTCTCCGGGTTTCAACTATTCAAGCACGCGCTTCTAATACGTGTATTCATAAATTCCAGAGCTATGCCGTGTCACACACTGCAGGTGCTTTCTTGAACTTCTCCAAGGCCTTCGATACTATAAGTCATGATATAATGTTGCATAATTTATCTCACTATGGTATCCAGAGGAAGGCCTTGGAGTGGTTCAGGAACTACCTTAGTGATAGAAAACAATATGCATACGTGAATTGTTTTGAATCGACACTTCAGTCAATTACTTGTGGTATCCCTCAAGGCTCTCTGTATGGCCCGCTCCTGTTTATTTTATGTACACTAACGATCTCCAAAACTCATCTGTAGTCTTATCGTCTCGTCGATGACTCCAGTATGTTTTGCTCTCACCATAACCCTGATACACTTCGGAACATTGGAAACACTGAACACTTTTGACTGGATTAAAGCTAAAAAATTGTCGCTCATCAAATATGAACAAATTTCTTGCTATTTAATGATTCTATATAATCCTTATCAGGTCATATACAAAGAAACAATGAATTATTTCCCAGGTTGAGTCTTTTCATATTTTTGGGTGTTTATATAAACAGTAAACGTGGAAAGTTCAAATTGATTGTTTATGTAAACTGTTTTCATGTAACTCAGGTGTTATGAACAAGTTCAGATATACCTTAATAATTAATTATTGTACTGTAGTCTTATCGTTTCGCCGATGACTCCAGTATGTTTTGCTCTCACCATAACCCTGATACACTTCGGAACATTGGAAACACTGAACACTTTTGACTGGATTAAAGCTAAAAAATTGTCGCTCATCAAATATGAAACAAATTTCTTGCTATTTAATGATTCTATATCATCCTTATCAGGTCATATACAAAGAAACAATGAATTATTTCCCAGGTTGAGTCTTTTCATATTTTTGGGTGTTTATATAAACAGTAAACGTGGAAAGTTCAAATTGATTGTTTATGTAAACTGTTTTCATGTAACTCGGGTGTTATGAACAAGTTCATATATACCTTAATAATTAATTATTGTACTTGCATGGGGAAAAAGCTCCATTACCCTCATGGACAAAAAGGGGATTGTAAGAATTGTAAAGACTGTTTGAATTCGTGCTCATACAACTGATACAGCTTTTCTATAACTGTAATATTAGATGATCTTTGAAGGTTTGCATGGTGGTGCTTATAACGTGAAGAAGGTTTACGGTTCACCATGTGTGTTGGTAGGAGGAAAGGGAAAAGGAAATTAGAAATCCCAGGTTGAGTCTTTTCATATTTTTGGGTGTTTATATAAACAGTAAACGTGGAAAGTTCAAATTGATTGTTTATGTAAACTGTTTTCATGTAACTCAGGTGTTATGAACACCCACCTAGACAGACAAAGTATTTCCACCTCCCCACGTTTTTGCAAACAAAACAATCACCTTTACTGAAATAGCTTGAAAAACGAATTGGTTGATAGCTCCTCCAACAATTCTTTTGGAAGCTAAGATGTTACCTTTTAAGTATGTCTGAATATTCACGTCATGATGGATCGTACAGGTGGTCACATAGACTTTGTTCTTGGTATACCGTCCTGACTTTACAATTTTTCTTTCGCTTCTTTTTTCTTATTTCTCTTCTTTTCTTTAGTCTCTTGAATCGTCGTTTTCTTTTCTTTACTCCATGCACATTATGAGCTTTGCTCTCCTTGTTCTTTTAGTGAATCAGATATTTCTATTCCGATTCGCTTTTTCTTACATATTAATCACAGTTACTTATAATGTTATGTACTCTAAACGGGAGCCTAATCATTTACAAGCTATAATATACTTTTTATTCAGGCTCCTCACAGGGTCATAGTTCACATTTCATTTCATTTCATTTCATTTCAATTATTTTCCATTTTCAACAGAATATAACAACGTAATTACATCATGATTTCATGAAACATTTTTCAAAAAAATATAACGTTATTACATCATAAATAATATCATGAACCATTTGCTCCCAGTAACAAAAAAAATTTGTTTACAAATTAAAATTCCTCCCATTAAGCTTCTTAATTTACTAATAAAAAGACAAACGTAAATACATCGTAAATAATATCATGAACAAAATGCATGTAATAACAATAATTTTCATTCAGCGTAATTTTCAAAGATAATTATAATAAATAAATGCTGAAAATGGAGGGGAATGCTAAAAAGCAAAGCTTGTATTTTGCAAACCCCTCCAAAAAAAAAATTCTGTGCAATTTATATAGCAAGTATACATTAAAAAAATACATACACACCCTAACACCCCCGCATACACCAAAAATAATAACTGCAACACCTCCCTCCCCCCCAAAAATTAACTTATCGCCACAGAAAAGAGAAAAAAGAAAAAGACGAACGAAAGAAGACGGACAACACCAAAGAGAACAAGGAGAGAGAGAAAAACAAAACAAAAACAAAAACAAACACACACACACACCCAATGGAAATAACAAAACAAAACAAAAAGAAACAAAAAGAACGCTGGCTTATTAGAAAAGAGGGAAAGATAGATATAGAGAGCATCCGCAGTATTGGCTACGAAACACGATTTGAAATATGAAGCAAAAATTGAATAAAATTATAACAGAATGCAGGATGCAGAATTAACAGAGAATTTACCGTAAGTCATGGGGATGATGATGATTCCATCTAAAAGTTATAAGTTTCAATCAGTCAATTTCCTACCAAGAATCAATTTGATTCCCGGTAGGAAACCAAAATAAAAGTCTTTAGTTGTTTCTTGAATGAGTGTGAACTGGGAGCATCTTCAATATTCGAATTAAGATTATTCCAAAATTTTGGTCCGGTGAAAGTAAATATAGATTTTGTGAAGATAGTTCTAGTAAGGGGTAAATGAAATTCATTTGATTGTCGTGTGGAGTATTTATGAATAGCCATATTCTTACGAAATATATCACTGAATAGTGCAGGTAACAAATTATTATTTAATTTATACATGAATTGACCGAGATTATGACGTGTATCTTGTATTTTTAAGATTTTATTTTCAAAAAATAGTGGGTCCGTGTGTGATTTCCAGGATAGATTTGATATGATACGGACTGCCTTTTTCTGTAATAATAAGATTCTATCAAGATAAGTAGAATGTGTGTTGCCCCAAGCAACTAAACCATAATTTAAATAGAGCAATATTAATGTAGAGTATAAAGTTAGAAGAGTAAATTTTGAAAAATAATTCTTTAGTTTATTTAAGACTCCTATATTTCGGGAAATCGTTTGACATACACTGTCTACATGGGATTTCCAAGAGAGTTTATTATCTATGATTAAACCTAAAAAATTCATGGAAGAGACTTCCTCTATAAGCATATTATCTAAAATGATATTATCGGGTAAATTATTTAAAGAGTTACTGAATGTCAGTACCTTCTTTTTCCCAGTCGTTCCTTTATGTCTCTGAACTTTCCACCTATTTACCGCACATTGTACTTGATTTGAGTTCTTTACTCATACGTTTTGAAATTGACGCTTATATGCTAGTAATACATGTAATAACTGAATGGTTTTTTTTATATGAAAGTGAAAGAAATAAAACTTCAAACTATACTAATATATGTCATATATACAAATATATACTGTGTTGATATAAAACTGCTCTCTCCATTCGCAGAAAAAGGTCACAGAAACTGGCCTCTGAATGGTCTACTATCTACTGTACAGTGGCGTATCCAGGGGGGGGGGCGCAACAGGCGCCCCCCCCCCCCCCTATTGGCCGTCGTAAAAAAAAAAAGCAAAAAAAAAAATCCTCATTCCAATTGAAAATATTGTTCATTAAATAGGCTTCAAAATTGGTCACATATAGCACTATTTTGCATCTCAGCCCTTCTTCAGAAATAAAATTTTTCCAAAGACCCCTCCCCCATGACTGCGATCAATAATTCCTGGCGCCCCCCCCCCCCCTATTGGGAAATCCTGGATACGCCCCTGCTTTGGAAAGGGTAATCAGTGAATCCGCCCAAACGTGACTAAAACTTGTGCTAGCGCTTTTTGAAAAAAAAATGTCAGAAAATTTTTTGGAATGAATCTTATAATTTACAGCTTATAATTATCAGTAATAAATCATTTGCTGGTGCTTTTGTTATAATTATAAAAATAATTATAAGGCTATTATAAATTATATATTTGCAACGACAGTACTTGGCCTAACGGAGTTTTTAGTTTTTCCATTGCAGTCAACAACTAATGTCAATTGTATGACATAGTATAATTATTAACAATCACAACAAACCATCTGGCGAGTAATTTCCCACAGGCTTGCTAAGGTTTCCTTTCTAGCTGATCTAGCTCAATAATAGTGGATGGATTACCATAGGGGCATCTGGCAGGCACTCTCCACCACGTAGATCGTCTGGCAGTGGTCATTTGTGTATCTTTGGACAGTGGCAAATTTTTTGATATAGGTTTCTTATGGTTTCCTATCCAGCTGATCTAGCTCAATATTGTGGGTTGGGGTACTTTAGGGGCGTCTGGCAAGCCCTCCCAACCACTTATATCGTCTGGCATTGCCCATTCATGTGCCCTGGGACTATGGCGAATCTTTTGATATAGGTTTCTTAGGGTTTCCTTTCCAGCTGATCTAACTCAAGTTTTGGACCTCCTTTAGGGGCGTCTGGCGGGCACCTTCCACCACTTAAAACGTCTGGCATTTTCCATTCATGTATCTTGGCACTTTGGCGAATCTTTTGATATAGGTTTCTTAGGGTTTCCTTTCCAGCTGATCTAGCTCAATTTTTTGACCACTTTGTGACCTCCCCCTGACCACACCCACCACATAGAACATGCCAGACTGTCAATTCGTTATATCGGACTATGCGATCTTTGTATTCATGCACATGAAAATTGGTTTCCTTTCCAGCTAGGTTGACCCCCTGGCTCCCGGACTATGTCTCTTCATACATTTCTCATGGCACATGGCATGTCCTGGCGCAGCAGGTATCACGTTCAGCTCAAAAGTTTCCGTCCGGTTGCAGCTTGACAAGCCTTAGTGGCCGCGGTAAGCCTTGTGAAAGCAAACGGGTGAACCCGACCCAACCGAACACCATATAGGCCTTATTTAGCGCCTTATTTCAGCTAACCCCCCCCCCCAAAAAAAAAAAAACAACAACAACAAACAAACAAAAAACAAAAAACAAAATAAAACAAACAAAACAAACAAACAAATAACAAAATAAAACAAAAAACAAAACAAAAACAGTGAAAGAATGTGTTACTGGAATTAATATCATAATAAAACATTTCTAGCCATTTTCACACAATTAACCTTATAAATAAATGCAATTACAAATGCATGTGTAAATTTATAAAACAGCAAATCTGAGCATACTATTTTTTAAATAAACAGTCTGTACAAAAATGTAAAAAAAAAATTACAATCATGAATAAGGTATAAACAGAATCTTTTACAATTTAGAAGTAAATTTATGTACGTACCAGTGAAAAATGTATACATGCAATGAACAACAAAGAAGTTATACATGCACATACTTGCAATTCAATTAAGATCTCAGCTTACTTGAATTATACGTGTACAGATATAAAACTGAAAATGTACCTGTAACATAACTGTTCCAAATTTTGTTATCACTGATAGAAAGATTCATAAAAGATAAAAGAAAGGAAAAATGAAAGATGAAAATAACACGAAAAAGACAGAAACCGCCCAGGCCGGCCACTGTCTCAACACAATAGGGACTTTTAGAATTGCACGTCCAATAGTCGACTGGTACGCAAGGACATCATTCTACGCCACTGCGCATGCGCCACTCGCCCTCTCCCTGTCCTCCTCCCTGACTTGCAAAATCGAGAACGTGTTCACTTCGTTTTTGCGGTGCTCCGAAATCTTCGACGAGGTTCACGTATATGACGTCATCAGAACAGCTCAACTATCACTATGAACACGATGACAAAGAGAGCGGACAATTTATGCAGCTCCTCATTGTACCCTCCACAATAGTTCTAGTAGACAAAAGGACATCCCTTCACTGCTATTATGTGACACCTGTTCTACATATTTTTACAGGATAGCAATGAATGGATGTTCTTTTGTTAACCAGTGCAATTGTGAAGGGTACAATGAGGAGCTGCATAAATTGTCTGCTTCTTTGTTCGTCATGTTCATAGTGTTTTATGCTCATCCGTTGAGTGTGTACTTCCGGTTGACGTCGACGGTACGTACACGTCGAGTGAAATCTAAAATGATCAGAACTGTAGTCAACATGGGCAGTCGACGACGTTGACATGCGCGAATTAGTCGACTGGGACGAAGTACTAGTCCACTGCTTCTAAAAGTCCCTATTACCCTCACATGCGCTGAGCTCCAAGCATTCGCCCCCAACCCCCCCCCCCCCCCCCCCCCCTCACCCAGTAGACGCCACCCCCACTCTGAATATAACAAAGAAATTGTTTGGGTCTTTTTCTATCCGAAATATAATTCGAATAATTTACGAAACACTATAATTTCGTTACAATAGTGCGTATAAAAAAGTATAGTAATGAGTAACTAATATTCTGTCCAATGATACCTTATTTACGACTTTGCTGTCACGGATGATTAATTTACCAAGGTTGTTAAAAAGTGCCCTCAAAATTTCCTTGTTCCAAGTTTTGGTTGATGCAACAAAATGTGGATCCAACCACATGCCTGTGTTACTTTAGTATTAAGTCCTTTTAAACATTAATTCTTATTTGTGCCTTAATGGTTTATGTTTAAAAGTTATTGTGTTTACGCTTTTATTGGGCTGTAATTCAACTCATGCATGGCTAATCTTAATTCATTTTGCCCAACTTGCAAACTTCACGTCGTATGATATCATCTGGACATAAAATGTTCTCCAGATTTGTTGTATCATCTCACCTCCATAAGGTACTGACTCTAATAGCACATGAAATTAATATCAACTAATTTTAAGGAATAATGGAAGGTAAGAAAGGATACACATTTGTTGATAACTATTTAAGAAATCGACAGTGCACTTTCATGTTAATGATGAACTCCAGAAGAGTCTTTGTTCACTGTGAATGACTCGCTATGAACGGCTATTATCTTAAACAGGGGATATGAAGGAAGCAAATTTTGTGTCATTAAGACAAGTAGAGTATCATAAATTTTGCTTTAAATAGTATTTTTGGGAATTTTTGTTGACGTTTGATTCTATAATGCACAGTCATTGAAAACAATTTCTTTAACAGACTGAAACAAATAATACATAATTTCATGAATGGCTTTTGACATGCATGCATTGCTTCAGCCCAAACTTGGTACAAATGGATTTTGACACGATCTTTTCAAAACCCCAGTTTTCGGTCATCCGTGGCACAAAGTTATGAATTAGGTATCAATGGACAGAATATTACTTAATCTTTACCATGAAATAAATCTGAAGGTCACAGAATATGTCAATTTGATGTACAAAGCTACCAAAGTTGGATATACTTTTTTATATACACACTGTGTAGCCGCACAGCCCGATAACTTCCTAGGATTGTAGTCCGTTTGACTGAAAGACACGGCTTATCTTAAACAGGGGATATAAAGGAAGCATTTTCTAAGATCCATGCAGATTTCCAATACTCCAACAACTATCTCTCTCGGGAAGACCGCACAACCATGTCAATCTGTCCCTCAAAGCAGGAGGACCGCACCACCATGACAATCTCTCTCTCAGATCATGACGACCGCACGACCAAGCTTTGTTTTACTGGCAGGTACTTGGTCATATTGGTGTTCGAAGACCATGTACATGGTGTATACCTAAAAACCATGCATGGTTTTATAACTCACGCCAAAACTACCGCACAACCATGCGTTCTCTTTCTTACTTTATAAGATTCTAGCATGAATGACAAGATGACAATTGTTTTTTCATGTTTCAAGAAAACTTTACTTATGCATTTTCAAGTTTCCTGGCGCAGCAGGTATAGTTGTCGTCTTGTTGTATACCACAAGGTTGGCAAACCTTAGGGGCTGCGGTAAGGTCTACTTTTGCTTAAGCAAACGGGTCAACCCCACCCAACCATTGCCATATAAGACATACTAAGCCGAAAATTAGACTACTAATTAAAACTGGAATAAGCATCATCATAATACAAAATTTATAACCATTTTCACATAATTAACCTAAAAAGGCGTGCGTTTACAAATGTTGGAATATAAAAAGAAACAAACTTTTATTCTAACCCGATTCATTCATTCTTATAACACAAACATATAAAATAACATGAAGCCACTTAGTTTCCTACCGAATCAATTCATAAAAATGATAACTGACTTTACTACACTAGCTATTCACAATCAAATCTCCACTCTGAATGTACCAAAAAATATTTTTTATCTTTTTCCATGCAGAAATATAATTCTAATCATTTACGATACACTTTCCTTACAATATATTGTAAAGGTGTTGTGGATCAGTGGATAAGTCCCCGGACTGTGAACCACGAGGTCCGGGGTTTGAATCCCACTGCAGCACTTAGCGTCCTTTGGCAAGACGTTAATCTACATTTGCCACTCTCCACCCAGGTGTTAAATGGGTACCCGGTAGGATGCGAAAGTTAATGTCGTTTGTTTAGCAATTTGAGCGTCACTGTATTGCCCATTGCTGGAATACTCCCCAGGGAGCGGAGAATGTGCATACAGTGTGTGCGGGCATGCCAGTGTCCGATCACCGGGGCAATAATAATTAAAACTAATTATTATTAGCGCTTAGAGACTTAATTGTAATTTGTGCTATATAAAAATTGAGAATTATTATTAATTATTATTAATATTTACTACATAGTGCGTCCCAGAAAAAAATATGAACTATTGGAAAAGTTTCCTCAGCTAAATATTTATAGGAAATTTTCATACTTCTAGATAGCTCAGGTTCTCTTCTATCAAATGAAACCAAAAAATCTGGCGATAATTTAAGAAATTTTAATTTTGAGCAACAGCGACTTGTGCGGAAATATGAAAAATTTGTATTGGTTCTGGCTGTTATCAGCTAGAAGTTCTGAAAAGACTTTGAAATTTTCATATTCTGATAATGTCCTCACATATTCCATCAGTACTTTATCAGTTTTTTTTAAAACACTTAATAAAGTAGTTAATTGCTCACTGAAACATAAAAATCTTGATGAGATCCGTAAGTACATAGAGAGAACAAACCATGTTCTTTCGTAAATTGTTTATTATTGATCAAAATATGAACATTTATAAGCCTCTTCATGGCTCTCAACTTTGCTGATACCAGATAGAACAAATACCGATTCTTGTCAAGTCTGGATTTTGCACCTTTTCACAAAAGTGGCCTTTGCTCATTAGAGCGTAAAATATCGCAAAACCTTAAGGTGTCATTATATAAATAGAAGAGACCCTAAGCTATCCACAGGTTTGAAATTTTGCTTCAAATATTTTGAAATATTAATTGGAGACCTTTTCTGACTGTTAACTCTTTTCTGCTTCTTTCTCACTTAAATGGCTTATATTATGACATGGCTTATCACAATTACTCTGAAAGTGGCTTATATCACAATTGACTCTGAAAGTGGCTCATATCACAATTGACTCTGAAAGTGGGTTATATCACAGTTGATTCGGAAAGTGGCTTATATCACAATTGACTCTGAAAGTGGCTTATATCACAGTTGATTCTGAAAGTGGCTTATATCACAACTGACTCTGAAAGTGGCTTATATCACAGTTGACTCTGAAAGTGGCTTATTTCACAATTGACGCTGAAAGTGGCTTATATCAAGTTGACTCTTAAAGTGGCTTATATCACAGTTGACTCTTAAAGTGGCTTATATCACAATTGACTCTGAAAGTGGCTTATATCACAACTGACTCTGAAATTCGCTTATATCACAATTGACTCCCAAAGTGGCTTATATCACAGTTGACTCTGAAAGTGGCTTATATCACAATTGACTCTGAAAGTGGCTTATATCACAATTGACTCTGAAAGTGGCTTATATCACAGTTGACTCTGAAAGTGGCTTATATCACAGTTGATTCTGAAAGTGGCTTATATCACAACTGACTCTGAAAGTGGCTTATATCACAGTTGACTCTGAAAGTGGCTTATTTCACAATTGACTCTGAAAGTGGCTTATATCAAGTTGACTCTTAAAGTGGCTTATTTCACAGTTGACTCTTAAAGTGGCTTATATCACAACTGACCCTCAAAATGCATGTAAATGCAATTTTCTCCACTGCATGTGCGGCGTTTTCTTGTCACGGCGGGGGCGACTAGCCTTTTCCATTAGTTGCTGTACAATCTTCCAAATTTCGGGGAAGGGTGACGGGTAACCCATCCGCCCATGCTCCACTGCCTAGACAAGCATATCAATATTTCTTTGGTCAGATTCATTTTCTGCAATATGTTACCAATGATATCTAATGACTACTCTGCAAAATGTATCCAGCAAGCTATTGCATTTAAAAATAGTTAACGTCTACACATGGAATTTGTTATAACATATTTGCTAGTTTATTAATCAGATTTCACTTTTATCTATAAACGTCAATGTGGTTCCCTGAAACAGTAAAGACTACCTGAAACATGTAAAACTCCTTAAAATTAAAATACTCTAACATCTACGGTTTTAAAGTGATTAGCAATCAAAAATATGCGCCTTAACCCCCCACCCCCCCCCCCCCCAAAAAAAACAAAAACAAAAACAAAACAAAACAAACACAACAACAAACTATACTACCATATCTGTAAGGTATTGAAACTCTAAATATTGGCATTAAGTGCATGCATACACACACATACACAAAACAACAACGAATGTTCACTAAGTATAAACACAATATCTAGAAAACTACAAAATAGAACTATATTCACGAATACCTAAGTAAAATAAGTAATACATACACTGACGTACAATACTATTCATATTCCATTAGCATAATTTCTTACACAATGTTTTGAAAGAGGGTTTCTTTATAACATCTCAGGGCAATGAATCCCCTCTTCTAGAACCAAAGAATGAAATTGACCGCTTTCCATGCTCGGTTTTACTTTTGGTAATATGAGACAATTAGTTTTTACTTTTAACTTGCAATATTCTTAAACAGAAAGAGGAAGTTGTTGATGCATTAACTTTACATGAAGGTAGGAAGGTAGCAGAAACCTGTGAAACCTGTAATTATAGCAAAGCTTTTCAGTGTGAGAATCAAAGGCGCAGATGGTGTCATAAATCCACTAAAGGTGATATCCCTAACAATCATTTTTTGTATAATTAATATTCTATCAACAAATGAATTATACGTTCATCACCAGACTTCAAGGACATAGGAAATATGTGACTGAACAAAATAATGATACAACAAAATAGTATGTAAGTGTGTACTGTGGAACAAAATGCCTCAAACGATATATAATTCCAACTTTTTTGCGAAGCAGTTTTATTTATATAAGCTTCAGAACTGCTTTCCACAACGGCCCTGTCAGCCTTCGCTATGTACTTAACCAATATTATCAAAGATTGAAATAACAATAAAAAGGATATAATCCGTTGCAGAAATTAGTAACAAAGAAATCAATTAATGTACATTTATATACAAAATACAGATTTGAAGACAAATTAAGAATAATCAGAATAAAGAAAAATGTTAATGAACATTCTGTCAACAAATGAACTATTTTCAAGTTTCCTGGCGCAGCAGGTATAGTTGTCGTCTTGTTGTATACCACAAGGTTGGCAAACCTTAGGGCTGCGGTAAGGTCTACTTTTGCTTAAGCAAACGGGTCAACCCCACCCAACCATTGCCATATAAGACATACTAAGCCGAAAATTAGACTACTAATTAAAACTGGAATAAGCATCATCATAATACAAAATTTATAACCATTTTCACATAATTAACCTAAAAAGGCGTGCGTTTACAAATGTTGGAATATAAAAAGAAACAAACTTTTATTCTAACCCGATTCATTCATTCTTATAACACAAACATATAAAATAACATGAAGCCACTTAGTTTCCTACCGAATCAATTCATAAAAATGATAACTGACTTTACTACACTAGCTATTCACAATCAAATCTCCACTCTGAATGTACCAAAAAATATTTTTTATCTTTTTCCATGCAGAAATATAATTCTAATCATTTACGATACACTTTCCTTACAATATATTGTAGAGGTGTTGTGGATCAGTGGATAAGTCCCCGGACTGTGAACCACGAGGTCCGGGTTTGAATCCCACTGCAGCACTTAGCGTCCTTTGGCAAGACGTTAATCTACATTTGCCACTCTCCACCCAGGTGTTAAATGGGTACCCGGTAGGATGCGAAAGTTAATGTCGTTTGTTTAGCAATTTGAGCGTCACTGTATTGCCCATTGCTGGAATACTCCCCAGGGAGCGGAGAATGTGCATACAGTGTGTGCGGGCATGCCAGTGTCCGATCACCGGGGCAATAATAATTAAAACTAATTATTATTAGCGCTTAGAGACTTAATTGTAATTTGTGCTATATAAAAATTGAGAATTATTATTAATTATTATTAATATTTACTACATAGTGCGTCCCAGAAAAAATATGAACTATTGGAAAAGTTTCCTCAGCTAAATATTTCAAAATATTTATAGGAAATTTTCATACTTCTAGATAGCTCAGGTTCTCTTCTATCAAATGAAACCAAAAAATCTGGCGATAATTTAAGAAATTTTAATTTTGAGCAACAGCGACTTGTGCGGAAATATGAAAAATTTGTATTGGTTCTGGCTGTTATCAGCTAGAAGTTCTGAAAAGACTTTGAAATTTTCATATTCTGATAATGTCCTCACATATTCCATCAGTACTTTATCAGTTTTTTTTAAAACACTTAATAAAGTAGTTAATTGCTCACTGAAACATAAAAATCTTGATGAGATCCGTAAGTACATAGAGAGAACAAACCATGTTCTTTCGTAAATTGTTTATTATTGATCAAAATATGAACATTTATAAGCCTCTTCATGGCTCTCAACTTTGCTGATACCAGATAGAACAAATACCGATTCTTGTCAAGTCTGGATTTTGCACCTTTTCACAAAAGTGGCCTTTGCTCATTAGAGCGTAAAATATCGCAAAACCTTAAGGTGTCATTATATAAATAGAAGAGACCCTAAGCTATCCACAGGTTTGAAATTTTGCTTCAAATATTTTGAAATATTAATTGGAGACCTTTTCTGACTGTTAACTCTTTTCTGCTTCTTTCTCACTTAAATGGCTTATATTATGACATGGCTTATCACAATTACTCTGAAAGTGGCTTATATCACAATTGACTCTGAAAGTGGCTCATATCACAATTGACTCTGAAAGTGGGTTATATCACAGTTGATTCGGAAAGTGGCTTATATCACAATTGACTCTGAAATTGGCTTATATCACAGTTGACTCTGAAAGTGGCTTATATCACAGTTGACTCTGAAAGTGGCTTATATCACAATTGACTCTGAAAGTGGCTTATATCACAATTGACTCTGAAAGTGGCTTATATCACAGGTGACTCTGAGAGTGGCTTATATCACAGTTGACTCTGAAAGTGGCTTATATCACAGTTGACTCTGAAAGTGGCTTATATCACAGCTGACTCCCAAAGTGGCTTATATCACAACTGACTCTGAAAGTGGCTTATATCACAGTTGACTCTGAAAGTGGCTTATATCACAATTGACTCTGAAAGTGGCTTATATCACAATTGACTTTGAAAGTGGCTTATATCACAGTAGACTCTGAAAGTGGTTAATATCACAACTGACTCTGAAAGTGGCTTACATCACAGTTGACTCTGAAAGTGGCTTATATCACTATTGACTCTGAAAGTGGCTTATATCACAGTTTACTCTGAAAGTGGCTTATATCACAGTTGACTCTGAAAGTGGCTTATATCACAGTTGACTCTGAATGTGGCTTATATCACATTTGACTCTGAAAGTGGCCCATACCAGAGTTCATTCTGAAAGTGGCTTATATCACAATTGACGCTGAAAGTGGCTTATATCACAATGGACTCTGAAAGTGGCTTATATCATAATTGACTCTGAAAGTGGCTTATATCACAACTGACTCTGAAATTGGGTTATATCACAATTGACTCCCAAAGTGGCTTATATCACAGTTGATTCTGAAAGTGGCTTATATCACAGTTGACTCTGAAAGTGGCTTATATCACAATTGACTCTGAAAGTGGCTTATATCACAGTTGACTCTGAAAGTGGCTTATATCACAGTTGATTCTGAAAGTGGCTATATCACAACTGACTCTGAAAGTGGCTTATATCACAGTTGACTCTGAAATAGTGCTGTAGCTCGGACCGTTTTCCGTCTTTGGTCCGGCGGACAAAGCATTCCGAGCCGGACTGCTCCGATCCGGGCTGAGGCAAGAGTTGGGTCAGCTCGGTAACAGAGACCGGTTGTAAAAAGGTCATTAATCGTCGCCGTTTATCATCATGCCACGAGCGCATACGCATACGTGTCTTGCTTAAATCAGGGAAGTGCTGCTTAAATCCACAGCTATTTGACCAAGCAAGATAGGAGTTTATCACAGATACGGTGTGATAACTCCTTGTTTTGACCTGCCGTACCGTTGCATTATGCATGGCATGTGGTAGGTCCATGCTTGCATTATCCATACACTGCATACACAAACGTACGTACGCAAGATCGCTGTTCTGCGCTGTGCACACAGCTCACTGTAACAAGCTCAAGTTGTGAAACCTAGTGACCAATCAGGAGTGAGATGTTGAAATTAACATAAATGAAAGTTCGGCAAACTTTGGTGACCGGTGACCCAAGTGCCTGGCAGCTGGCTTGGTCTGGTCCACTTGCATTGCCGATGATTTTGCGTGCGCGCGCACGCACCCAGTCGAGATGTGGGATGTGATCGAGCAGGGCTAGGGATATATTGGGAAAGGGTGAAAAGGGTACTCAAAGGGCGTTCAGTTGATAAAGTTTGTTGACCTGTAAAAACTGTCAACAATTCCCAGAGAGTAAAGCCCGCCTCACACTGTGCGATTTTTCAAGCGATCACTTGCGATGCGATGCGATGCGATGCAAAGCGATATCGCAGGCCATCGCTTGCTACCACAGGATCTGCGATTCATGTCTCACACTGTGCGATTTTAGCATTTCGCGCATGCGTACTTTATTACTGATAACGCGATTTGTAGTGGTATTGACTGACACACGTAAACAAATTCCTAAAACTTGAAAGGTAATTATGTTTTTTTAAATAAAAATGACATGAAACGCATGTGTAACGAATGCGTAGCCTATGTAGTAATTGAAATTAGTATAGAGACTTATAATTATAAATGAGGTAACCAACATTTAGGGGAGAGATACATTTTTATTCTATGTAAAGTTAGATGGATTGGAAAAGAAAAGATGAACTTCTGGTTATAGTTATTTAGTTAATCGAGTTATTTTTTCCCCCGACATCCATTTGACTTCTCTTGAACTCTGTTTATTTTGGATTCACCGATTTGTTGTTTTTTTCTTGGCAGAATGAAATATTGATAATATGAATCAGGGGCGGATCCAGGATTGAGAAAAAGAGGGGGCACGCAAATGAAAGTTTGTCAAAAAGTAGACCCTATTTTTTTGGTTCTCGCCAGGTTCTCGAAAAGTTGCTCAGTGGAGACTCGGGGGGTGGGGGGGGGACAAATTATCGCCAAACCTTCAAAATTCGCTCAGTAAGAAAATGGCGGATCGTCTATGGTCAAAATGCATACTTTTCTTCCAAAAGGGGGGGGGGGGGGCACGGGCAGGAAGTGCCCCCCCCCCCGATCCGCCAATGATATGAATTATAATAGAATCAGTTCATTGTTTTAATTAAGCGGTGATCCGGCATTTGCTTCGGTGACAATTGCTCTGGGCTCATCAGAAGTATGGGTTTAATAGGGTAATGGTTTCCGAGCATTCATCTTTATTTTTTTTTGTCTTCTGTTTGATTGTCAGTATTTTCTATGTGTGCCCCGCCCCTTAAAAGTTTGGATGTGCCCTGATCTTTGCCCTCCCCTTCTCTATCTATATCATTCTTTCTTTGCTTCTCTTATCTTTTCTCGAATCTCCACATCACTTTCTCTCTCCTGTCCCCCGCTATTGCTCTCTTAATATTTCTCAATGACTATTAGAACTATAATTATCTACCTCCCCCTCCCCCTCTCTCTCTCTCTCTCTGGAACTCTCTCACATCCCCTCTCAGTAAACAATATTCACATAGGACTGAGTGAAACACCGAGCTGTTAGTGACATAGGTATCATGCATCTTTATTGGAGACGTGCTGAATATCCCTTACAATAGCAAGATGAAAGCTGCATGTTAAAGAAAAGTTACTCTATTATGGGAAATACAAATGAAATGATTTTGATAAAAGAAAAGAAAAGCGAGAAAGAAAGAGGAAAGGGAGAGAGAGAGAGAGAGAGAGAGAATTTGCTTACAGTGAGTCAAGCATAGTTCCAGTAAACACACAAGGTCCATTTTCCTGAAATGAAAACACAACCCCACCTCTGTGTATGTATACATTTTAACAAACAAACCATGTACATTACATTTAGTGGAATATCTGCTTAATAGCAAATCAATACCTCAAAAAACATTACCAATATTATAACAAATATTAATATACAAATTACATGTATATGTATAGTTACATATTGTCTATCTGGGGGAGCATTTCAGTATTTGTCATTGTCAACCATTTTTTACTTGTTTTATGCACATCATGATCTTAAATAGTATCTTAACACAAATTAGCTATACAAATATAATATCATTTCTTGATCAACATTTACATAACATGTATATTCACTTTCATGAGAACACACCACATATAATCGTAGATCCAGTATTAAATAAAATTCCTTCATATGTTTCTGTATCCTTTTCCCCCTCTCTCACTTTTTTTCATTCTCGCCTTTTTCATTATCAATGATTCGAAAATATCAAATTACATTTCTGCACAAACATGATATAAGCAATCATATCTTATGTTGACATTTGGAAAGCACTTTTTTGAGGTCTTCTATTAGAGCGAAACTCTAAATAACCCAAATAAGGTACAAGCGGGTGAATAATGTTGAGTGGGTTTTGTGTTTTTTCTTTCTGCTAGAAACCAAATTGGAAATTGATGACATTTAACAAGTTGTATAAAAATATTCAGTTGTTTGTTGAAGTTGTGAATCCTTATTTATATAAATATTCTGATAATGAATGAAGAAAAAAATCGACAATTATTTATCAAGTCTATAAACATGTTTTGTTGAAGTACAGTTTATACATACATAATAGTTATCCTATTATTAAATATGAAATACAAATCTCGTATTTTGGCAGAGTGATTCCAATAAACCCAAATTTAAATTTTATTTCACAAGATTGTTAATAATTGTTAATCATTATTATACTTGTCTGATAAATGACAAAGAATTACAATTCGCACTTTCTTTTTATAGCAGAGGCTAAACAAAATGCATTGCATGGAATGCCTTCCAGTCATATAATACAAGATTGTATGAAGGAAGTGCAAGCACACTAGAATATTTTTTTTCTTCTTTCAGCAATACAAACAGAAAAGAAATTCAGTAATTATTAAAAACCTGTAACATGTAATGAAACAAACCATAGTTTAAACAAACAAAAAAAGAAAAATACATGTAATTGAAAGACAATCATTTTGATAAGGCAATTTTGTTTTCCCCTGCTCATGCACGGACTTGGTGTTGTTTTTGTTTTTTTTCATTTGAATCACAACTAGCTGAGACAGAGAGTTGTGCTATTAGATGTTGTTCCTGATTGTACATTTATTTCATGGATTCTCAGTAGTTCACATGATTTGTTGAAAATAAAAACGTTTCATCTCCCAATTTTCAAGTAACTACATTTTTCAAATGCAAATTTTGCTTGAATCATCAATATATAGTATACTGTATAACAAACAATACAATTGTCATATAATAGAAAGGTTTCCGTTCTAAAAAGGGAGGCACAATGCACATTTTTCTTCCAAAAAGGGTGGGGGTACGGGCCGGATGTGCCCCACCCCCCCCCCCCCCTCCCCCTAAATCTGCCACTGCTTCTGTTAGCTATGATTGCACCAATGTTTACAAGTGGGTTTTTACAGACACATATTAATCAGACATGATTATTTACTTTTGGGCATAGAAATGCCATCTGAAAGACGGGATTCAGTTTTAAACCAGGGTCCGTCAAAGTTGGTTTGGAGGCTGTTGATCAGGACAGTGGAATCGTCTCCAAATAGTTGGAGCCAGGGGGTATAGGCTCCACCATATGCTGGCTATGTCACTGTCTGTGTCAAAAAAACCTTTAGTATAGGAAAGCCTTATGAACTATGAGGGGTCACATCTGGATATTGAATTATGCTAATTGACAAAGTTTTGTGCCTGCAAAGTAATTTAACTGTAAAGTTAGTAATGACAATTTGAATAACAACTAGAATCTCACTATTTTCAGAGATTTCATGTCCACATACATAAAAAGCTTTGAATAATGTCTCAAAAACTAGTACCGATTTTCGAAAATCAACATTGCCCTGTTTGTGAATGGCCCTATACTGATAGTTTGCATGCAGAAACCCTGGTCAGTTGTAAAAGAGTGTCTGCACTGTAAGACTACCATAGGCCATGTACTACAGCTGCTCCTGACATGACCAGAAGGTAGCTGAATTAGGCTTCTCTCAAGACAATGATTTTCTGATTAAGTGTCAAATTAGGGTCTGTGTTTGCAGACTACTATGCTGACAACATAATTTCCAAGTGTGGGGGTGATTGGGGGGGGGGGGGGATTGAACAAAGAAAATACCACCTTCAATCCATATGATCTGAAGGAGACGGCTCAGATATTAATGGTTTGATGTTGTAAAAGTTCTGAGTAGGTATCACCAGGTATGGGATTGTGCTCCAAGTTGATTTCTTCAATGACAGACATGCCAAAGAGTTGCTTGCATCCAGATCTGCAAGTAAATCGAGGGATCAAAATAGATGTTCTTATTTATAAACACATTTGCTTGAAATTCATGTACGGTATTTAATTTTTCATTGATAGAAAAACCAAATGTATTGTCATTTCATTTGTTCTTATTAATATTCAAATATGGATTTTAATTTGTGAATCATGAAATTATGGATGCCAGTATTACTCAAACATACATGCAGGCAGATTCATGGGGTGAAGTGAAAACTGAAGAGGCCAACCCCCCCCCCCCCCCCCCCCCACCCCCCACCATTAGATAAAAACAAAGACATAAAAGGGCTTTTTGAGGATTTTATTTCCTGCAGCCCCCTTTTGGACTAAATAATGTTATAACCCTGGATGTAATTTACCTGGGAAGGGCTGGCAGCTGGATTCCAAAAATCATAATTACCGGGAATAAATAGGGAATTTTGTTTTGCTTGATACAAGACAGAAATCCAGCAAAGTCCAGCACAAGCTGAATTCATTCCTTATTATTCATGTATTCACATTTCATATTTATTCAGACATATGAGTGAGAAATAAGAGAACATACCTGTGATTTCATTGTCATTCAAATCTAAAATTCTGAGGGATGACAGTTCATAGAAACTCTCTGGCAAGGTGGATATTTGGTTGTGTGAGGCATTTATAGCTTCTATAGGATGGTCATCTGGTAGATTTCATCTGATGTTTACAGCTTCATTAATAAAACATGAGAGGTACAATGATAAGTAATAAAGGGCTAATAACAAAAAGAAACAAAGGGTACATTAACTAAATCCATCAGTTTAGTAACACCCTTGATTACTCTACAATCAAACTCATTCCCACTGGCTTAAATCAGGGAAATGTAACTAAGAGTTAATTACATTTCCCTGCTTAAATCAAACAGCAAACAAATTATCAGCATTTTACTGTACTTGAATACACTTTACTGGATAGATGTTTGACAAGAAATAAAAACTGATTAAGAGATAAGATCCAGAATTTCTTTGCTTCGCTTAGCCTGAATGCAATACATTCAAAATAATTTTGTGCAACTGCAATTAAAATCAATGAAAATCTATTCATTTATAAAAATATGTTTTGACAGATTAAATCAAAATTAAGCATTTTATTTGAATGAAAGGTGTCGTCCCTCTGATATCTGTTGTGTTCATGTCATTTCTCGGCAAATTATACGACTATCTTTTTGAACAACTAAATTCAATCAAAATAAAAGAAACAAGACAAGGTAAAAGTTTAAAAAAAAAGGAACCTGCATGACAATTTATAATTTTCTTTAAAAGTCTGTTTTCAAAAACAATTCTTACCAGTAACTTTTCCAAGGCAATATCTTTGACATTACAGTGCGTGCATTGTGGGAAAGATCTAGGGTTGATAGCACTGCGTTTCTCATGAGATGGTATACTGCTTGCAGAACAGCTTCCAAGAGACAGCTTGAAAAATCCTATGAAAAGATAACAATAATTAAAAAAAGAAAATAAGTTTCAATTAGAAAATGAGCTATGCAAAAAAAATAAGGGGGAGGGGGGGGGGGGGGGGGGGGGACAAAAGCTAGAAACATGTTACAAACTTTCTTACATTCTTGACATCAGTAGCCAGCTTACTTGTGATTTATGACATTTTAAAATACATTCTTAAATTATCAATATGAATATTCTGAAACAAATAGTACAACATAATCATGATCATCTAAAGTAGATCTCACAATAACTTTCAAAGTATTAACATGTAGCTGTTGACTGCTGAATTCTCTTATTCCCTAAAGTTTGCTCAAAACTTGATACAGGACCCACCTGATTCCAGAAGGCAATGGGTTAACTGAAAAAGAGATTATGTTTGAATAATGGGAAGTAAAATACATTGCAGCTATAAAAGAATTTAAACACTTATTGTTATGTGAACAAGGTAAATGATACCCAAAACCTCACTTTCAGTCCTTACAAATTGAATAATGAAGAATTCTTTGATCCTTAATCATAAATTTGAGCAAAAACCTGAAATAAATTTGCTGTCATCTCAACTCAGCTCAGTATTGGGTGAGCTGTGGATAATAGTAGAGTGCAAAAACTGAGATGCAAAATATATCGGCCTATTAATTAATATAAATAAAATCCATTTATCCAGCATGACAAAAAATCCTAGAAGAGAGGGGAAATTTTGAAAAAATATTATAGATCTAATACATCTATATATTGAAGAAAAAAAAATACCAACAAGAAAAGCAGCTACCTAAAATTTGTATGCTGTTTACGACGCATGTAAAGCACTGATGGACATGGCTGCCGAGCCCCATATCTCAGGGAAGTTGAGGTACCGAAACGAGGCAAGCGTCGGTCCAGCGCCCTGGGGGCCAAATAATTTTAATAACCGTACATACCGTACTTCTTCGGCCAGCTGCCAGCTGCAACTCTCTCTCTTCTAACTTAGACGAGTCAACTATGAACAACTTACATATTATTTATGTAAAAACATAGTTCCTCTTCTTGTGCCCACAACGTAGACTAGACCTAGACTACTAGTAGGCCTAGTACAACTCTTGTCATAGCCCGACCAGACGGCGCGACAGGGATGTGTAGGGTTACTCTTGTCACTGTTTCTGCCGCTGTTGAGTGTACTTTGTGGGTTAGAATTGAGATGAAAGGACTCCGAATTTTGGGGGAATAAGGACCTTCAAATAGTAGGCCTAGTCCCTAAAAAAGTTAGAGGTCAGTAATATTTTTATGCATGGGGTTTTTACATTTATTTATCTCTAAGTAATTTAGATCTAGGGCCTAGTAACTTTAATTATTATACTAGGTTAATTAGATTCCTTTTAGAATTAGATTTAGAAATTAGAGTTACAAAGAAAGTCAAAGCATCCCACAAATTACTTAGTTAATCTTCATGATCTTAGGCCTAAATAATTATAATGTACAAATGTGTGCATCAGGTGTGCATCAGACTTCAAGTTCTGGTATGATTTGGCAATGAGAATCCCAGACCAAATGAGGTTCGCCAAAACGATTAAGTAAAATTTTCAGGGTAAAATTCCCATCCAAAGTAACAGCCATACTCAAGTCAGATCTTCGACCCATTCCTGCACTGCGCAAAACGATGAAATCACACTCCAATCAAATCCTATGTACGGGACTACATATGCAAAAAATGTGTGCGATAAAAAATGCATAGTGGACAATTTCATCAAATTACTTACGGTTACATCCAATCTCGTAACATGTTTCCGTCTTCATTCTGTCTTTTGTCACGCGATTGTGATAGGCCGGCAGGCTGATGTTAAATAATGATGGCCTATCCGGCTATCCTGCCACATTTGAAGGAGAATCTCCTCCCCTTTCTCCGTTGTTCCTCTGTCCACTAGATGGAAATCGCATCGCATCGCATCGCAACAAAATTTTTGAACATGTTCAAAACCCTGCGATGCGAGGCGATTGCTTGCGATATTGGAAAAATCGCCTGCTGTTGCGTCGCAAGACCTCTCACACTGCACGATCTCGGGCAATCTCCTGCGATGCGACGCGATATCGCAGGAAATCGCACAGTGTGAGGCGGGCTTATTAGATTGCAGTTTGGCTTTGTGTGCGCCTACCCTTTCTGAAAATCCTGTATCCGCCCCTGATTTAACAGAAGTGCATATTTTCATCTTCCATTCCAAATTTGTTCCTAGACCAAGACATCTAGTAAACTTTAAAATGGCTAAGTCGGTAAACGGGTATAATCAAAATAATTTACTGAACAGTTACAGACTGTCTACGTACGGTCTACAGAAAACACATGCACATCTAACTTAAGTCTAATATTAATAATAAGATCTACCGATAATCTTAATACAGAACTACTAGTACAATGTCTAAGAGTAAGACTAAGCTAAGGCCAAATTGAAATTTACACCAATTATGTGGGCTTAGAGGTCTATATTTCCAAAAAAAAACAAAAAACAAAAAACAATTTACCTTTCCAGTTCAGTTTGGGTTTTATGCAGTGAGTGGATGACAGTAATCTACAGCGTAACAGTAACAGCCCAGCCCCAGATAGGGTCTATCACGATATTGGATGATATGGTCCTGGCACTATGAACACGATGACAAAGAGAGCGGACAAAATACAGCTTCTCATTGTACCCTCCACAATTGCTCTGGTATTACTATTATGTAAAATAAGCAGAACAGGTGAATATGCATGTGACAACTGTTCTACATATTTTTACATAATAGCAATGAAGGGATGTTCTTTTGTCTACCAGGGCAATTGTGGAAGGTACAATGAGGAGCTGTATATTTTGTCCGCTTCTTTGTTCGCCATGTTCATAGTGTGGTCCCCAGGCCATGACATGTGTTTCTCTACTTTGGTCCAATAGCTCTGCAATAAAAAGATAACAAGAGGTTAGGATCATAGTAGGCCTAACTTTGTTAGTAATAAAAGCATGCCACATATCACTGTTTAGATTAATAATATCAAACTCGCACATGTAGCTTACTGCTCGCGTCTCAAAGTCAGTGGCAGTGACTCACAGTGGTGACTCGTCATGGTTGTCACTAAAGTCACAAAAGAAATTGAGACAGCTCTCAGTGGCAGCATCATTAGGTTAGGCTATATATAATAAAGAACATTTTAATCTGGTCCAGCATGATTCAAGACATTGTCATTCAAATTCTAAGTTGATCTTTCTAGACCCTACTTAAAACAAAGTTGAAGGCGATGGTCTAACTCAGGGGCGTATCCAGGGGGGGGGCGCAAAAGGCGCGCGCCCCCCTATTGGCCGTCGTAAAAAAAAAAAAAACTAGCCTAGCAAAAAAAAAAAATCCTCATTCCAATTGAAAATATTGTTCATTAAATAGGCTTCAAAATTGGTCACATAGCACTATTTTGCATCTCAGCCCTTCTTCAGAAGCAAAAATTTTCCAAAGACCCCTCCCCCATGACGGCGATTAAAAAAATTCTGGCGCCACCCCCCCCCTATTGGGAAATACTGGATACGCCACTGTAACTCTAAGGTAGGCCTAGATCCAGGGCACCTGCAACTTTTGCTATCGTAGCCATAGGCAAAGCGCAGTTAGCCGGCCAGGATCGGCGCACCCAAAACTAACAGACCGGTGGGCAAGATCTATACCCGGGGCGGCCCAGCTCCCTATCTAGAGTGAGGATCTTGCGCATTCAGTGTCATGATCAATTTTGAACAGGTCCACATCTACCGCAGATTAATGCCGGTAATGAAGCCATGCGCTTTTAGGTCTGAACACTATCATAATATAGAGATCTTCGGAAAATTTCTGATCTTTTTCGAAAAATAGTACCACTAGACTATTCAAATGTCCGTTTTAGAGTTCAGTGAAAGATATTTTTTTTTTTTGTCATGCAACTTGCAAGAGAGGGGGACTAGTGGAATGTGGGCTAGCAGCCACGACGAGCACATCCCCCGGAGAATCTTCTGCTTTCGTGAGATTTACTAGACAAACTCCTTCTAAAACAAAAATTTCTCAAAAACGAAGTTTTCTTGAAATTTGTGCTGAAATGGCACAGAAGTAGCACTACCCGACCGTCAGTCACCACCCGGGTTGAGGCTATGTTGGCGCATTTGGGCAGCTATTGAACGAGCAATTATGAATATTCATAAGTACGGGCGCGCCGCGCTAATTTAATCGCGCTCGCTCTGAAATGCCAAAATTACGCCAATAATGCTGGAATCGCGCCAGTCTTACTGTACTTTGTCAAATATGACACAATAACAAAATGAAAAGTCGGAAAAGTTCTATTCGTTTACATTTATTGATATCTTATGGGTTGGATATCATTTTGTACATTAAATCTCACAATATGACACCTTTATTTCCATTCTTTTAGGTGATTCCAATTGTAAAAACAAAGAAATGCCAAAATTACGCCAATAATGCTGGAATCGCGCCAGTCTCACTGTACTTTGTCAAATATGAAACAAGAAGAAAATGAAAAGTCGGAATTTAAAAAAAAAAAACATTTATCGATATCTTATGGGTTGGATATCATTTTGTACATTAAATCTCACAATATGACACCTTTATTTCCATTCTTTTAGGTGATTTCAATTGTAAAAACAAAGAAATGCCAAAATTACGCCAATAATGCTGGAATCGCGCCAGTCTTACTGTACTTTGTCAAATATGAAACAAGAAGAAAATGAAAAGTCGGAAAAGTTCTATCTGTTTACATTTATTGATATCTCATGGGTTGGATATCATTTTGTACATTGAATCTCACAATATGACACCTTTATATCCATTCTTTTAGGTGATTTCAATTGTAAAAACAAAGAAATGCCAAAATTACGCCAATAATGCTGGAATCGCGCCAGTCTTACTGTACTTTGTCAAATATGAAACAAGAAGAAAATGAAAAGTCGGAAAAGTTCTATCTGTTTACATTTATTGATATTTTAAGGGTTGGATATCATTTTGTACATTGAATCTCACAATATGACACCTTTATTTCCATTCTTTTAAGTGATTTCAATTGTAAAAACAAAGAAATGCCAAAATTACGCCAATAATCCTGGAATCGCGCCAAACTAACTGTCTAACCAATATTCGAAGTCCTGGTAGGTATTCTCACGCACCTCGATGCATCATGTACAATCTCTATCGAAGAGAGCGCGCGCGCGGAATCCGAGCTCATGAATAATAATGAGGGTGCCCAAATCACGCCAACATAGCCTCAACCCACTACCCGTACGGCCGCCATTTTTCCTATTTCGTGTGTCCATATCGTATGCGTAGGGAATTGTGGGAATGAAAAAAATGAATTATGTATAGATAAAACGTTATGTTAATATGAGCCATTATATGACACCTAATTAGATCCTTGCCATTTGATTGGCAGTCAGACCGCAGGTCGTATGCAAATGAGCAAAAAACGCGCATTTTATTTCCAGTGCCCGAAATGGACTTTCTCCCTGCACCCAGCCGGCTGTATCGCATGGTCATCTTTAAAGTTATGCTCTTCAATAAATATTAATGCTGTGCTCATTAGACTTTCTGCAAAAATAAATGAATAGTTTACCAACACAGGGATATTTTGTTTTAGTCAGAATTTTAAAAAGAAAATGTTTAAAATAACTGATGAAATAGTCATACAAAAGCCTTTTTTTCACAAGATTTCAAGTTGTTAAAAGACATATAAAAAGTATATGAGCCGCCATCAAGACACATATGTATGGAAGCGCTGGAATCTCATCTTTTTCATCGTTACATTCAAATCATCCATAAATTTATGACAGAGTCAGGATCCAGCAATATTCAGCCGCAGATCATCCGTTGTCAAGACCATGGTCAAGACCATAGAATCTCATCCGTAACCAAGTGCGCGTTGAATGAAACTTTGCGCAACCTGTTGCTTCATCCTTGCGCAAACATGCGCATAGCTGTTGCCTGGCTGTGAGAAAACATCTTGCGTGGTGGTAACCAATCAGAATGCTGGAATTGACATTTTAAAAGACAAAGTGTGTACATCGGTTACATATTGCTGGATCCTGACCCTGTCATGAAGTGCACATTAATGTTATTTCAATCTTTGGAAAGTACAGAAAATGCCCTTTACGCTCATGTCAAATTTGCCCTGGCTCACAATAAAACTATGGTAGATTTGGCCAGAGTTATATTTCATTTAATTTCCATTTTTGGTCATAAAAGGAACACCATTTTATACCAATTTCGTCTTTTATTTTGAACACAATAAAAGCATGTCACAAATCTCTGATCCCTCTTCTTTTATTTGATGTATAACCCATGACAATTGGTGAATGATAAGTAGGCTATTCAATAGTTTGCAAATGAGATGTTCCTGGCTGTTCTTGCTCATTATGTATTCATAGTCAGGCAGAATTGGAAATAAAATAGCGCACTTTTAGGGGACCTGCGGATTGGCTGTTGGTTGTTTGATGTTGATCATTTGTCCCATTGAACAATGACGTCATCAATCGTGCAAAATTTGAGCCATTCACCGTGCAATTTTGGATCCATACGAAATTGTCCATTGCACTCGCGACCACCAACGCGTGTACTACATGCATACGCAAAAACGACTTGCCTTTGCAGCGCGCATGCGACTATCAAGTAGGCTATATTGTATAAGTCCCTTAAGTTCACTCTTGTTTCTTAATTCATAAAATGTCAAATGAGAAGAATAGCTATTTTATGGTGTCATATAAAACAAATAATGAATGTTTTTTCATTCGTGCAATGGACAGAATATTCCGCCTCGTTGAATGGATCTTTTCATCGATCTTTTCATCTTTTCATCTTTCACCGAATGAAATATTCTGTCCATTGCTGCACTCATAAACATTCATTATTTGTATACTATCCAATCATCGAATAGTATTTAACGAGATTTTTACGTCATTCCTCATGAATAAACATTTATTCAAATTGCCCTCCTAGCTCACGGTTCAAATTGGAAAAAGCTCCCACAATGCATCCAATGCAAAACCTATGGAATGTCAAAGGTCACATTTTTAGTTGAGCTGAGACTCTAGCCCTCCTTCAGCGGGCATACTGGTACATGATCGAATCTCTTTGGCAAGAGCAGAGAGCAGTGCCATCTCGTGCCCATTGGAGAAGAAGAATATAATGTTTCAAATACGAATATATTAAAAGACGAACAATATTTCAAAGACGAACAAACCTGCTGTGGAATAAATGCCGCACAGAGTCGCACAGATCAAGGGCTCTGGAGTCGAATATATACGACGAATATTGTCAAGGACAAACAAAAAGACCCGGGGGGGGATTTGTCACACTGGGGGGGGGGGTACTCAGATTATAATCGGACGGGGGTGTGCGGCTGAGAACTCCAGACCCATACCCACATCCAAGGGTCCTTTTGCTGTAAAAAGGCACCCATGTCTAAGGATTTTTTGTGAAAAAGGTAGACCTAGATTTTTTGGGGGAAAATGGGACCCATGTCCAAGGCCGTACGCAGCGGGGGGCAGGGGGGCAGTTGCCCCCCAGAAATTTCAAAATCATACTTTTTTTTAATTGGGTTTTAGACTTCAAGTTATGGGTTCCTTTGAAAGCGATCATCTTGCCCCCCCAGGAAAAAATTTCTGCGTACGGCCTTGCCCATGTCTAAGGATTTTTTTGGGGAAAATGGGACCCATGTCTAAGGATATTTTTGGGGGAAATGGGACCCATGTCTAAGGATCTTTTTAATGAAAAGGGGACCCATGTCTAAGGATCTTTCTTCAAAAAGTCACCGCTCTTGAAACCCAGCGAATCGTCAAGCATGTCTCATCGCTGGCGCGTCCATTTTATGAAAAGGGATAATTGGTGCACTTTGAGCGGATAGTCAGCTTGCACCTCAGCACGGACATTCATAAAACTCCATCAAGGCTCTTGTTCATGTTTTTCATTTCCTCTTGTAGCTGTGCACACATCTCACTATATATGTCTTTGAATGGACACTTATTTTCTTCATCAAAATACGGTTTCGTGTTATTTTTCGCCATATTTCCCTGACATTAATCAATTCGCTTCTCACCGAATTCTCTCTAATTTCTTGCTCATGCACTTATAAGTTTGTGTTCTTCTCGAACCCTCCAACAGCATAACACATAAAAGGTTGACAAAATAGTTTCCTATGCTATAATAAGAACTTTAATGTACATAATGGCTGAATACAACACCTACAATTACAACTTGGCAAGTATAATGAATAGCACACTCAAATTCGGTGAATAAAACTAGGCCCAACTTGAAGGGCTACTGGCTCTTTGTATAAATTTTGAAAAACTTTCGCTTTTCTCAGAAAAAAAGGAATGAAAATGACAAGAAATAAGAGGCCTTTCGTGAATGAACAGCAAAATTGCACCAAATTCCCCTCAACCAATCAAAATGATGTTTAGATCACTAGTTAGAAAATGTCATTAGCCACGTTTTGGTATGCGAAAATGGCTCAAATCGGAATTCCCACTCGATTTAATGAGGCAATGTAAGGTCAAAGTAGGGAAAAATGCTCTCACTGCTATAGGGAACTGGTCCGAGTTGAGTGTTCAACTCTCTTTTTTAACCCAAAAGTGCAGTAGTTTCCTCACAAGTAATTTGCGGGTTAGTAAAACTACATAATAGGATAAAGTGTGAAGATTATTTATCCGTTCGAAATGATTAAAAATATTTATTTGCTTTAAAGCCCTCGTGTGATTTCATGGATAGTGTCTCAAACTGAGACAAGTTTTCCCGTGTTATAGGACGCGGTGCGAAGTGCGCTGAGCAAAATAATGCACACAAGTTTTTCATATGAAAAGATGAATTTATGAAATACTAGCTAGGTTTTCTTTCTTCATTATTGTGGTCGTGTGAGTATATTATTGAAGAAATAGGCCTACATAAAATTGATGATCTTTGTTGTCTATTCGGAATAATTCAAGCAGTTTTCCGGGGGGGGGGTGGGAACTAAAAAAAAATAATTCTCTGACAAGCAAAAAAAAAAAGGTTTTCGTTCTAAAATGGGTGGGGGGTGGCACAATCGGAAAAAAAGGGGGACACAATGCATATTTTTCTTCCAAAAGGGGGGGGGGGGCACGGGCCGAATGTGCCCCTCCTACTAAATCCGCCACTGCTTTGGAACATAGATTTTGTGTGAAAATGGTGGTATTCTCCGCGACACACACCCACCGCACACTATATGGGGAGGGGGGGGGGGGAGTTTTGTCTTATACACTCACTCTTTACCATATTTTATAGACAAAATGACCAGAAAAATATATTTTCTTAATTGAAAATAGTTGTGCAGGCTTCTATATTTTTTATGGATTTTGGGTACCTCCAGACATTAGGAAAGTACTTTAATTTCTTGGTGGACTAACAGAAATTTTTGTTTTCTATTTCTATATAAGTTATCTCAACACAAACTCACGGTTGATAAAAAAAAATCTGCTGATATTTTGTTAACAAAGTAAAAGCAATTCTTTACCCCATATTACGGTGCATCTTAAAATGACTAAAAAAAACCCCCCATTTTCAGAGTTTCATTGAAAAAACACAACATACTTTTAAATGTAATTCCCCATTTCTTCTCCCTCTCTCTCTTTCTCTCTACCCCCACCCCCTCTCTCTCGCCATGCGCCTTTTTCTCAGAAAAAAATGAAAACACATACCCCAAGTCTCGTAAGTTTACAACGAGGTAAATTTCTGAGATGGAAGTCCACATCATATAAAAATATATGAATGCAGATCATACATATCTGGACGCCATATTAGCAAAATAAAATATAATCTTACACACGAAAGCACACTAAAAAATTTGCAACAAATAGTTCTTGTAAATGAATAAGCTTTGTCTTCTTCACAGAAGAGTGTGACAAGAAATAAGAGGCCTTTCGTGAATGAACAGCAAAATTGCACCAAATTCCCCTCAACCAATCAAAATGATGTTTAGATCACTAGTTAGAAAATGTCATTAGCCACGTTTTGGTATGCGAAAATGGCTCAATAGATCATCTTGTTCGGAATTCCCACTCGATTTAATGAGGCAATGTAAGGTCAAAGTAGGGAAAAATGCTCTCACTGCTATAGGGAACTGGTCCGAGTTGAGTGTTCAACTCTCTTTTTTAACCCAAAAGTGCAGTAGTTTCCTCACAAGTAATTTGCGGGTTAGTAACACTACATAATAGGATAAAGTGTGAAGATTATTTATCCGTTCGAAATGATTAAAAATATTTATTTGCTTTAAAGCCCTCGTGTGATTTCATGGATAGTGTCTCAAACTGAGACAAGTTTTCCCGTGTTATAGGACGCGGTGCGAAGTGCGCTGAGCAAATGCACACAAGTTTTTCATATGAAAAGATGAATATATGAAATACAGGAATATAATTTAAAGATAAACGTATTGAAGAGATGAATAGATTAAAATGACAAAAATATTTAAAAGCTGAATATATAAAAAAGATAAATATAATGAAAAGACGAAAATATTGAAGAGATGAATATAATGAAAAGACGAAAATATTGAAAAGCTAAATATATTTCGATAGAGATAAATATAAACAACTTCAAAAGATGAATATATTTCTTCAGAGATGAATATAAATACAAGAGACGAATATATATTAGAGATGAATATAAATACAAGAGACGAATATATTAGAGATGAATATAAATACAAGAGACGAATATATTAGAGACGAATATATATTAGAGATGAATATAAATACAAGAGACGAATATATTCCCGTTTGGCTTGCCATACGCAAGAGCCTTTCTTGAAAGCTTGTCGTTTCCAGGCGATTGCCCTTTATAATTAATATGTATGTACGGTACGTACGTACGTACGGGTACCGTATTTGGTCGAGAGCTAGCTATATTCGAAGAGCTAACTGTTATTAGATCGAGAGCTCAATCGGCAATCCAGTAAATCTACCATAGATACAGAGAAGAGATGTGGTAAGAAAATTTCAAGTCACAGTAACATTTGCAGCTCTATCTAGTATTACTGTACCGTACCGTAATTGTAAATATGGTTGTTCGTTGTGGTTGGTCGGACCAGTGTAGGCCTAGCCCTAGGCTAGCCCCGGGACGCTGCCACGAAGTGGCAGCGTCCTGAGTGAAACCAGTACGATTCGGTGGGTCTCACAATTTACCAATGTTCAAATAACCATTGAAAAAATGGCGATCTAATATTTTTTTTTAAATTAAAGTATCATATATACGATGCCACTTACCTAAACAGACTTTGCGCGAATCAGCTTTTCCTAAAAAATGTGTAGAATCGATGAATGTCGCCTTTTACTCTCAATTTTCGAAACCAGTCCCATTCGCCATGTTGTTGAAGCAGAAGCGAAAATAGGCACTTGCGCATGCGCCTATAAACATTTATTACAACGACGGCATAGGTTTCGTCACAGGAATAATGAATATTCATATATCCACTGTGATCCGGCGATCTCTACTCGCTCGAGCTCCTGCCTGCCACTCTTGTCTATATAATTATTGGAGCTGCTGACGCATGCGCATTGCAAGCAAAACACCGACCTACGGAAGTTTTTAGTATGATCACTTCACCTAATACCGACCAGTCATAATACCGACCATTAAGCGTATCATGGCATCTAGCGCGCGTCTTGCAAATCAACGCATGGGACTACGCGTAGAATGCCTAGTAACGTTGAGAACAGCCAAAATAGAGCAAGATGAGGAATAAAAACGTAAGTATTATCAATTTATTGTTAATTTTTCATATTTTCATTAAAATAATCTCTTTTCATAAATTGCCATTGACTTATGTGCAGGGTTCGGTAATAAGACGCACTTCTCCCTCTATGCGTAAAATGATATGACTCTATTTTGACGTCATTTCTACAAGAACGCGCAAGTATTATCGCTCGTCAGTACCTGGATCTTGTTCCCCAGTATTTGGGTTGTAGTCTGATGAATTTTCATTACGTTTCATGAAGAATCTTTCCCGTTGTCGTTGAAAACATCGTTAAGAGGTCGGTATTAGGTAAAGGCATCATACAGGCTTTTGGAGATAAATAGGCCTTTTTTGTATCATCCTCATTGAAAAGAAAGACGACAGTCAAACGCAAAGTATTGTAAGTACCTAAAGTAGCCTAAAATCAATTAATGTCATGTTTAATGGCTATCATTTTGACAAACGACCTTGTAATTAAGAGAACTCCAAGCAATCGAAGGACTGCTCATCGCAGCCCGAACACTACGTGTTCGGGCTGCCGCAGTAGTGTAGGCCTAGGCTAACTTTAGGCCTAGGCCTAATTATAATTATAAAATGTCAAACATGGTCAAATCAATGACTGTGAATGTGATGTGAATTATGATTGTTTTGACTGTAAAGGCGGATTCACACCAAACACGACACACGACAAACGACACGACAGCACGACATGCTACACGACACGATAAACGGCAAAATAACAGTGCACACCACTCACGACATTCGCTAAAACGTCGTGCTCGAGAGAAGGTGATGTCGTCTTCGATGATGAGAATGTCGTGATAGAATTCATTTCAAATTCATCATTATAGTCATCAAAATAATTGTATGGTCGGGGGTCCTAAAGCTACGCGGGTCCTAAAGCTACGCACCATACAAATCACATACACGCGCAATGCAACGCGTTCAAATCATAACGTTAGACAAATTAAAACTTAAATTCAGGCTAAAACACACACGCGATACACACAGTCAATTTCAATATCAAGATTTGCATTCATTTATTGCATGTGCGTAGCTTTAGGACCCCTTCATTTTTAAGAACAAAATTTGACATCGGCATTGATATCGACCTGAAAACGTGCATTATTGACATTCACCCATCGTAATTTTCTCCACAAATCAACTTTAGAATATCCAGAATCAGGATATGGAATGAAATTGGTGACAAGCCAGTGATTTCTGTGACCTTTTAGCTGCTGAAAACAAAGTGCGTAGCTTTAGGTCCCCCCATCATAAACATAAGACGGAAGTTTTATATTTTGAAATCTTGAAATCATTTATTCTTCATTTGGATTTTCTGAAAGTTCTTAAATTGGTCATGTGACTATGTTGAAGAATTACAAAAGTGATATTTGCTGTTTTAATTATTCGGAATAATCACAGCTAGGTTTTCTTTCTTCATTATTGTGGTCGTGTGAGTATATTATTGAAGAAATAGGCCTACATAAAATTGATGATCTTTGTTGTCTATTCGGAATAATTCAAGCAGTTTTCCGGGGGGGGGGGGGGGGGGGGGGTGGGTGGGAACTAAAAAAAAATAATTCTCTGACAAGCAAAAAAAAAGGTTTTCGTTCTAAAATGGGTGGGGGGTGGCACAATAAAAAAAAAAGGGGGACACAATGCATATTTTTCTTCCAAAAAGGGGGGGGGCACGGGCCGAATGTGCCCCTCCTACTAAATCCGCCACTGCTTTGGAACAAAGATTTTGTGTGAAAATGGTGGTATTCTCCGCGACACACACCCACCGCACACTATATGGGGAGGGGGGGGGAGTTTTGTCTTATACACTCACTCTTTACCATATTTTATAGACAAAATGACCAGAAAAATATATTTTCTTAATTGAAAATAGTTGTGCAGGCTTCTATATTTTTTATGGATTTTGGGTACCTCCAGACATTAGGAAAGTACTTTAATTTCTTGGTGGACTAACAGAAATTTTTGTTTTCTATTTCTATATAAGTTATCTCAACACAAACTCACGGTTGATAAAAAAAAATCTGCTGATATTTTGTTAACAAAGTAAAAGCAATTCTTTACCCCATATTACGGTGCATCTTAAAATGACTAAAAAAAAAACCCATTTTCAGAGTTTCATTGAAAAAACACAACATACTTTTAAATGTAATTCCCCATTTCTTCTCCCTCTCTCTCTTTCTCTCTACCCCCACCCCCTCTCTCTCGCCATGCGCCTCCCCCTCTCTCTTTCAAAATTTGTAACAAGTTCAGTGCCTATTGTATTCTGTTTGAGAGCTGAAAAATCTGTAATTGGACAATACAAACAATACAAAACCAATATTTAAAAGACTAAAAAAAAGGAATTTAATACTGTAATTCAAATCTTTAATGGGATAAATTACTACAAGCACCTTTAACAAATAGACCAATATGGATTTTCCTTAAAATAGTACATTAAAAAAATCATGCAAATATGAAACCAAATAAACTAAATATCTTATAAATTATGGTATTGTAAGGTATGTAAATAAAGTTCAAGCTCCATTAGAGTGCAAATTAAATTCATCCCCCAAGAATGTATGATAGAGTAAGCAAATACAATTAGCTCGGACACCCCCCCCCCCCCTTCTAAAATACTTGGGACGTGCTGTAAAATGCACTTCAGTCCCGAGATTAAATCTGCAATGGCCTAATGATTATGTAAGGGGGGGCGGTCGTAACTTGATATTCAACAACATTAACCACAGTTAGATTTTGAAATAGAGATTTGGCAAAAGTTTAAATGTCCCCACTAAAGAAAATTACTTCTTGCAGACTAATAACAATCTAACCAGTGGTAATGCATAACATGTAGCAAATTAAGGAAGAGAAGTAACATACATGTAGTTATAGGGGCTGTAAAATGAAATTATTCATGGGAGTAAGACTGTTATTCAGAATACTGAAATGAATCGATTCTGTCAACTTCATTTTGTTATGCCTTCGGTGTGTCCTTGCACACTCCATTGTGAGATCATTTGAGGATTGAGATCGGGGGGGGGGGGGGGGGGGGGAGGGGGTACTGGGGTACTAGGAAATACAAGGAAGGGTGTGGTGACACAGGGAGTATCGATATGAGCAGCCGATGGACTGGGGGAGACACTGCTATGTGAGAATGATGAATGGCTTCAAGTTCATTCCCTTCGACCCCCTCTTGTCCTTGAGAGCATCCTTTTGCATCAGCTACCAGGTACAATCTCTTGTAGATGTGTGCCCTACAAAATGAAAAAGGAATTAAACAATGATATAGCCTTCCTAACATCATTACATCATAGCTACCAAGTGACTAGTACAATTGTATAACATTTTTTTTCACAAAACACATACATCAAAGTAACTAAACTTTTACTTGAATGAACAGAACTATAATAAGATGAGAAAACACCACTTAACATAGCAAGGGACTATAACACAAGTATGCATGATCAGTGTTTATATATTAAATGTTAATGTAAAAGTGGAAATTTCGCGTGCTTTTAATTTCGCGGACGGTCGGGACATCGACAGCTCACCGCTGTCTTATCGGAGCGGCTCTGATCGTGCACTCACGCACTGGCCTGCACGACGTCTACAGAACTACGAATTCACTCACTCTACAAGACTACCAAACATGACGAAAACTACAATTAGCATCACAATTATACCCACAAAATATACCTACACTGAGATCAAAGATATCAGATCAGGACATTGCTGTACTACATGTAGTTTTCAGTTTTGCGTGGTAAAATATATCGATGACAATGTTACAAAATATCGGCGCAGCAACATTCGATTGAGCATACACGTATATGTACTGTATATACTGCACATGCACACATTTCAGCCCGATCACGTGACCAGTGTTATTTGCTTTTTCTACAGTGCAGTAAAAAGTCATGCACGCACATGTACATGTGTAACTCCCCCCCCCCCCCCCCAAAAAAAAAGTCATGCACGCTTGCGCACAGACGTAAATTCTGACACAGCCATCATCTCTCTCTTTCTTTTTAATTCTGCTTGTTCTTACTGGCAAGGGAGGTCATATAATTAACATCATGTTTTCCCTCGTTTTTTCTCCTCGTTTTTTCTCCTCCGGCTCTGGGGTTTTTAAAAATTAATTTGTGACTCGTAAATAGCAAATGTTTGTGCAACTGTATGTATATTTTTATTTTCACCCCCCCTTTTTTTCCAAATCATCATCTCGTTCTTTCTTTCACCAATTCTTTAGGTCTATATTTCTATGATATACTGTATGATAAATAAATTCTAGCTGCGTGGGCATATGTTAGAGTCAGACTTATTAAGATCTACGATGTACTTACATTTCTTTCATGGCTTGTGAATCCATCCTTGAATATCAACTTGTCCACGCCAACATATCCTATGCTTGACTGAACTTGAGTACAAGTAATCCATTAAGAATGCAAGCAATGTCATGGTGAATAAAAATTGCCACCACAATAATTGTCACAATGGAATGTACAAGAGTTAAGCTGGACAAAAATATATGTCCTACTTATAAACGTCAAACAAAGTCATAACGTATTTACAGATGTTTAACTTCCGAGCTTCAAGTTACTCCTCCCACTCCATATCCTCCGCATCGCTATCTTCGCAAGTGGGGACAGGAGCTTCTCTCGCTTCTCTGACAGCCTTGGCGATGCCTGTCACCACAAATCCCTGCTTGACCACCTCTGTTTCATTTTGCATGATTTCATGAGTGTTCATGATCCACTTAGCATGAACAGGCTTTATTGTTGCAGTGCAGAGATCAACGGAACCAGCGATTTCCTGAGTAGTGCGCCCTTCATCGACCATCGCTGCAACTCTTTGAGCAAACCATTGCTGAAATTCATTCCTCATGAGTTGCTTGTACTTTCCATTCACGGAAGCGTCTAGAGGCTGGAACTCATCAGTGCACCGTGGAGGAACGAAGACACATGCAGCGCCAATTTCTTTGACTGCCTTGCTAACTTCTTCAGTGCGATGGGCGGCAAACACATCGAATATAAGTAGAGGAGGGGAAGTCGTTCCCAGTTCGTGCTGAACATGCCGCACATACGGAGTTATGATTCTCTCAACATAGCGAACCATAGTGCCCGTTGTGCTCCAATGTGAAGGAGAATGCCAAATGTCCCAGTCATCTGGGAAGTCAACATTAGGATGGCATCTGTCTGTTGTTCCCTGGTAAATAATCTGCGGGGGCAACATCTCGCCACTGAGGGTACATGCAAGTAAGGCAGTATACTGACGTTTGTCATCAATACCTTTGAGCTCTACCTGCTTGTCTCCCTTTTCATTCATTGTCCAATTGCCGCAAGGAATAACCTCCACTGCCGTTTGGTCCCAGTTAATGATGAGTTCATCCGGGATATTCATCTTTCTCACCCGACGTCCAATACGCCGATGAAACTTGCCGCCAAGTACTTCCAGATCATCTGGGCGGTGTTTGGCGGCCTTGGTGCCCTTCCTCTTGGTAAAATTCATCCGTTGAAGAAGGGAACGGGCCCACGTTTTTTCGATCACAATTGGGCCTCCAAAATCCTTGAGTAGTGGCGGCTCATGTTTTCTGAGCAGGCCTTTTGTGGCCGCGATTACGATAGATGTAGAAACTGGACCCCCACTGTCTCTAAGCGCTGTAATAAATTTCCGCACCTTATCGTCGCAGTCCTCGCCGAGGAGCAAGGGCCGTCCTCTGCTCTTTTTCGGCAAACTTGTTATGGGTCCAGCGTTCACATTGAGATCTACGTCTACCACCTGATTCGTCTTAAGGAGAAATGCTATCTTCATCCCCCTTACCGTGCTCTCATTCACAGGGCGGTTCAGCTCCTTACTAAATCTTTTTGCAGCAGCATTGATTCCCATATCAGCCGCATATCTCCCGATCTTTGCGCGCAGATCACTTGGATAAACACCATATGGCCCTCGCTTTGTTCCCTTCTTTGCCGAAGTGGTAGAGTCAGATGATGAAGTTCCATCGACTGGCCCTCCTAAAGCCTTTGCGATGCTATCATTAGCATTCCGCACCAATGCTGGATCAATTCCAGGAACATTATGAGGCTTAGGAAGACCAAGCTGCTCCTCCTTTCCCTTGGAAAGTGGCTTGAAGTACCGAAGCATATCTTCCAGCAGGACGCAAACACAACTCACAAATTTGAATGGAAAAGCAGTGCTACATAATATGCATGCAGTACTAGTCCTACTCGTACTCGACTCATGGATGGATAAGACATTGCGCAGCGCGCGGCCGGTACAATAAAAACGCGACGCCAGTGGATGATATTAAGCGCGCAAAGTGCATATAAAGCGCGCCGAAGCGTTAATTGCACATGCGTAAAAAATTACTTGAACAGAAATATTCGCGCGTTTTTATTTTCGCGCCAATGCCTTGCCGCGCGAAATACGCGAAAATTTCCACACCGCGAAATATTCCACGTTTACAGTATGGTTGTGTAGGACCATGACAAAGCTTATGTAGAAGATCAGGGTATAAATTATTTCCCTATTAAAACGAAGCAGATTAACTATTTGACACGACTTTGAATGAACACCCATCCCCAATTTCCATGAATTCATGCATTGGGGAACAATTGGATTGTTACATGTATTGTACTATAAATAAAATTGTACTTACTCTCTAGGTAAGGATGTGAAATCAACAATACTAGTACATGTACGTTAGTATAGGCGTTTTCCCTTGATGACGGGAAACGGGAGTGTGATGACCTGAAATGATGATGCACCAGTTCCACTTCTCTTCCCTCGTTCTTCCCCATGTTCTTGTACTGCATGGAACAAGCCTGTACATGTATGTTGACCAAACTACATTCAGTACTTCCTCCTTTAAATTTAGTGAGAAAGGAAATTAGATCATTATTGTATTTTTTCCAGGATAAGAAATAACAAAGCAAAATGAAAATAATAATAATTTTCTTTAAAAGACAAAATAACAATGCTGACAATAATAATGATTTAAAAAATTAAAACGGTAAAGAAATCATTTGACCAGGTGAATTCCGACGTGCTTTATGTTTTATTTATAAGAACATAATTGATGGGGGATGTACTGTATGTAAAGTATCTAGATATAAAAACGACTTAGCAGTTTCCATCTCCAAACGAATCTTTAACTTCATTTTAGAGTTGAATGAAACAAAATAATTACCAGATCTTTCAAGCTTGCTGGCAATCTTTCAGCAAATGTGTCTCGCCTTTAATATCCTCATCTTTGTACAGCGATTTGCCTGGGTTTCCAGAAGTTCATCATGGCCCATTCTTTTATGCTGCAAAAAATAGAGGAAGAAAATAGCAAAAAATAAGACTACAAATAAACGGGTTCATAAATATGTAAGGTTTATTTCATCTTAGAAATCCACATGTAGTCTCATATAGAATGGGTGGTCTTATGTAAATTTATGTAATTATTCAACTTGAAAAAAAGTGAAACATAAAATTTAACCTATTTAATCTATCATAAGTTTATTTAGTGATATGGCATATGATAAATCATAATAAAGACACTAGTGATATATAATTTGATTCATAACTTGCTATGCTCCCACTCAAACAAGTGATGGGATTCGTCCCTTTTTCTCAATGTAGACTTACGGGTTTATAAACAGCAAGTAGAATATACATAAATACATATACATTGTAGATCTACATCAACTCTAGATCCAGGGGTGGATCCAGGAATCAGGATTTTGTGAAAGCGGAGGGGGGGGGGGGGGATCTCAGAAAACTTTCTGACAAGCAAAGAAGAAAAAAAAAGGTTATCAGATTTTTTTGATCCAGTTTCCCTTCAAATTCTCTGACAAGCAAAAAGGGGATGCCCCCCTAAATCTGCCACTGCTAGATCTTTGACATCCCTATCGCAGAGATTTGTAGCCCTACTGAAAAAAATCTCTCTGAAAATTTTAGTTTTATTGCCTTAATTATGTAAAATTTATCTGATTATTTTCTTCCTCCTTTTTTATTGTTATTGGCCTGTAACTTTTTACTGCTTCTAGATCTACTGAAAATGCTTTGATTAAAAAAAAACAACAAAATTACCTAAAACAAATACAAATATTTTAAATTCAGAGTATAGAGACTAGATGCTTGCCTAACTTAGAATCTAGACCAATATTATTTGGCCTAGGCTCTAGATCTGGACCTAATACAGCTTAGTAAAGTACAAGCCCCCCCCCCCCCCCCCAAGGCCAAAGTAGGCCTAGCCTAGGCTCTTCATAACAAATTAAGAACTAACAATAGGCCTAGTGTGACTATGTCAATTTGATGGTCTAGTAACATTTAAAGTCAGTGACAGGTTCGAAATTTGCAGCCGGTGTTTTTGTTTTGTTTTGTTTCGTTTGCTTTGGGGTTTTGGGTTGTTTTTTGTTTGTTTGTTTGTTTTTGGGGGAGGGGGTCTCGCTCCCTCTCTCTCTGTGTAGATTTTACAGACACTAGACCATGATAGTCATATCCAGACCCCGGATCCAGACCATAGTAGCTCTGACTTTAAACGGATTGATGGCCATTGATGGCCCAGCCATAGTCCATACCATGCCCCCTCCGCTTGTCTCCAGACCTGGACCTGGAATGGTCCTGGGACCGGGCTTGAGTTTAGCTTTACTTTAGTTTAGTTTAGTTTATATGTTAATGTTAGGAATTATATCTAACAAGTTAGACAGCTGGATCTATTCTAAGTTAGATCTGGAGCCAGGGATCTAGATCTAGATCTTCTCATTGAATTTGCTCATACAGCTAGGCTAGGGCTAAGTAAAGTTTGGTTTAGCCACCATTTATTCAGTCTGCAGTCTAGTTAGATCTAGGCCTAGGCCTATACTGTATTGTTATTGTTTAACGTTGGTTTTGGTCTTTGTCAAGTTGGTCAAACATTGGCCTTTGATAAGTTGGTCAAACATTAAATATAAATTAGGCTTAGTTTTACTTACCGAAGATAAATTTTCAGCAACCTTTCAACCAAAGGAAGGATCAATCAGACAAGTATGTAACTTGGAAATCTCGTTTTGGTTGGTCTCGACAAAAACATAAACGAGTGCTGTGTTTTTGTGCATAGCTCTATGGTACTTTTTGTGCGGTGCGATAAAATAATTTACACGTAAAATCCCATAGAGATATGAGCTGGAGAAATGAAAAGTTTCTGCCATCAATTAGCAGCCTTGGATAAATATGACGTCACTGCAAATCCTCCACGCTAATTGGTTGGTGGCCAAAATGTCGTTTTGTCGTGCTGGGAAAATCGCTCGCTGAGCGATTTTCTGAAACGACTAAAAACCCATAAAAACGTTGTGCACGACATTTCGGAAAACGTTGTGGCAGTGTGCATGGTACCATAGGGTTTGCATTAGAGCGATTTTTCAGAAAGTCGTTCATGTCGTGCTGTCGTGTCGTTTGTCGTGTTCGGTGTGAATCCGCCTTAACTCCAGGGAGCTCCAACGCGCAGCGTTGGAGCTCCAGGTACAGCTATCCAAAGTCAACCTCGCCCATTTTATGGCTAATTGCATCGCTTAATTTCGGCAGGTAAGATAGAAATGTGTACTTACACTTTGAGAAAATTACTGTAACTATGTAGCAGGCTCCTTCATTTTACGATTTAACGATTGTTTCGATGAAAAAAATGGAATTTCCTCGCAGAGCTGATCTTTTCCCCGTATATACCGTTGATTCAAATGACTCGATCGCACTGTGTGATCGAGTCAGCGACGTATATACGGTACATTACACACAGTGCGATCGAGTCATTTGAATCGACGGTACAGTACGGGGAAAAGATCAGCTCGGCGAGGAAAAGATCGATGTGCGATTTAGCTTCTTATCGAGGCCCTGGCGCTGTTGAAATCCTTGGCGATATGGAGGCAAAATTTCAAAAAGACCGAGGCGCTTGCGCCGAGGGCCTCTTGACACCCGACCTGAATTATATATTCATGAGGCACGATTTCCTAGTGAATTATGCATGAAAACGTGAATAGTTAGATAACCGCGGCGATCGCCCAGCAAATTGGCCAATGAAATCTCAAGGATTTCTTACTTCAGTGCTGGACTAGTCTATTATTTTTTGGGGGGATTACGTAAATCTCTTGCTCAAAATACATTCACAGACAAGCACATTATGAAGAATTTGATCTCTAGCTTACAAACCATGGTAATTTGAAATAAGACAAATGTACATATTTCTCAAGAGATCATCATATATTTACAAATAATGAAGAATGGGCAATAAAAGTCACCGTTCAACAATATATGCATCTCCATCAATTCTGATGTAACCAAGGAGTTACCAGCAACTTCACTGCCCGGCAAGGCCCCGGGGGATCTGCCTGGTCTAGCCGAGGCCCTCGCCGAGGCCCTCGCGAATTATTAGTAAGCAGCAGTCTCACTCTCCATCACTGGCCCACGGAGCTCAGCACAGAGCGGTAGCGCGTGAAAAATAACACTTTTTCCATAGCCAGTAGGCAGATTCACAAAAACATCTTGTCCTTTAAGTGCAGATTTGATTGCATCAACTTGCAAATCTTTGAATCTGTCAATCTTCAACGTTCTAGCGGCATATTCTAAGCTCTTACAAATATCGTCATCACTCGTCGTGGAAGAAACAAACGCCATTTTGGGCTGCAATTAATTAATATGTAAGAAATAGCGTGCAGTCGAGTCATGAATATTTAACATTACGTCATGGAAGCTCGCGCTTATTGGTTGATTTTCACCGACCAAAATTTGGTCAGAATATTCGTCAAAACAATGAAATACAAAAGAAATTCAGATCGGGTGTCAAGAGGCCCTCGGTGCAAGCGCCTCTGTTTTTGCCTCCATATCGCCAAGGATAATTTCAACAGCGCCAGGGCCTCGACAAGAGGCTATGTGCACTTGCGATCCCGAGTTTCTTCGTGGACAAAAATGTTATTGGCCGATTTTAGTCTAAGACATCTGCAGTATGTAAACAACACGCGATAGCAAAACAAATCGGCGGGGATTTCTCCGGTTTTGGACAAGATTTTGACTTTGGATTTTGCTGAAAATATCAAAAGTTCTTCCTAACGGCCATTTGAAGTAGGAGTGAGATTTTTAAGGGCTGAATTTGAAAGCAAGTATTTAAAATATTTATCTTATTTCTCCCCCCTACCTTTACTACACGCGACAGAAAATACCAACTATTTTTGCATGTATTATTCGTTTTGGTCAATATGACCACTATTCGTGGTATGTCTTAGACCGTCTTACTCTTAACTTTTTAAACTTAATTACTGTGCCACAAATTTGGGAAATTGGGGATTCAGATCGAGTTCAAATTGACATTTTAAATAATTATTTTCCTCTCGTGTATGAATGATCTAGACTGGAAAGAGGCCCGCTTATCAGTGGTGGCACCAGGGGGGGGGGCATGGGGGGGCATTTGCCCCCCCACTTGCCCTCCCAATAATTTTCGGAGTGAAAAAAAATGGGTGGAATTTTTTTTTTGTCTGCCCTTGCCCCCGGTTTTTTTTTTTTTTTTTTGCTTGTCAGGGAATTATGGAGGAAACTTTGCCCCATAACCCCTTTACTGAGCGTTTTTGGAAGTTTGGAAAAATTTTTTTTTTTTCCCTACCCCCCCCCCCCCCCCCCCCCCCCACTGAGCGACTTTCTGAGAAGCTGGCGAGACCAACAAAAAACTTTCATTTTTGTAGCCCCTCTTTTACTCAATCCTGCATCCGCCCCTGCCCCCCCAACATTTTCTTTTACCCCCCACTTGCCCCCCCACTTTAAAAATCCTGGTGCCGCCACTGCCGCTTATATAGCCAGGATTAGCTTCGTGAGTGTAATTTTGTAAAAAAAAAATAAGAAAATTGGCTATACGCCTTTTTACATCACGAAGCCAGACGTTTTTCCCCAGCAATCTAATTGCGCACGGGTTAGCAGGACATGGAAATGCCCTGAAATAACACTTTCCTGATAACTCTCGCAACCGACAGGTCCTTCACCACAGCGTTTCCTCCTAGGGAAACTTTTGGAATTAGTATGTGTTTTTGATCGTACGTATTTTTACAAAAAAATCCAAAAAAAGAGCATAAGAAATTTCCGAGAACTCACCAGTGTTTGTGTATCCATGCCTCCTCTTGTCATGCAGATATAAAATGACGGCTGCGTGCGGCGGCTGCGTGCGACGGCGCGCGATACAACCATAATTGAAACTATACATCGCCGACAGCGCGCGCCGTCGCACGCAGCCGCCATTTTATATCTGCATGACAAGAGGAGGCATGGAGAGAGAAAAATGGGGAGAGGGGGAGAAAAGTGAGAGAAAGAGAGAGAGAGTCCGAATATATATTAAAAAACACTACAAACACTTCAAATGGATCCTGAAAGTTAAGATTCATTTAACAACCTTACAAGGTATGGGATTGGGCTTAGTCTATATCATGCAGGTCTGTCAGGGGCGGATCCAGGATTTTGTAGGAGGGGGGGGGCATGGAAATGCAGGTCTGTCAGGGGCAGATCCAGGATTTTGTAGGAGGGGGGGGCATGGAAATGCAGGTTTGTCATCAGGCGTGGATCCAGGATTTTGTAGAAAGGGTGGGGGCATGGAAATGCAGGTAGTTCATCAGGGGTGGATCCAGGATTTTGTAGAAGGGGGGGGGGGCATGGAAATGCAGGTTTGTCATCAGGGGTGGCAGGATTTTGTGGAAAGGGGGGCACACAACTGGTTTGTCATCAGGGGTAGATCCAGGATTTTGTAGGAAGGGGGGGGCATGGAAATGCAGGTAGGTCATCAGGGGCGGATCCAGGATCCCCTCACAGTTTTGCCGAATGTGTGCGTTTGGACTTTTTCTAACAGAATATTCGTGAAAGTGGCACTGGCACATTTGCAGATCCTGGCCCGTGCCCCCTCCATTTGAAAGAAAAGTATGCTTTATGCCTCCCCCCTTTTTTAGAACTGATAACCTTTTTTTTGTTGTTGCTTGTCAGAGAATTATCGGAGGAAAATTGGACTTTTGGAGGGCTTGCAAAAAAAAATTCTCGTCACTCCCCCCCCCCCAAGGCTGAGCAATTTAAATACAGATCTCTCTCCAAAGTTGACAGACCTGCATATCTGTGCACCACCTTTTTACAAAATCCTGGATCCACCCCTGATGACAAAATTCCTTTTACATGCCCCCCCTTTCTACAAAATCCTGGATCCGCCGCTGATGACAAACCAGTTGTTTGCCCCCCCCCCCTTTCTACAAAATCCTGGATCCACCCCTGATGACCTACCTGCATTTCCATGCCCCCTCCTTTCTACAAAATCCTTGATCCGACCCTAATGACAGCCCTGCATTTGGACGAATGGTTGCGTTCGCATCAACGCGACGCGAAGCGACGCGACGCTACCCACCCTTTCGGACTAAGCCGGTCTGAAGAGGGGTGACTGTTGGAGCGTTTTTGCGAATCTGGCACATAGATCACGTCTCCTTATTTCAAGTGGCTTCACGTGTGGGATTTGCAGGGTATTCTCATATGTCATGTATAGAGGTCCTAATACTATTCTCAAAGCTCGCTTCTGAACACGTTCAATCTGTGCGCTTTGATGATTCGTAAGGCCTGGGTGCCATGCAGGGACTGCGTACTCTACCAGAGGCCTAACATAGGCAGTGTACACGGTTAGCAGATCCTTCCAGGGAAGCAGGAAGTTTTTGAGTAGTTTCAACATGTAGATCCGCCTGTTTGCTTTGGCGATGATGCTGCTCACATGGCTATTCCATTAGAGATCAGACTGCAAGGTTATACCAAGTATTTTCACAGTCTGTACCTCATTCAGAACCTGGTTGCCTATCTCAAATTTCACAGGTGGGACTGGAGCCTTTCCAAAATCTAATCTCATGACATGACACTTACTGGCATTCAGCATCATGTTATCTGTACAACACCATGTGCTTAGTTCTTGCAGGCTGCTTTGCACTTCACTGGCCGCACACCGTGTTCTCGCCTGCAGCTATTGTCATGTCATCGACATATTTCCAATGCTCCAATTTAGATGATGCTAAAGCATCGTTGATAAGCACAAGGAAGAGGGCCAGGCCAAGGTGTGTACCCTGAGGGACACCGGCTTTAATGGGAGCTAGGTCAGACATGACTCCCTGATAGCGAACACACTGGGTGCGACCAGTAAGTAAGTGGTGGATAGCTTATCTGTATTTCGAGCCAAGAAATTTACAATGTCAACAAGACAATGGGTACATGTAGTTGATCTACCGGGTTTACATGTACTTCCAAACTGCTTCATATCTAGGAATGGTGCTATATCAGCCATCAGCCACTTTGTGATGAACAGTTCCGCTATTTTAACAAAATGATCTGTCAAAGCTATTGGCCTCAACCTATCAATTCTCGCTGGTTGTCCTTTGGGAACAGGTATTACGATTGCTTGCTTCCATCTGGCTGGCACTATACCAGAATGTCACTTAAGGGAGAACTAAGCTCATAAGCAAACATCTTTATTAATCGAGCAGGAACTCCATCCGGACCTGATGACTTTCCCGGTTTGATATTTCTAAGTTCCTGATACACTTCCCAAGGTTGGACTACTGGGTGCGTCCTTTGTGATGGTAGAAAACTTGGAAGTTTCAATGGTCCAGAGGTGGGATGTCGCCGGCAACATCAACAAATAGCTTGTTGATGGATTTTGCTACCTGCATAGGTTGTAACTGGCTCTCTCCTGGGACTTGAATAGTTTGACAGGGCTTTTCTCTAGATGACATGACTTTGATGTGTCTGTACCAAGACACAGGAACTTCAGATTTGAGGTGAGCAATGCGATCGCGATAAAAGTTAGCTTTCGCTGATTTGATTGATCTGATGACTCTGTTTCTGCATGCTTTCCAGTCCTTCTCAGGTCCGCTGATGAATAGATGTTGACGTTTCATGATGAGGGATTTAATCTTGGGTGTAATCCACGGTTTGTCCCTCATGTGAATTCGAACTCTCTGTGTGGGAAAGTATGTGTCCATGGCCGAAAGCAAGGATGAATAGAAAGCATCACACTTCCCTGATGTTTTAAGAGCATCTGTAACATTTGACCAGTCATACTCCGAAATCCATCGACCAAACGATCTCAAGTCGGAATCTCGAATCGGTCTAACTATGCGTGTAGACATTTTTTTTGGTCTTTTCTCGCATGCTACCACTGGTGACCACGTGACAACATTGTGGTCGCTAAGGCCGATTGGTGACGAGATCATCGGAGCAACATAGAATTTATCCATGTTTGTCAATATTTTGTCGAGTATAGCTGTATTTCTTGTCGCACTCTTCACAACTTGAACAAGAGAAGTATTCGAGCAGATTATGTCCGTGTTGAGCTGATTGAAGTCGCCCATAATAGCAAAACCCGCATCAGGGTGATTTGTCATCAGCTCATCGACTGTGCTGATGATATGATCGATGAGTTCTAGTTCTTTGTCACTACCAGGAGGTGAATAGACAGCTGCTAGAAAGACTTTTGAAATAGGTCTAACGTAGACCTAGATCTACTCTATTTTTAGAGAAAATGGAAATTCATGAGGTTTTGGATACATGGCAAATGGGAGAGGAGCTCGCAAGATACGTCACAGAGTTTCCAATTTGTATTTGATGTATTACAACTTCAAAAATTCATAACTTTTTTATTTCTTATCGTATTTTGCTCTAACCATTAAATCATCTGTGGACTTTCTCTCTGCATCTGCATTCTCTGATTTTTCTTTATTTTATTTTTAACCATGGAATTTCTCCTAGACTAGAGTTCTACAATCTGAAATTGATATATCTAATTTTGCTATAATACAAAAATAACTTTAAAATCTTTGTAAAACAGGAGAAGTGCACGGCCAATATTGGAGACTGTTTCCTATTTGGGCGACTTACATGTAGTTTACAATAGGACAAAAGAAACAACACCAACAACAAGGCAGTTTCTCTCGGCCAAATTTTTGCCTCACTGAGGTCAGAAGCCCATGTTTTTTTTTGTGTGTGTGGCTCATAACAAAAGATGTTATGACAACAAAAGTAGACAGTGCATTTTTAAAGTAGCTGGTCAAAAGGGTTAATTTTTCATAAGGAATCTGCTTATCACATTTTCAATTTGAGATGAGGTAATCCCTTTGCAGCAAATGTAAACAAAATAAATGGGTCTCGTAAATGGGAGATTGTCTCCCAAACAGGCTACCACAAATGTTGACAATTAGCTTTAACAAAAGTGACATGTCTCCCAAATACATGTAGGAAACAATCTCCAATATCGGGCGTGTGACTCTACTGCAAAATATTGAAATAGTCTATAACAAGACCACTCATGGAACTATCAAGCTATGTGGGGCTGTGTCAATTTTGGTGGTGGTCGCAACCTTAAGTTGAAGAGGTAAACATATAATCAGCAAAATTTTGAGAAAATATTCAGTCTACATTTTAGGATGATAGAGTATCTGATTTCATGCTAGAAATCTTCAATAGGATCTTATCATCTTGATCAAGTTTAAATTTTCAGACTGTTTTTGGCTGGCCATCTTGCCTCTTCCAGTACACATAAAAGATCACACACTTGCTATGGGAGGCAATTCTTCATGTTAGGAAGGTACGGAATGCGAGGTTATCTTGCATATATATGTGTGAGTGTAATGTCAAGACTTACTTTCAGCTAGTCCGTCCGGTTTCGTGAAGCTCCTGCGCTAACCCACTCACACATATGCGAGGTTATTGGTAACCTCGCACTCTGTACCTTCGTACCACGAAGAATTGCCTCCCATAGCAAGTGTGTGATATCTAGAACGTACATGTATGTGTGCTGGAAACGAGCAAGATCACCGGCCCAAAACAGCCTGAAAATTTCACTTTACCAAGATGATAAAAATCCTATTGAAGAATCTGGCATGAAATCATATTTTCTACCAACCTGAAATGTATAAGTATTTTCTCAAAATTTTGCTGATAATATTGGTGTTTTTACCTCCTCTCATGATAAGACTGGCAATCACACTAGAAATGCACATCAAAGTAACCTCCGCACACTGCTCCATATGCAGTCCTTTAAGAGGCGGTCAGTGGAGCCAGGCGTAGTATCAGTGGAAAAAGAGACTGAAGCTTTCGGTCTATAATGGGGGGGGGGGGACCATAAGATACGCATTTTGTTTTCAGTAGCTAAAAGTCGTTTAATTCAGTATTTTAAGCAAATTCAATATCTGTCTTGGTTTTACAGAAATCCCTGTCATGTTTTAAAAACATGTATAGAGTCTAGAGCAATCAAAACCAGAAATTTGCTTTAAGGCATGCACGTGTGCTAACCCCCGTCTGGCAGTCACATGACCATAGAGTACCGAAGTGATGACGTCACAAAAAGCTATTTTTTCATTTTGACATTTTTTATACCATATCTCAAAGGAACATTGTGAAAGACATCCAGATCCCAAATATTATGGTAATTGGCTCATTGGGCCCCGAGATATGGCCGCATGAATACCTCCTTAGCCCCATTGAAGTCAGTGTTAAATCGGCCTGGTTCTAAACTGTTAAGAACCAGGCCAATTTACACTGACTTCAATGGGGCTAATTAGATATTCATATAGCCATACCTTGGGCCACCATGAACTGATTCATGTCAAATTTGATGTGTGAACGTTTTCCATCATGCTCTACCTACATATAAATATGGTCATAAAAATACTGAAATACATAAATCAAAATTTGATGAAGTCACACTTCGGTACTCTATAATATAACATGAACTGAATATGATTGGTTCAAGAGATCAAAGGTCACAGGGTTATGGAGGTGATTATTCTGAGAAGAATAATATACATGTACCATGATGACTTGAGGACTATTGCACTGGCCCATGTAGAAGAAAAGTAAAACAAAAGAAACAAACAGCTGGGTTTAAGCGGTCATAGGTCACATTTGTATGCAGGTTTAAGAAATCTCAGAAGTTATTTTGTTACTGCAAAGAAATGAGAATAATTGAGAGTTTTTTTTTGTATTACATTGTAAAAGCATGGAAAGATGAACATATTTAATTATTTTTCAAGAGGTGTTACGTCATTGGGTCATATAAAGCATGCCTAAATGTAATTGAAAGGTTTTTTTTATTTTGTATATATTGTGCAGATAAACATTAGATATGACATGGAGCCTGAAACTTTGGAAGAAGAGATGGAAGTAGTTACAGTTGAAGAAGGCATAAATGGGGCTGCATCTGACCAAGCAAAAGCTTCTGTGCCTTCTAATGAAAGTCTGTTAAGCTGTGACAGCCTGACCAAAAACTCATCTCTGTTCCATCTTGTTCAAGATGGTTTCCAGCTGAAGAACAACTATGAGCATAGCAAAAAACTAACCGAATTGGTTGATGGTAAAACACTTTTGCTTTGTTTGAATTGATAGATTAAAAATTAACTTATCATCTGTGTCAGCAGGTTTCCTGTCCAAAATGGTTAGATAAATAAGGAGGAAGAAGTGTAAGCTTGAAAGGGGACCCATCTTCTGAAAGAGTAGTTTATGTAGAGCTTGTATTATATAATCAAAAATCAAAATAACTTTATGAGGCATGTTATGAGTTAATGGTTAAGAAGTATAAAGGAAAAGGATTATGAAATCCCCACTCACAGAACATAAGTTCTGTGCATGCCTTTTTCTATATACAGAATATGAGTCCATTTAGAAAAGGGCAGGCATGGAACCCAAGTCGGACTTGGGTTCGTTTTATGTAATCTTTTTGTTATACTTCTTAATTGTTACCAATAGAATTCTAAATGATATTTTTATGCCAAAGGTGGTGCCGGAGGCATTATGTTTTTGGGTTGTCCGTCCGTCCGTCCCGCTTTCTCGTTCTAGCGATAACTCAAGAAGCACATGAGGTATGAACTTCAAACTTGGTGCTAGTATGTATCACCATAGAAACACGATCTGATTACATTTTGGGATACGTAGGTCAAAGGTCATAGAGGTCAATTCTGCAATTGCATGTTTTAGCCTTGTTAACCTGGGGCGGTATGCTGAAAACTATGTTATCTTTTAAAGGAAAACTATGTTAATTGTCATAACAAATTGAAATTGCGCGCAATAAACACTAATAATTGGTGCTTGCGCAGATGTCTCCGTTAACTTTACGCGGACATAGTCATCTTTGCGCAATCATTAACCGATGACTTGTCCTGATTTAATTTGTTATGACAATTAACATTGTTTTACTAACATAAAAGATAACATCGTTTTCAGAATACGGCCCCTGATACCTCAAGAACCATTTGATCCGTTAACTTCAAACTTGGCACTAGTATGCATCACCATAGTGAGACGAACTGATTATAAATAGGCTTTTTTAACGTAGGTCAAAGGTGACGGGTCATAGAGGTCATTATACAGGTGTATGTGAAATTATGTGTTTTCACCATATCTCAACTATTTTGTATTCATGACTAGGAGGAGATAAAGTGATCAGAGCCTGATCGGTAAAGAGTGAGCATTGGGGTGAAAATTTAATTTTCAGATATTTATGATGAAATCACTTTCAGGTTTTTCATTAATATCAAAAGTTACTAAAATTCATTTTTTCATTTTATTCATGTTGTTAATTGACAAGGTTGAGAAAGTCATAGGATTGGCCCATTTTTCAACAGGGGTGATGAACACTATTGTCACAGATGGACATTTTCTAGAAAGATTGATTTGGTCCTAGTTTATCGCTGTCTATACTTTCTTAAGTTTTGTTAGCAAATAATTATCGATCAAACCCCATTCCATTGAAAACCAACAAATATTTGTACAGAAATGGTTGTGCCGCATGGTCATTCAAATCTTGATGCAATTTGTCCATCCGTGACAGAAAAATAATTGTAAATGTTTTTTTTTCCAGTGGTGGGGCAAAAATGAAAACAAAAACCATGCTGAGCTATCTCACTAGCTAGAGACCTATACCATACATGAATAAAACCTTGATCAATTAAATATACAAATACTAAAAACGAATTTGAAAATTGTCACGGACGGACACTAATTATGTCATGGACGGACAGTGCAATATACTGAAATGGTAAATGCTGCGAGATTTCAAATTCAATGAATTGTTTTATTGTTTATTGGTTCATGGAACATATTTCATCCAAAATATCACGTACAGTGAAACCTGTCTATAAAGACCGTTCAAGGGAGACAAAAGCTGTCTTAATGAGCAGGTGGTCTCTACGTACAGGTTCCTTTAATATTACATGTTTTAATGAGAAACAGTTTTTCAAACAGACGATTGGTACTACAAAACTTAAAGATAACATTTAACAAATTCATAGTGACGAAGCACTCATCGGGTCACAACGCAGGAATGAGAGAATACAAGAAAATACAAAAGTCAAGGAAGGGTGTGAACAGCGACCCAGATATGATCCGGGCACGCTAAAATAATCGAAGAGCTTGTACAAACTCCTTTTGTCGGCACAATAGCGGATCTCTCGACTGAATGAACAACGCCTCTAAGAAGCGAAGTTTTACAAGGGAAACAAAAATTGTGGTCTTTATAGACAGGTAGTCTTTCTATACAGGTGGTCGCTAAAGCAGGTTGGACTGTATGTATTGTGATTCCCCATATGAATGCAAAAATTCACCCCCGCCCCAATTTTTTTCTTTTTCAAGCTAATAAATGTCATAAAAACCTACCCCGGTAATGATTTTGCTATGGCTCTAATGGGAGCCAGCCTGCATTGTCAGTCTGCATAAGATATCCATTACAGGTGTCTACAGAAGATGAATACTTATTTTCTTACTTATTTATTTATTAATATTATTATTGCTATTATTGTAGCTGATATTTTGGGTCATCAGCAGCATGTAAAAGTTTTAGATTCAACATTAATACGGAAGCTTGATCAATATTCAAATTAAATTACAAGTTGTGCTTGAAAATTATAAACAAATTGGAGGTCAGATGTATCAGACCGCAAGAGTCATGTTTGGACTCTATTTTGTAAGAATGATTTGAATTAGTTGTACATAACGTTTGAGACAGATAGAGATTGTTTTATAGTTCAGGATCGTACACAGCCAACAATTCAGAAAAGTTATGTAATCACATAACAGAAGAAGAAACCTTGTTAGATAGACACTATGTAATTTTAAATGTTGCATCAACCCTGAAACAATTTTTTTATGGGGAAGGGGGTCAGAAAGATATGACTTTACACTAGTCATGTTGGGCAATCCCTCAACTAACAGGACATACATGTAACTAGGCCCTATCGGCTTTATACATTCAACTCTTACCATTAGGGCCTTTTCCAGAAAGCCAACATTGTTCTTAAAGTGATAGAGACATTACTGAAAAAGTGAACTATGGTATGAGAAATATTTAGACAATGATCTGCATTTCATGATTTGTTTTTCACCCTCTTAAACAGAACTATAGGAAAATATGAGATGTTATAAAGAGTACTGGTATGTGATGTTGTAAAACAAATGAGAAATTGTATACGACTTTGAGATGTAAAATAAATTAAAATACTAAATATTGATGTTTGATTTCGGTCACCCTACATGACTGTAATGTAAAGGGTTATATTTTGAAATCTTACATCACATTCTTCTCAACATGTTCATTTTGGTCTGTAGCATACATGTATATTGTACATGTACACTACATTGAGTACATGCACTTGTACATTGTGTACATACACTACAATACAGGCATCCACTTTTGACATAGACCCCATTTACACCAAGCTTTTAGGCCGGCCTCGGGCCAGCCTAAACTTGGTGTAAATGCAAAGCCGGCCCGAGGCCCTCCCAAATTTGGGACTACCTCTGGAGGTAGTCTCGGGCCGGCCTAAATTTGGTGTAAATGGAAAGGAGGCCTCGGGCCTCCAATTTTGCGCGCGATGCGACGCTGTTACGTAACAACAAACAAAACGCGCAAAGTATATCCGGAGTATCTGGCGTGCAAACATCAACTGAACTAACCTCCGACATATTGTATTATAAATTTGATAAAGATATCAAAACAGACAATATCCCTGAACTATCACCTATCCTGTTTTGAATTTCCTGATGCTGGTAAGAATTTTCTTATTTTACAGCAACCACCGAGGACACGGAGTCGGAGAGTATAACAAGACAACAAGCGCGAAAGAAAAAAAAATGTTTACATGTAGGGCGACATGTGCGGAGAGTTTGGGAAAGGAGGCCTTAAAAATGCCAGCCCAATATTCGGTGTAAACGCAAAAAATTGCTGGCCTCGGGCCGGCCTAAATTGGAGGCCCGAGGCCGGCCTCGGCCCGGCCTTTTGGTGTAAATCGGGTCATAGATTCCACTTAAAAACTAAGTTTTTCAAGCTAATTTTTAAAATAGTGGAATAAAATCAATTTCAAACAAAAAGTAGAAAGCAAGTAGTACGTATACACGGTGTTAGGAACACATGCAGTTTTTAAGTTAATGTCCGTCCGTGATGCTCAAAATGTTTCTCTGTGACGCCCAAAAGTCCGTCCATGACAAAAAGTTTTTTGACCTCTAGCAAAAGTTACAGCTTGCTTTAAAATTCTATGTATGTGACAGGGAAGTCAATTTACTTGACTAACATTTGCAGTCAAAAAATTTGTCAGTGACAGTTTGTTTAGATAGAAAGGACAAAAGACTAGCGATAAGTCAAGAAACCCATTTCTATCTTATCCGTCTGTGACATTGAATATTCAATGGATTCTTTTTTTAGTAGGTAACCATGGCAACCACATTTCATCGTCATTTAGCACCTTCAGTGGTACCCTTCACAATGAAACATAAAACAGCTCAACACATTTCATAACTTATTTTTTACAGGCCTTCAAACTTTCAAAATTTGTCAAATGTCCGTCCGTGACTAACCGATCAGGCTCATCAGACCTTTGGGTTATAAGGTTTAAGGTCAAATGTCAAAGAGGTCAATTAACATGTAATTAGAGGCTTTTTATTCTGGTTATCACAATATTTCAAGAACAGTGTGAGCCATCAACTGAATTTTTTATGCCTCCGCCCACCGTAGGTGGTGCCGGAGGCATTATGTTTTCGGGTCTTCCGTCCGTCTGTCCGTACGTCCGTCCATCCCCTTTTCGTTCTCGGGATAACTTCAAAACCGTTTTTTTTTTTATCAGTTTGTAACTTGGCCCATGTATGCATATATGTGAGGAACGATGAACTGATTAGATTTTGGGGTCTCAAGGTCATTATGTACATAAAAATGGTTCCTTCTCGCGATAACTTCAAAACCGTTTTTTGGGATCAGTTTGTAACTTGGCCCAAGTATGCGTATGGGAGGGACGATGAACTGATTAGATTTTGGGGTCAAAGATCAAAGGTCACAGAGGTCATTATGTACATAAAAATGGTTCGATCTCGCAATAACTTCAGAACTGTTTGACGGATCAGCTTCTAACTTGGCCCATGTATGCATATATGAGGGACGATGAACTGATTAGATTTTAGGGTCTTAAGGTCAAAGTTCAAAGGTCATAGAGGTCATTATATACATAAAAATGGTTCGTTCTCGCAATAACTTCAGAACTGTTTGATGGATCAGCTTCTAACTTGGCCCATGTATGCATATATGTGAGGGACGATGAACTGATTAGATTTTGGGGCCTCAAGGTCAAAGGTCACAGAGGTAATTATTTACATAAAAATGGTTAGTTCTCGTGATAACTGAAGAACTGTTTGACAGATCAGCTTCTAACTTGGCCCATGTATGCATATGTGAGGGACGATGAACGGATTAGATTTTAGGGTCTCGAGGTCAAAGTTCAAAGGTCATAGAGGTCATTATATACATGAAAATGGTTCATGATGTATGGAGTCTAGGCCTACTTATTTTAGAAATTTCAAGGGGACAGTGGTCTATTTGCTATAAAATATCTATTTCCTTGGTGTATTTGATGATTGTAAGTCATCAATGGTAAGTTTTTTATTTGTACGGGATGGAAATGAAATGAAATAAATTTCCTGTCTCCTGTGCTTTTTAAGTGAAAAGATTTGTAATTTTGTTGGACCAATCCTTTTTAGAGTGTACATGTATGCCATACATTTCCAATTTGGTGATGGCGGAGGCATAAATTCCGACCGAAGATTCATCTAGTTTAAAATTCTATTTTGTTATCACCATATCTCAACTATTTTGTATTCATGACTAGGAGGAGATAAAGTGATCAGACTTTTCGGTTATAAGGTGTAAGATCAAATGTCAAAGATGTGAATTACATTTAATTAGAGGCTTTTTATTCTGGTTCAATCAAAATTTAAAACAAATCAACATGAATGTGCGATGTATTTCTGATCTGGCAAGAGCGGAGGCATAAATTTACACTGCGCACAGTCGAGAATTCATCTAGTTTTAGGTTGTTTTTATATACAAGCATGACACATTTTGTTGTCGGAGGTGATTGATCCCCTTTGTCCAATAAGATCTATGTTAAGAAGCAAGTGATGAACATCGAATACCAAATTTGGAAGAGATATGAAAATGAAGAATACTGGTACACAAGTAGATCATGATAAACTGGAAAGCTGTAAAAGAAATGTTTTTGTCTTTTGTTGGTCTATCTGATATTTGTATCGGTAGAGTTTTTCTTAACAAATTTTACCCTCTTTAGTCTTTATGTACTTGCTCACTAATGATTAGATAAATCATCAAGTAATTTTTATAACTAAACTTATGTTTAGTAGTGAAATGAATAATATACATGTAGATATATTGACTGCTATGAGGGGCATAGTTGTTTATAGAGACTCAAGGGGACCTTACATCCTGCTATGACCCTGAGGCTCGCCGAGGGGTCATCAGCAGGATGTAAGGTCCCCGACAGCCTATAGAAACAACTGTGCCTCGAATATTGAAGCAGTCAATATATCTTATACACCGAACAAAGCCAGGTAGGAGTCAAAGAATACATGTGCGACTTACCAATCATGGGGTTCTCCCATTTACTAATCATCATCAAACTGTTAATAAACTAAAAAATCAGAGATAAATCGAGATAGATCGCTGGTCTTCGTCACAAGTAAAATAAATTTAGCAACCTAATCGCACTGCGATTATGGTATCCGCGCTCGCACAAAGTAATTTTTTACACGTAAACCAATGGGGATCGCAGCAAAATTTAACTATGCCAGTGGGCATAGTTCATTTTTGCGGGCATGGTTAAAAACGCGACCTCACTTTCAACCAATAAGATGACAGGATTAGGAAAGATTCGTAAAGTAAGGTATGTAATAAGGTCTAGCTTCACTGCATGTATCAGCAAGATAAAAATACAGCAGATGCAGGCTTCTTGTCGATAGGTTGTTCAAATTAAATTCTTGATACCACAAGGAGGAGAGGGGGTGGGGTGTAGCATGTCCCTGTTTCAAATTTTGCAGTCAGGAAATTTGCATTTATGATAGTTAGACATGAGTGGTATTATGCATCAATGTAATGATTACAAATTGAAAATAAAAACCATCTTACTTGTCTAATTAGTATGCTAAAGTGGAGGTAATTTCCAATTTACAAAAATTGATATAACTGCTCTTTTGATGGTGATATGGATGGGGAAACTTTGTCTTTTAAAGTGTTTATACTTCCTTTTACAGTGACGTACAATCCCAGGACCAAACGGTTCATTTTCTTGGACACGCGAGGCATTACAACATGGTACAAAGATGGGATTGGACATACAGGTATGTGCTGAATCATTGACAAGTGCATGAAGTTAAATAATGAAAGCTAAGATGTAGTTTTTAGGTGCATTAGGTGCATCCCGATATGAAAACACTGTATAAGTAGATACATGTACAACATTATATACATGTACATTCAGTGTGCAAGAATTTGAGGTTTTTGAAGATACTATGTAATATTTTTACTTTGTCATGAAAGTATTTGAATTGTTTATTAATCTGTCCTATAATGTAAAGAAACACTTCATGGAAAGTTTTAAGAGAAATGATTAGGGTTTACTTTAAAAATGGGAAAAGGATTTTAAAAATATTGTTGATTTTCAATCAGAATTCTTTTCGTACTTTGGTACAATCAAACCTACTAATATGAGAACTAGAGAGGTAACTTTAAAAGATTTTATGAGATTGTCACCACACAATCTTGCTTCTCAGAACCTTTCAAACCAATTTATTTAAAACAAAATCAAAAAGTAACATTGGCCATTTTGAAATGACTTGAAAAAGGCTTTGTTTTTTGTCTAGAGTATTACCAGTATATATTGTAAAAAATTTCAATATTGAATTCATTCAAGTATTAAGAGAATAAATGATAGCTTGTTTACATCACATCATTACTGTAAATGTTAGCATTCAGTATGGTGAAATGCCAGAAAAAAAACACTGGCTTTCAAAGAAAGTGTGCAAACTTTAATCCAATTTTAAGTTGGCTCTTGTACATTTAAACCTCATCCCATAAAAATTAAGATAATTCTGTTACTTAATGAAGAAACAAATTTTTTGTCAACATGAAATTAATTTCTCATCTTGATTTAATGACTAGATTCATTTTGTATATTAATTTCTTACAGCATTACAATAATTTGCAAAGAATAAAGGGATTGACATTTGGCATTTTTAATTTTGTATGTGCTGTCCTTGAAAATATATAATACAAATGATGCACCACGCGGTACCCCGGGGTAGCGTTGTACCCCGGGGTACCATGTTGTGTAGCGCCATCTCACGTCCACTCGAGTACAACCCCAGTGCGTGTACGTAGTCACAATGCATGTTAACAGTGCAGTGTTATTATGCATGGTGTGCATGCACTGTACTGCTGCTCGCGCGCTAGCTGCTAGCAGCCCTCACAAGCGAAGCGCAGTGGTTATAGCGTTAGCTCCCGCGGCTTTAGAACTTGATTTTATTTCACTTCTTCCTAAAACATCACTTCATCGTTACTGTATTTTAGCTGTCAAACTTTCAAACTTAGACAATGGTGGAAGGTAATGGTGGATACGGAAATTTACTGTAAGGGAAAGGACGTAAAAGACGGAAGATTCCAAGGACCGAGAAAGTTGAAAGAGCACGATATCGTGCAATACAGAAGTTGGGGGACGAGCAGGCCGCTGATCTGTGTACATGGATATGGTAGCGGTTTTTAGGAAGGCGAGTAACGGGGGAGACAAGGAGCAGGCTGATGGTGTTATTATGTCAATCCCTCTCTCAAATCGAAGAAATAGAAATCAATAATGGAATAATTACTCACAACAACAATGAATTTGAGAAAAATACATGACTTATAGGATGTTTTACAAGAACATGGGACACAATTGAATGTTGAAAAAATCACACCAAAATAATTTCCCACTTTTTGGTAACCCAGGGTACAGCCCTAAAAAAAATTAAATAATTCAAAAAAATGGCTGATTTTTATTTGGTACCCCAGGGTACCATTTATGTCATTAAATGTCTTTTTGTATGCATAACTTCATACAGTATGGCTTTATTTGCTTTTGTTACATTCATTACTTTATTGCATCGTTTTCATGCCGTATCGCACAAGCTGAACTTGTGATTATATTTGTTTTCTTCCATTATCAGGTAGGAAAAAAGATGTGCGTACTTATCTCTGCTTTTGAGCAATTATCTGTACTTTTGCTAATGCTTGTTTTCTGAGAAGAAACCTTATTTCTCAGCAATTACAAAGAAGATGGTATTTAACAGCATTAGTATCATCCTCCTAACACTGCCTGCAAAATAGAAAACAAGGTTTGAATTTAAAGGAGAATTAAGCCCTGATGACAAATTTACTTATATTGGAAGGTGTAATATATTCCTACTTATTGGCCTAAATCATTTTCTAATAAGATATCAGAAAAGGGTATAAATAAAGATATTCCAACCCCCGGTATCGTCTCCTATTCATTTACATGGGGGCTGCCATTTTCTTGCTGATTTGGAGTTGTACATGAACCATTGAGAAATGTTCCAGTCAGGAAGATATTTTGAATCCAAATCCTAAATTGATTTTCTTCATTACCTAAAATCCCATATGTGACGGAAAATATAAAGTGGGTGTTTACATGTATTATAAAAATTAAATCTTTATAATGATACTTTTAAATTGTCTGGTTTTGCTTAACAAAAATCTATTTTCTTGGGTTTGCCAAACAGAGCAGAACATAATTATGCAGCATGCATTCTGACTTTTCAAGTCCATTATCCGAAAGCAGGTGAATGCATAGTTTGCCACTATAGATGCTCAGGGAAGAAGCATCCATAAAATTTGAATTAATTTGCTCCGTCCCATACGTCCAGTATCGAGAAAATAGATTTCTATTAAGCGAATATCGATTTTCAACAGAAATATATAAGGAAATCTTCAGTTTAAAAATAAATGGAGATATCTATTCTATATTTTTAATCTCAAATGGGTTTTTAATTTTGAAAAAGGCAATTGAGCATTTGGATTAAGAAAATCTTCTTGTACACATAAACAAAATGGCAGCCCCCATGTGCTGCTAGCAGACGATACATATTGCTAGCAGATGGTAAATTTTGCTCAGAAAAATTTGATTCGTATCGATCTTGTATATTTTGATGCGAAGCCATATAGTCTAACAAGTAACCTTTGAACACTATCGTCTTTATTTTTGAGCGTAATTCTCCTTTAATTAAGTACAATTTGCCTTACAGTGGTGTAATGAACCAGAAAATCTAAGGGTAGCATACCCTTATCATACAAGCTGTACCATACAAGCCATTGTGATTATATTTGTTTTCTCACATTATCAGGCAGGAAAAAAGATGTGCGTAATTATCACTGCTTTTGAGCAACTATCTTTACTTTTGCTAATGCTTATTTTCTGAAAAGAAACCTTATATCTCAGTAATTACAAAGTACATGTAGATGGTATTTAACAGCATTAGTATCATCCTCCTAATACTGCCTGCAAAATAGAAAACAAGGTTTGCTTCACATAATTTAATTAAGTGCTCCTTGTATAACAGATCTGTTAGGGACGTCGGATTTATTATCGCGAGCAGCCGCCCCCGTCGGGAATGCCTTCTAATCTTTTAAGTACCAATTCTGACTCAAGCCTGACACGCGGCCATGCCGCGAGTGTGCCGGGAACGCAGGCTAAAGACTATTGTGTCGTGTCTTTGTCTCATACACAATAGCGTCATGAATACAGCACTTCTGAAACCACCGAACCATAAAAGCAGCTCTTCAGTCTTGAGTAGCAATTCTGGCTCAAGCTGGACACACGATCATTCCGGCGGCGTCAAGGGAACGCCAGCTTACAAAGTGTATTTGTGGTGTTGAACACACGTGGTGTTGAACACACGTGGTGTTGAAACACACGTGCGTTTACCTTTAGCGCCAAACAGAGCCTATCTCACAGTCGTTATGTGGTGCAAACTATTAAATATAAATGATTTGATCGACATGACGAATTTATTATTTACATTACGACGAAAATAAGAGTGTTGCATCATCTTCAAAAGTTCAATGTACAAGGTGTAAATAAATAAAATGATTTGATTTACTTGTCGAAACTGATTCTTTACCTAACGATGAACATAGTTACTTCCAACGTCTTCAAGATTAACGAGGTGCAAACTAAATAGAGATGTTTCCGATTGACATGAAGAATTTATTCTATACCTAACGATAAAAACAATTGCGTCGTATCGCCTTCAAGAGTAACGAGGCGCAAACTAAATTGAAATTATTTGATTTACATGATGAATTGATTCTTTACCTTACAATGAAATTAATAGTGTCCCATTGCAGTCTTCAAGAGTTACATATACGAGGCGCAAATAAATATAAAAAAATAAATATAAAGATTTGACTTACTTGACCCAGGGATTAATAATTGCGTCGATTCGTCTTCAAGAGTTGCGTGACGCAAATTAAATAAAATGATTTGTTTTACATGATGAATTGCTTCTTCACCTAACGATGAAAATAGTTGCGTCCCATCTACAAGGCGCAAACTAAAGAGATGTTTCGATTGACACGACGAATTGATTCTTTACCTAGCGATGAAAATAATTGCGTCGTATCCCTTCAAGAGTAACGAGGCGCGAAATAAATCGAGATGATTTGATTTACATGATGAATTGATTCTTTACCTTACAATGATAATTCATAGTGTCCCATTGTCTTCAAGAGTTAAATATACGAGGCGCAAATAAATATAAAGATTTGACTTACTTGACCCCATGCAGGGATGAAATAATTGCGTCGATTCGTCTTCAAGAGTTGCGTGACGCAAATTAAATAAAATGATTTGTTTTAAATGACGAATTGCTTCTTCACCTAACAATGAAAAAATAGTTACTCCCATCGTTTTCAAGAGTTACATGTACGAGGCGCAAACTAAAGAGATGTTTCGATTGACACGACGAATAAATTCTTTACCTAACGATGAAAAAATAGTTACGTCCCATGTTTCGATTGACAGACAAATTGATTCTTTACCTAACGATGAAAATAATTGCGTCCTATCGCCTTCAAGAGTAACGAGGCGCGAAATAAATCGAGATGATTTGATTTACATGATGAATTGATTTTTTACCTTACAATGATAATTAATAGTGTCCCATTGTATTCAAGAGTTACATATATGAGGCGCAAATAAATATAAAGATTTGACTTACTTGACCCAGGGATGAAATAATTGCGTCGATTCGTCTTCAAGAGTTGCGTGACGCAAATTAAATAAAATGGTTTGTTTTACATGATGAATTGTTTCTTCACCTAACGATGAAAATAGTTACGTATCGCCTTCAAGAGTAACGAGGCGCGAAATAAATCGAGATGATTTGATTTACATGATGAATTGATTCTTTACCTTACAATGATAATTCATAGTGTCCCATTGTCTTCAAGAGTTACATATACGAGGCGCAAATAAATATAAAGATTTAACTTACTTGACCCCAGGGATGAAATAATTGCGTCGATTCGTCTTCAAGAGTTGCGTGACGCAAATTAAATAAAATGATTTGTTTTACATGATGAATTGCTTCTTCACCTACTACGATGAAAATAGTTACATCCCATTGTCTTCAAGAGTTACATGTACGAGGAGCAAACTAAAGAGATGTTTCGATTGGCATGACGAATTGATTCTTTACCTAACGATGAAAATAATTGCGTCGTATCGCCTTCAAGAGTAACGAGGCGCGAACTAAATTGAAATTATTTGATTTACATGATGAATTGATTCTTTACCTTACAATGATAATTAATAGTGTCCCATTGCAGTCTTCAAGAGTTACATATACGAGGCGCAAATAAATATAAAAAAATAAATATAAAGATTTGACTTACTTGACCCCAGGGATGAAATAATTGCGTCGATTCGTCTTCAAGAGTTGCGTGACGCAAATTAAATAAAATGGTTTGTTTTACATGATGAATTGTTTCTTCACCTAACGATGAAAATAGTTACGTATCGCCTTCAAGAGTAACGAGGCGCGAAATAAATCGAGATGATTTGATTTACATGATGAATTGATTCTTTACCTTACAATGATAATTCATAGTGTCCCATTGTCTTCAAGAGTTACATATACGAGGCGCAAATAAATATAAAGATTTAACTTACTTGACCCCAGGGATGAAATAATTGCGTCGATTCGTCTTCAAGAGTTGCGTGACGCAAATTAAATAAAATGATTTGTTTTACATGATGAATTGCTTCTTCACCTACTACGATGAAAATAGTTACATCCCATTGTCTTCAAGAGTTACATGTACGAGGAGCAAACTAAAGAGATGTTTCGATTGGCATGACGAATTGATTCTTTACCTAACGATGAAAATAATTGCGTCGTATCGCCTTCAAGAGTAACGAGGCGCGAACTAAATTGAAATTATTTGTTTTAAATGATGAATTGCTTCTGCACCTAACGATGAAAAAATAGTTACGTCCCATCGTTTTCAAGAGTTACATGTACGAGGCGCAAACTAAAGAGATGTTTCGATTGACACGACGAATTGATTCTTTACCTAACGATGAAAATAAATGCGTCTTATATCGCCTTCAAGAGTAACGAGGCGCGAAATAAATCGAGATGATTTGATTTACATGATGAATTGATTCTTTACCTTACAATGATAATTAATAGTGTCCCATTATATTCAAAAGTTCAATGTAGAAGGCGCAAATAAATAAAATGATTTGATTTACTTGTCGAAATTGATTCTTTACCTAACGATGAAAATAGTTACGTCCCATCGTCTTCAAGATTAACGAGGTGCAAACTAAATAGAGATGTTTCCGATTGACATGAAGAATTTATTCTATACCTAACGATAAAAACAATTGCGTCGTATCGCCTTCAAGAGTTGCGTGACGCAAATTAAATAAAATGGTTTATTTTACATGATGAATTTCTTCTTCACCTAACGTTAAAAAAATAGTTACGTCCCATCGTTTTCAAGAGTTACATGTACGAGGCGCAAACTAAAGAGATGTTTCCGATTGACATGAAGAATTTATTCTATACCTAACGATGAAAATAATTGCGTCCTATCGCCTTCAAGAGTAACGAGGCGCGAAATAAATCGAGATGATTTGATTTACATGATGAATTGATTCTTTACCTTACAATGATAATTAATAGTGTCCCATTGTATTCAAGAGTTACATATATGAGGCGCAAATAAATATAAAGATTTGACTTACTTGACCCAGGGATGAAATAATTGCGTCGATTCGTCTTCAAGAGTTGCGTGACGCAAATTAAATAAAATGGTTTGTTTTACATGATGAATTGTTTCTTCACCTAACGATGAAAATAGTTACGTATCGCCTTCAAGAGTAACGAGGCGCGAAATAAATCGAGATGATTTGATTTACATGATGAATTGATTCTTTACCTTACAATGATAATTCATAGTGTCCCATTGTCTTCAAGAGTTACATATACGAGGCGCAAATAAATATAAAGATTTAACTTACTTGACCCCAGGGATGAAATAATTGCGTCGATTCGTCTTCAAGAGTTGCGTGACGCAAATTAAAAAAAATGATTTGTTTTACATGATGAATTGCTTCTTCACCTACTACGATGAAAATAGTTACATCCCATTGTCTTCAAGAGTTACATGTACGAGGAGCAAACTAAAGAGATGTTTCGATTGGCATGACGAATTGATTCTTTACCTAACGATGAAAATAATTGCGTCGTATCGCCTTCAAGAGTAACGAGGCGCGAACTAAATTGAAATTATTTGATTTACATGATGAATTGATTCTTTACCTTACAATGATAATTAATAGTGTCCCATTGCAGTCTTCAAGAGTTACATATACGAGGCGCAAATAAATATAAAAAAATAAATATAAAGATTTGACTTACTTGACCCCAGGGATGAAATAATTGCGTCGATTCGTCTTCAAGAGTTGCGTGACGCAAATTAAATAAAATGATTTGTTTTAAATGATGAATTGCTTCTGCACCTAACGATGAAAAAATAGTTACGTCCCATCGTTTTCAAGAGTTACATGTACGAGGCGCAAACTAAAGAGATGTTTCCGATTGACATGAAGAATTTATTCTATACCTAACGATGAAAATAATTGCGTCCTATCGCCTTCAAGAGTAACGAGGCGCGAAATAAATCGAGATGATTTGATTTACATGATGAATTGATTCTTTACCTTACAATGATAATTAATAGTGTCCCATTGTATTCAAGAGTTACATATATGAGGCGCAAATAAATATAAAGATTTGACTTACTTGACCCAGGGATGAAATAATTGCGTCGATTCGTCTTCAAGAGTTGCGTGACGCAAATTAAATAAAATGGTTTGTTTTACATGATGAATTGTTTCTTCACCTAACGATGAAAATAGTTACGTATCGCCTTCAAGAGTAACGAGGCGCGAAATAAATCGAGATGATTTGATTTACATGATGAATTGATTCTTTACCTTACAATGATAATTCATAGTGTCCCATTGTCTTCAAGAGTTACATATAACGAGGCGCAAATAAATATAAAGATTTGACTTACTTGACCCCAGGGATGAAATAATTGCGTCGATTCGTCTTCAAGAGTTGCGTGACGCAAATTAAATAAAATGGTTTATTTTACATGATGAATTTCTTCTTCACCTAACGTTAAAAAAATAGTTACGTCCCATCGTTTTCAAGAGTTACATGTACGAGGCGCAAACTAAAGAGATGTTTCCGATTGACATGAAGAATTTATTCTATACCTAACGATGAAAATAATTGCGTCCTATCGCCTTCAAGAGTAACGAGGCGCGAAATAAATCGAGATGATTTGATTTACATGATGAATTGATTCTTTACCTTACAATGATAATTAATAGTGTCCCATTGTATTCAAGAGTTACGTATATGAGGCGCAAATAAATATAAAGATTTGACTTACTTGACCCAGGGATGAAATAATTGCGTCGATTCGTCTTCAAGAGTTGCGTGACGCAAATTAAATAAAATGGTTTGTTTTACATGATGAATTGTTTCTTCACCTAACGATGAAAATAGTTACGTATCGCCTTCAAGAGTAACGAGGCGCGAAATAAATCGAGATGATTTGATTTACATGATGAATTGATTCTTTACCTTACAATGATAATTCATAGTGTCCCATTATATTCAAAAGTTCAATGTAGAAGGCGCAAATAAATAAAATGATTTGATTTACTTGTCAAAATTGATTCTCTACCTAACGATCAAAATAGTTACGTCCCATCGTCTTCAAGATTAACGAGGTGCAAACTAAATAGAGATGTTTCCGATTGACATGAAGAATTTATTCTATACCTAACGATAAAAACAATTGCGTCGTATCGCCTTCAAGAGTAACGAGGCGCGAACTAAATTGAAATTATTTGATTTACATGATGAATTGATTCTTTACCTTACAATGAAATTAATAGTGTCCCATTGTCTTCAAGAGTTACATATACGAGGCGCAAATAAATATAAAGATTTAACTTACTTGACCCAGGGATGAAATAATTGTCGTCGATTCGTTTTCAAGAGTTGCGTGACGCAAATTAAATAAAATGGTTTGTTTTACATGATGAATTGTTTCTTCACCTAACGATGAAAATAGTTACGTATCGCCTTCAAGAGTAACGAGGCGCGAAATAAATCGAGATGATTTGATTTACATGATGAATTGATTCTTTACCTTACAATGATAATTCATAGTGTCCCATTGTCTTCAAGAGTTACATATACGAGGCGCAAATAAATATAAAGATTTAACTTACTTGACCCCAGGGATGAAATAATTGCGTCGATTCGTCTTCAAGAGTTGCGTGACGCAAATTAAAAAAAATGATTTGTTTTACATGATGAATTGCTTCTTCACCTACTACGATGAAAATAGTTACATCCCATTGTCTTCAAGAGTTACATGTACGAGGAGCAAACTAAAGAGATGTTTCGATTGGCATGACGAATTGATTCTTTACCTAACGATGAAAATAATTGCGTCGTATCGCCTTCAAGAGTAACGAGGCGCGAACTAAATTGAAATTATTTGATTTACATGATGAATTGATTCTTTACCTTACAATGATAATTAATAGTGTCCCATTGCAGTCTTCAAGAGTTACATATACGAGGCGCAAATAAATATAAAAAAATAAATATAAAGATTTGACTTACTTGACCCCAGGGATGAAATAATTGCGTCGATTCGTCTTCAAGAGTTGCGTGACGCAAATTAAATAAAATGATTTGTTTTAAATGATGAATTGCTTCTGCACCTAACGATGAAAAAATAGTTACGTCCCATCGTTTTCAAGAGTTACATGTACGAGGCGCAAACTAAAGAGATGTTTCCGATTGACATGAAGAATTTATTCTATACCTAACGATGAAAATAATTGCGTCCTATCGCCTTCAAGAGTAACGAGGCGCGAAATAAATCGAGATGATTTGATTTACATGATGAATTGATTCTTTACCTTACAATGATAATTAATAGTGTCCCATTGTATTCAAGAGTTACATATATGAGGCGCAAATAAATATAAAGATTTGACTTACTTGACCCAGGGATGAAATAATTGCGTCGATTCGTCTTCAAGAGTTGCGTGACGCAAATTAAATAAAATGGTTTGTTTTACATGATGAATTGTTTCTTCACCTAACGATGAAAATAGTTACGTATCGCCTTCAAGAGTAACGAGGCGCGAAATAAATCGAGATGATTTGATTTACATGATGAATTGATTCTTTACCTTACAATGATAATTCATAGTGTCCCATTGTCTTCAAGAGTTACATATACGAGGCGCAAATAAATATAAAGATTTGACTTACTTGACCCCAGGGATGAAATAATTGCGTCGATTCGTCTTCAAGAGTTGCGTGACGCAAATTAAATAAAATGGTTTATTTTACATGATGAATTTCTTCTTCACCTAACGTTAAAAAAATAGTTACGTCCCATCGTTTTCAAGAGTTACATGTACGAGGCGCAAACTAAAGAGATGTTTCCGATTGACATGAAGAATTTATTCTATACCTAACGATGAAAATAATTGCGTCCTATCGCCTTCAAGAGTAACGAGGCGCGAAATAAATCGAGATGATTTGATTTACATGATGAATTGATTCTTTACCTTACAATGATAATTAATAGTGTCCCATTGTATTCAAGAGTTACGTATATGAGGCGCAAATAAATATAAAGATTTGACTTACTTGACCCAGGGATGAAATAATTGCGTCGATTCGTCTTCAAGAGTTGCGTGACGCAAATTAAATAAAATGGTTTGTTTTACATGATGAATTGTTTCTTCACCTAACGATGAAAATAGTTACGTATCGCCTTCAAGAGTAACGAGGCGCGAAATAAATCGAGATGATTTGATTTACATGATGAATTGATTCTTTACCTTACAATGATAATTCATAGTGTCCCATTATATTCAAAAGTTCAATGTAGAAGGCGCAAATAAATAAAATGATTTGATTTACTTGTCAAAATTGATTCTCTACCTAACGATCAAAATAGTTACGTCCCATCGTCTTCAAGATTAACGAGGTGCAAACTAAATAGAGATGTTTCCGATTGACATGAAGAATTTATTCTATACCTAACGATAAAAACAATTGCGTCGTATCGCCTTCAAGAGTAACGAGGCGCGAACTAAATTGAAATTATTTGATTTACATGATGAATTGATTCTTTACCTTACAATGAAATTAATAGTGTCCCATTGTCTTCAAGAGTTACATATACGAGGCGCAAATAAATATAAAGATTTAACTTACTTGACCCAGGGATGAAATAATTGTCGTCGATTCGTTTTCAAGAGTTGCGTGACGCAAATTAAATAAAATGGTTTATTTTACATGATGAATTTCTTCTTCACCTAACGTTAAAAAAATAGTTACGTCCCATCGTTTTCAAGAGTTACATGTACGAGGCGCAAACTAAAGAGATGTTTCGATTGACACGACGAATTGATGCTTTACCTAACGATGAAAATAATTGCGTCGTATCGCCTTCAAGAGTAACGAGGAGCGAAATAAATCGAGATGATTTGATTTACATGATGAATTGATTCTTTAACTTACAATGAAATCTTGAAAATCGAATGAAATAATTCATTCTTCATTACATAAACTATATATCGCAAAAAATATAATACATATGAAACCATTTTCCCATCACAAGCCCTACAACTTACACAATAAATTTTTAAAGGCATACACGAAGTCAGTTTATCACGAAAATAAAACATAAAACTTGGCCATCTCTGTAAATGTACAAAATTATATGCATTTACACAAACAAGAAAAATCTTGAAAAGTCAAATGAAATCGTAAAATAATTCATTCTTCATTACATGAACTATATATATATAAAATATAATATATCAGAATCCCCTGCATAGGTATATGGTACCTATTAATTTTGCCCGCTTTTTTCAATGCGTAATTCATGTTAAAAAAATACACACTTTGGATAAAAAAAAGTAACGAATTGATCAAAAGTGCCAAGATATTGTCGGGATTTTGCTATAATTTGGCGAAATTTACATTGCTGTCAATCTGCGGGCTTGAAGGCGGTACGAGATTTCCTTTCCAAAAATGTATACTTTTATGGGGGTTGGATGTCAAACAACAAAATATACCGAATTGAAAAAAAAATGACGCTATTTTTGGGAAATCACACGATGTTACGGATATGGGCCCACCTCAAAACGCGTGGGCAATTAATATATCTTTTGTTTTCAATAGCAAAGGTACAGTTCCTGTATTATTTTATCCATCCATGGAAGTACAAAGAAAACTCATGATTTGTTTGTTACATATGTAATATACTACCCATTTTAAGTGAGCTTGGTCTAATAATTTTTGCCATGGCTGTACATACTTTTGCTTGATTAAATGTATTCATTGATGTACATACATTGTACAATTCAGCCCCTGGGTTGACATGTAAAATCAGGTTACTACAGCGAACTCCTTGGCCAACTCGAACAATACTACCGTGCATCAAGAGTATATAGGGGAATCATTTTCATTGAATGTTAGCTATTATCTCCCCGAATTAGATGGGTGAATAGTCCTCCCTCCTAACACCTCCCTGATAGACTTAATACTCGAAGGATTAGGTCAATGGTTGAATGGAGTCAATATTGTCTCTATATATATGTGTGACATCAAAAGGCGGGCCAGACAATGGTCACATTCATTTCACGCATATGTAGCGACAATAGACTCTATTCAACCATGGACCCAGCATTACTCCATTAGGTCCATGATTCAACGAAAGGTGGGTGTTATAATAATAGACCTGGTTATCAATACGTTAAAAAATCGTTTCTGCAATCGTTCATCGCGTGGGAACATTTCTTGAGAGTGAGGTGAAACATTACATACCTATCCAGAAAATGTTGCTCTTTTTGAAGTATTTTTCAGGGTTGTACTTCAAACGTTATAGACCCAAATTACTAAACGTTGAACTTTGTCACGAATTGATTAAAGGACAAGTCCACTCCATGAGTAGAAAAATTAAACAAACAAAACAGTGGAAGATTCATCAAAATCGGAAGAAAAATAAGACATTTATATGGAATTTGAAAGTTTCGGACAATTTCATGAAAAAGTGATACGTGTACCGCGCTGTATCGAAATTAGCGAGTTGACGGTGTCTGATGTCCATGGACCCTTTACCCTAACTATATACCGGGGTATTTCAGTAGTTCTTATGACCGGGGGGGGGGGGGGGGGGCTCCGATGCCCCACTTCGGATCTCGACTGCGCAATGTCCGATCGCCGCGAAATTGACACATAATTAAAGAACAATATAAGGAAATCATTTGCATGTCTGAAATTTGTTCATACACTATGATCCTTTATGCAAATTATATGCTAAAATCCATATTTTGGTTCATAAATAAAAAAATAATCACAGCAAAGCATTGAACTTCAAGCATTCTCTGCATCAATAAAAATTGCAAACTCCCGCGTATTTGTTATGTTATCTATGCTTCAACATCGCCAAAGTTCATATTCTATTCAATTACTTTTGGAAATTCATTCCAATGTGAAATTTGATTAAATGAACAAATATATATTATGACATGATCCTTTGTCGATTGTAAATAATCATATGTCTGTTATAAATATGTTTTGGTTGATACTCGAACAAAATAGATACAAAGCTCGCTATCGCGTTACAACCAGGGAGCTATCACTGAACATGTAGTTCAGTGGGAGCTGCAAGTCGCGATATGCTAAAATCCTGATGCACATGTATCACTATTAATCACTGTTCATTTCTCAGGACCAGAATGGCGCGCACACCCTTCCCCTCTCAGACATTCAACAAGAGCCGGCCATGGTCAGGTATTGCACAACACACACCGACATGTACTGGCCTGTTTATATAATCACATTGCGCAGCTTCCCATGAACGGCCCCCAATCCTGACCCACTTTAGATGTACGTTCAGGGTCCATGTTAACCGTACTATTCTAGCTTGTTCGAAGTTATCAATAAGAATACCAGACGTTAATTTGTGAAGCCGATAAGCCGAGCCTAAGTTATCTTAGAAGAGCCACTGAAATAAAAGAAAACTACGACTTGTACATTTGCTAATAATCCTATATGCAATCATATACGCCGTCGTTTATCATTCTTCCTATGTGATGTGATATTTATATTTGAGAGATTTGTGGGGCTTTCGGGTAAATAAAATAAATGTTTTTAAATTGGAAGTCGAGTGCTAGTCGTGATGAAATGTATCATGCATACATAAATCGCGTTTGGTAGGCAAGTTACGAGATAAATTCTATCAAGTTATTTGATTAGATTGTTTTCATTTTTGTTTTCAACATGTGTTCTACTGGCACATTATTTTAGGCCTATACATCTCAGAATTCAGACAATAAAATAAGATTCGTAACACTCTTTCTTTGCTTTGTCCCGCTTGAAGAATCAAATGTGGAACTAATTGTGCAAATTGCAGAGTAACATTTTGATGACAGGGTGTTCAGTGAATATTTGTCGTTTCATACTGTGAATGAATAAATATTCAACTCATTCGATGAAACTTGGGGTGGTGGGTCTAGTTTGTGATCGCTAAAATCAGCGATTTGTTTCATTTCCTATCAATGTATGTATATATAAATATTGATCAGACAACCGTTTCCATATTGGAAACATTGCCCCGGATTTGATAATATCATGACGAGCAGGCATGCTTGTCACTTTCTTTTCGAGAAAACAGGTGGGTAGTGTTTATAAATGCATTAGGAAAACATCCATTTATGTTCACCTCACCAGTTCACCAATTTTCCTATGTGTGATTATGATCTGATTTGGAGATAGACAGTGATCAATCACAACATTGTCTACTGATAAAAGGATTACCACCTGCTGAGTGCTTCTTGCACAGTGGAATCTGATACTCTGTTGAGGTTTATAGTCTTCTCATTGCAGACGTTATACATAAAGAGATGAATCCCTTGAACCCCGTGTTAAATGGGTACTCCGGCCTGAAATTAATATGAATTGAATAAATAGAGTAAAATTAAACAAATCACTGAAAATTTCATCGAAATCAGATGAAAAATAATGAAGTTATGGAATTTTTAAGTTTTGCATTATTTTGGTAAAACAGTTATGTGCACGTCATGAATATGTAGTGAATGAGTGATGTCATATCTCCACCTTTTCTTTTGTATTTTATTATATGAAATTGCAATTATTCAAATTTTCTGCTCAAAGCATGATTAAAAGGACCGACTCCTTATTTAATGTGTAAGTTAATCATTGCTGTAACTTATTTTGTTACAAGGGAGATATTTTTATAGGCATCTATAAAAAAAATGAAATAACGAAGATTTCATATAATATAGTTAAAAAAGGAAAGTGGGGACGTGACATCATCAGCTCACTCATTACATATTCATGATGAAATGCATAGAACTGTTTCCGAAAATAATGCAAAATTAAAAATTCAATAACTTTGTTATTTTTTATCAGATTTCGATGGAATTTTCAGTGTTTTGCTTGTTTAATTTTACTCCATTCATTCAATTAATATTATTTTCAGGTCGGAGTACTCCTTTAATTCCTGCCCCCAAAACATATAACTGGAGTGGTGCAGATATTAAACTCAGTGTGTCTAAAATGGCACAGTGAGAAAATCTCACTTGTACTTTATTTTCGCAAGTACGAAATCATGGGTAGCTTTGAAAGACAAGTACAAGTAGTTCAATTTCTTTCATGTACAGGGATTTTTTCTTCATGTGCTTTGGAATGGACTGTTAAAAGTTGCAATAAAATGTAATGATCATTATTATTATTACAGTGATTATTATCATTATTAGTATCATTTTCTGTTATTCTTATTCTTTTTCTTCTTATTATTATCATTATCATTATCATGAATAGTAGGAGTACAGTACATGTATGTCACGAAAGAAATATCTGAATAATCATAGTGCAGGGGGTACTTTAGGATTTTTGAGACTATAGATAGCATCAAGGAGTTAACTCCTTGGTAGCATGTTCTTTTTTAGAGAATTACATAGTGTACATATTGCACGACCAATGCCCGGGCAATCGACCGGGCCTGTTATTTAGTAAACAGTTGAATCCCGTTCTCACGGTGGAGAGGTGTGTTAAAATATAGCCGCCTGTAACAAAGACTATTTCTGCGAGGATTTCCCGACTTTTAAATGGTAAAGTGAATTTTCGGTGAGGTCCAGCCTCGAACACCCCACCTTGTATTCTGGTATATTAGACCGCTTTCCTCCACATTCGTCTTGTAGACTGAGTTTTATGATGGTTTCATGATGATAGGAAAAACCGTAAGAGTTAAAAATGGAGTAGTTGAATGATTGTTCTTCTTGTAGTAATGGGGTTTATGCGTGAGGCCTATAGTATTGAGAAATACGAAATAGCCTATAATAGGCCTATAGTATAGACGATGATTGTCAAATTTATTATAGAATTATATATAGATCAAGGACTACTATAAAAGGGTGTTGAAAATGAAAAAGCATTTCGTTGTTCCCTATACTGGCGACACATTTCTATCGTCAATATTAACATGGTGAAAGGAGGACGACATAATTATAAGATATTCCTTTTGCAAAGAATTATTTGCTTATGGTAGTGAGAAGTGTGAAGCTTCATGGTCAAACAAGATAACGAACTTTTACAACGAACCCGATTGCCACTCGTTTCAGTGAGTTCTAGGATACTACCCGTGACGGGTTCCGTGAATCCAGGAGCGAACAACTTATCATTCTGTGTAGTGGGGATGTTTTACCGCCTGTAACAAAGACTATTCCTGCCAGGATTTCCCGACTTTTAAATGGCAAATTGCATTTTCGGTGAGGTCCAGCCTCGAACACCCCACCTTGCAGTCTGGTATAATAGACCGCTTTCTTCCATGTTCGTCGTGTAGACTGAGTTTGGTGATGGTTTCATAATATCATCGGAAGAATCGTAGGAATTCAGAGTCGTTGAATGATTGCTCTTCTTGTAGCATGGAGTTCATGCATGATGAAATTTGAAAAATACGAGATAGTTTGTAGTATGCCTCGAGAACTATGATTGTTAGATTTATCATATAATTATATAATAAAGGACTAATTAAAGGATCATTGAAAATGAAAGAGCATTTCGTTGCTACTTACTGGCGACACATTTCTCATCATGAAACTGATACACGATGAAAAGAGGACAACATAATTATAAGATATTCCTTTTGAAAAGATTTCTCGGCATATTTAAAATATCAGGCCGGAAAGATGGTAGTGAGAAGTGTGTCAAACAACATGACGAACTTTTACAACTAACCCAAATCGTTACCGCTCATTTCAGTCAAGATACTGCCCGTGCTGGGCTCCGTCGCGGAACAAAATAATGTGTAGTGGAGACGTTTTACCACCTGTAACAAAGACTATTCCTGCCAGGATTTCCCGACTTTTAAATGGCAAATTGCATTTTCGGTGAGGTCCAGCCTCGAACAACCCCACCTTGCAGTCTGGTATAATATACCGCTTTCTTCCACGGCCGTCGTGTAGACTGAGCTTTGTGATGATTTCATGATAGGAAGAATCAAAAGAATTCAAGCTGGAGTATAGTTGAATGATTGCTCTTCTTGTAGAATGGGGTTTATGCGTGATCAATAATGTTGAGAAATATGAGCCTTTAATAGACCCATAGTATAGACGATGACTGCCAAATTTATTACGCAGCCAATCGTTCCGTTTTTAACGGAACCGTCCCTTTTCTGAAGTTTTTATAGAACCATCAAAAACGGAACGTTCTGATTTGGGGGAAATAGTACCGAGTCAAAACGTTGAAGGAAAAACCATTTAGCATTTCCCGGTTTCGTTTAACCGTTTTTTGGTAATGTGTAAAGTGAACCGTTTAACCTCTGTTTTGTTCGCGGTTCATAATTCTTGAAAAGGACCCGCTGAAATAATTTTTATCGTCATGTAAAGAATAAATTCCTCAAGTAAATGTTTTCACCTCTGTTTCGCTAGCAGTTTATATATCTTGAAGACGACCTGCGGAAATTATTTTCATCGTCAGGTAATTAATTAATTTGCCAAGTAAATCGTTTCACCTCTGTTTCGTTAGCGGTTCATAATTCTTGAAGGCGACCCGCTGAAAGTAATTAAATCATCATATATAAGGAATAAATTACTAAAGAATAAATTCCTCAAGTAAATCATTTCACCTCTGTTTCGTAAGCGGTTCATAATTCTTGAAGACGACCCGCTGGAATAATTTTATCGTCATGTAAGGAATAAACTTAAGTAAATGGTTTCACCTCTGTTTCGCTATATAGCGGTTTATTTTTCTTGAAGACGACCTGCCGAAATTATTTTCATCGTCAGGTAATTAATTAATTTGTCAAGTAAATCGTTTCACCTCTGTTTCGTTAGCGGTTCATAATTCTTGAAGACAACCCGCTTAAATAATTTTTTATCGTCATGTAAAGAATAAATTCCTCAAGTAACTAGTTTCACCTCTGTTTCGCTAGCGGTTCATAATTCTTGAAGACAACCCGCTTAAATAATTATTATCGTCATGTATAAGAATAAATTCCTCAACTAAATAGTTTCACCTCTGTTTCGCTAGCGGTTCATAATTCTTGAAGACAACCCGCTTAAATAATTATTATCGTCATGTATAAGAATAAATTCCTCAAGTAAATGGTTTCACCTCGCGGTTCCGCTAGCGGTTTATTTTTCTTGAAGACGACCTGCCGAAATTATTTTCATCGTCAGGTAATTAATTAATTTGTCAAGTAAATCGTTTCACCTCTGTTTCGTTAGCGGTTCATAATTCTTGAAGACAACCCGCTTAAATAATTTTTTATCGTCATGTAAAGAATAAATTCCTCAAGTAACTAGTTTCACCTCTGTTTCGCTAGCGGTTCATAATTCTTGAAGACAACCCGCTTAAATAATTATTATCGTCATGTATAAGAATAAATTCCTCAACTAAATAGTTTCACCTCTGTTTCGCTAGCGGTTCATAATTCTTGAAGACAACCCGCTTAAATAATTATTATCGTCATGTATAAGAATAAATTCCTCAAGTAAATGGTTTCACCTCGCGGTTCCGCTAGCGGTTTATTTTTCTTGAAGACGACCTGCCGAAATTATTTTCATCGTCAGGTAATTAATTAATTTGTCAAGTAAATCGTTTCACCTCTGTTTCGTTAGCGGTTCATAATTCTTGAAGACAACCCGCTTAAATAATTTTTTATCGTCATGTAAAGAATAAATTCCTCAAGTAACTAGTTTCACCTCTGTTTCGCTAGCGGTTCATAATTCTTGAAGACAACCCGCTTAAATAATTATTATCGTCATGTATAAGAATAAATTCCTCAACTAAATAGTTTCACCTCTGTTTCGCTAGCGGTTCATAATTCTTGAAGACAACCCGCTTAAATAATTATTATCGTCATGTATAAGAATAAATTCCTCAAGTAAATGGTTTCACCTCGCGGTTCCGCTAGCGGTTTATTTTTCTTGAAGACGACCTGCCGAAATTATTTTCATCGTCAGGTAATTAATTAATTTGTCAAGTAAATCGTTTCACCTCTGTTTCGTTAGCGGTTCATAATTCTTGAAGACAACCCGCTTAAATAATTTTTTATCGTCATGTAAAGAATAAATTCCTCAAGTAAACAGTTTCACCTCTGTTTCGCTAGCGGTTCATAATTCTTGAAGACAACCCGCCGAAATTATTTTCATCGTCAGGTAAAGAATTGTAAATCGTTTCGCCTCCATTTCGTTATTGTGTTATTTCTTGCAGACGACCCGCCGAAATTATTTTCATCGTCAGGTAATTAATTTATTTGTCAAATAAATCGTTTCACCTCCGTTTCGTTAGCGGTTCATAATTCTTGAAGACAACCCGCTTAAATAATTATTATCGTCAGATATATTCAATCAATTCCTCAAGTAAATAGTTTCACCTCTGCTTCGCTAGCGGTTTATAATCTTGAAGATGACCTGCCGAAATTATTTTCATCGTCAGATATATTTAATCAATTCCTCAAGTAAATGGTTTCACCTCTGCTTCGCTAGCGGTTTATAATCTTGAAGACGGCCTGCCGAAATTATTTTCATCATCGGGTAATTAATTAATTTGTCAAGTAAATCGTTTCACCTCTGTTTCGTTAGCGGTTCATAATTCTTGAAGAGGACCCGCTGAAATAATTTTTATCGTCAGGTAAAGAAGAAATTCGTCAAGTAAATAAATTATTTTCATCGTCAGGTAATTAATTTATTTGTCAAGTAAATCGTTTCACCTCTGTTTCGTTAGCGGTTCATATTCTTGAAGACAACCCGCTTAAATAATTATTATCGTCATGTATAAGAATAAAGTCCTCAAGTAAATAGTTTCACCTCTGCTTCGCTAGCGGTTTATAATCTTGAAGACGGCCTGCCGAAATTATTTTCATCGTCAGATAATTAATTCCTCAAGTAAATCGATTCACATCTGTTTCCTCTTGCTAATGTGCCTTCCGTTTTTCTGAATTCCAAATGTTGGCAAGTAATAAATCAAGGATTATAAGATCAATGCAAAGGTATTCAAATCATTGAAAATGAAAGAGGTTTCGTTGGTCCCTTACTGCCGACACATTTCTCATTATTTTGTTGCCATTTGACATGTTGCCATTTTTTATGGTGGCGCGTGGCGTGGCGGAAAGAAAAGTGTTTATTGGGCTGAAAAGAGCTCTGTCGTGGGTGTTTTTGTTTACAGTGGCAGTGAGGCTTATCTCGTTTAACAAGAGCGCTCTTGCCCCGTCCCTAGAACGTCCCAATTAATTCAAAATTAAGTACCCATTCTATAGGCGTCGGGAATGCCCGCATGCCCTCACAAAAGAAGGGACGCGAGTATTGTCGTCTTCTTTCCTTTGATACCCACAATCAATTTAAGTACCATTCTACATGCGGCCGGAATGCCTGCTTAGCGTAACAAAAGGAGGAACGCGATCACGCCGGTCGCGGGCGGCTGCTCGCGATAATAAATCCGACGTCCCTTAATGAACCAGAAATTTTAAGGGTATCATACCCTTATCATACAAGCCGTACCATACAAGCTGTTGTGATTATATTTGTTTTCTCACATTATCAGGTAGGAAAAAAGATGTGCATAATTATGCTTTTGCGTTACAATTATCTTAGTTTGCTTTTGCTTATCAGAAAAGATTACAAAAAAGATGGTATTTAACAGCGTTAGTGTCATCCTCCTAATTATGCCCTCAAAATACATGTAGAAAACAAGGTTTGCTTCACATAATTTGATTAAATCGTAGTATGCAACTTCATGTACAAACATCATACAAGACTTATTAAAGAAGATATTTTATGTCACTTCATATGTATATCACGGTATCACATTTTTAAATCACAAAGTACAACTTGCCTAACAGTGGTATAATGGGCCAGAAAATTTAAGGGGGCTGAGCCACTAAGAATTGATATATAGTTTTGGCTCTAGGAATGTAATTTAACATACTACATGAATTAGACTGAATATCACCAAATGGGCCTGATAAGCTTATGCCATGGAGTGGCGTCTGTACACAATTTCAAAATGCTTCATCTTCGTCATTTCTGATCTGATATTGACTCTGTTTGCTTTATATGGTAGAGCTAGGTGGGGGATTTCAAATTTCTGCACAGAATTGTGAAAATCATTAATCATGCAAATTTATGCAAATTTATTCAAAATCACAAAAAAATGCTTCACGTCGTGACCAATTTTGATTCCCCCCCCCCCATCTTGTAGAGCTAAGTGAGTTACACAGAACTTGTACACAGAATTTTGTAATTTTACCTCAACAATTTCTTACCGGTATGATGATTTATGCAAATTCATTCAAAAAATATCAACAAATCACAAAAAATTATTTTTTTTCATTTATTGACCAATTTTGATTTTGTTTTAAAATTTATCTGGTAGATCTAAGCAAGTAGTTATCACAGAACTCCTTGATCTCAGTGGATACACAACTTCTAAACAGAATCTTGAAATTTGGCCTCAAACATTGATTATGATAATTTATGGAATTTATTCATAATTTACAAAAAATGCTTCTTCTCCTTCATTTCCCAACCAATTTAGTAGAGAAATTGTGACAATTGCTTTAGCCGGATGCGGGATGAGCGCTGCATCATTTACGTTCTGGTATACCTCCTAAGTCCTAATCATGGTCTTCTTTCCTCTCTGTCACAGTTAATCGAAGTATGACATTTCCAAAGTATCAAAACAACGTTCTCAGGAACATCATCTATGCCAGGAAACATAACGTTTACTTCTGCCTTGCCAAAGACTTCTCCTTGAAGGTGAGTTATTTGACACAATAATAATAATAATAAGTATACATGTAGTTGGCGCTAATTTACTTTCGCACCGAGTACCCAAAATTTGATTTAATCACATGGGTTAGGGTTAGGGTACCCAAACTATGTGATTAAGTCACATTTTGGGTACCTGGTGCGATAGTAAATTAGTGCCCATGTAGTTGGGTGTATGAACTGCTTTTTCCTGAAAATACAAAGCTCTGGATACTGTTATCATCAAAGTTTTAGCCAAGCTACCCTGATAAGGCACTCAAGCATGCAAGGATCTTTTCCTACTGGATACTTTACTTAAAGGAGAATTAACCCCAGAATATAAATGTACTTATGTTCATAGGTGTAATATATTCTTAATCATTGGCCCGTATCACTTTAGATATAAAATATCAGAAAAGGGTTTAAATCAAGACATTCTAGCACACGGTATCGTCGGCTAACACTTTACATGGGGGATGCCATTTTCTTGATGATATGGAGTTGTACATGAACCACTGGAAACCGTTCCGGTCAGGATGATATTTTTAATTCTAGAGCTAAATTGCTTCTCTTCATTACAAAAAATCCCCATATATGATGGAAAATATATAACAGGTGTATACATATATCCTAAAATTTGAAATTTATAGATTTACTGCAATAAATCATATATACCTACCTATTATGCTAGTCGCTTGACTACGCTAACCGTTCGAGAATTTTAACACAAATGAGTCACAATATTGTGCGCACCCCCCGTAATCCCATTGTTATCCCCTTCGCCACTCACCCGCAGTAATGCGCAACGGCCATCTTCCTCTTTCTTGCTCGCTCCCGTCGAGTTAGGTTGTCGAGTTACGGCGCTCCTGATTTCAGGTCTTTTTGTATCTTTTCAGAGCGCTGTTACGCTCTTTTACACACTTTTCTGTACTTATTTTCGTTCTAGATTATAGTACTCTTGTGTTTTATGTCACTTTTTGCCTTTTGCAAGGGAAATTTTATGTTCCTTTTCAAGCAGTTAAATTACGTTTAACGACCAGCCCCACGTAGTTATTTCTGTGTGTTTTGCTGCTGTTTCCGTTTGCTCCGATCCTGTTCTAGTTTCGGTGTTTGTTAACGGTGTTTGTAGAAATTTTGTGCGTATCCCCCAAACTTTTAGGTTTTATATTGCCTGCTTTCTAAAAGTATTTCATATTTTTGTATACTTTTATTGTCTGTTTTATTGCAGCAATTTGAGTTTGGGCGGGTGACGTTAGTTGAGCTTGGGACGTCAGCTCCGAAGCCCGTGGTTTCGGGGTGGGTGGCGTCAAGCTCTAGTGGTTTGGATATCATAAATCCAATCCCCCGGTCGCCCATGTTGGTCTAGGTTTTCATACCCTAGCCCCCGGCCGATGCCATATGGGGGAACGAGTGCTTACCCTGGCTGTTGCGTATGCCAGCTGATGGGAAGTCTCGAGCCAACAATTATGGGCGCTCTACGGAGCATCAGGTGCGGTCACCTGAGTGCGCGACTATTAGTGCTCTCCTATTGCCGCCCACAGGCGGGACAATAGTGATTCCACATAATAGTAGTTCATGCGCGAGTAGTGGGACCTCGTCCCAGTCTGCCCTCGCACTTGGCTATTGAATAGCCCCCGGCCGATGCCGTATGGGGGAAAAAGTGCTACCCGGGCTGTTGCTTTTGCCAGCTGATGGGAAACCTCGAGCCAACTATCATGGGTGCTCTACTGAGCATCAGGTGTTGTCACCTGAGTGCGCGACTACTAGTGGTCTCCCATTGCCGCCCATAGGCGGTACAATAGTGATTCCACATACTGTTGGTAGTTCATGGGTGAATACTGGGTTTTGTCCCAGTCTGCCCTCGCACTTGGCGCCTTGAGCGCCCGACCCGTGGTTGTAGCCTTTAGTTGCTCAGCCAGTGCGGGTAGTGTGTGCGTGACTTTGGGTACATACCCTCAGCACACCTCTCCCCTGGAGCGAGGCGGGCATCCCTCTCTTTGTTGAGGGTTTGGTTTGTGGTTCCGAAGTTGTTTCGGAGAACCGCCCGAAATCTTTCAGACGTCCCAAGAAGTGGGTCATGGCTTCGGCTCCTGTTGAGCCAGCTAAAAAGAAGCCTAAGAAGGACACATCTAAGGGGACTGAGAGAAGCAAGGCGTTGCCCGCTGCTGCCCGTTTGATCCTTCTCAATCTAAGCTACTCAGCATGTTGCGGGTTTTCGCTCAGCGGCAAGGCTGGTCTCTCTTACTGATACCTCAACCCTGGCTTCTTTTCTTCTTCGGGGGTCTGACACTGAGACTATTCGGCCCCTCTTACCTCGGCCGTGTGTGCTCGATACCCCATTGTCTGAGCTGGGGTCTCTCGCGTCTCCTCCACTCGCAGCCCTTGGGGCTCCGCCGGGCGATGAGACCTATAGTGACCCATGGGAGTATCCGCCTGGTTCGTTCATTGTTTGCGGGCCTTTGTCCCAAACTATTCAAGCGGTACCAAAATTTGAGTCTGCTTCTCAATTCTCGGTTTCTGAATCGACATTGCTGGAGCAGGCAGAGCCTCAATCACTTTCACCTTGCGGAGCGGAGGCTGCTGCCTTGTTGACCAAATATCTCCCTGATTTCAGTCAACCCGCGCGCAGGGGTCGGCTTCTCGATTGTTCAGGCAATAGGTTTCCTCTGAGGGTTTTTCCCTCACAGAGGGTTTCAGGTATGACCGCATTGAGACCGGGCTTCTCTTTAGGCGTTCTGGTCTGATTAAGGGTAAGGCTTTTGCCTTTACATCCCAAGATCAGCTAAGTCTCTCTCTCTGGAGGATCTTGGTGGTAGGTCGACGTTTGCGTACGCCCAACCCGCTTACTTCCTCCCCTTTTAAGGCTGAGGATAGACATTGGGGCAATGTTGGCGATCAATTCAGAGTCGGGGCCCCTTGCTTTTTGGCGGACAATTTGTTACTTTACTAGCCGATGCGAGCCCCTTCCCGACAGAGGGTTGTTGCCGACAGAGTGGCTGTCTTGGCAGCCTCGATGAGGCGCCGCGGCCTTCGGCTGTTTTGTTATCTGGACGATTGGCTCCTCTTAGCGGAGTCGCAAGATCGTCTTTTAGACGAGGCACGCATGCTCATCAAAGTCACTCAAGACTAAGGTTTCCTAATAAATTGGGAAAAGTCAGAGTGGATTCCTACACGCCGACCAGTTTTTCTGGGGGCAGTGTTAGATATTCGGAATCAATTGGCTCGGCCCAGTCGAGACAGAATTCTCACTATTGTCTCAGCGGCTCGCAGGCTGATGCTGGCCAGAAGGGTCAGGGCCAGGCAGTGGCTTCAGTTCTTAGGTTATCTAGCCAGTCTGGTCGATGTTCTAGAAGATTGTCGGCTCCTTATGAGACCTTTTCAAAGGCATCTCCTCAGGTTTTACAAACCGTGCAGGGATTCTCTCTTGGTCTGGATTCCAGTACCAGTAGAAATCAAATCCCTTCTCTCCCGTTGGACGAATGCGGAGGCAAACCCTTCCGTACCCACCCTTCCGTCGATCTCGGTCTCGACAGATGCCTCTCGGCTAGGGTGGGGCGGACTTTGCAATGGCAGTAAGGTTTCGGGGGATTGGTCTCATCTCGGGACTCTACCCCATATCAATGTCCTGGAATTCATGGCAGTTTTCTTAACTCTGCTTTACTTCAGAAGACGACTTTTCAGTCGTTAAGTTCTGATTCTTACGGACAATGTCACAGATGCGGCTTATATCAATCGGCAGGGAGGCACTCGTTCTGTCACCCTGGATGCCTTAGCAGCGCAACTGTGGAAGTGGTGTCGTCACATGGCGATCATGCCTGTTGTCTCTTTCATCCCCGGTCAGGAAAACCTCATTGCGGACTTCCTATCCTGGGGCAGGTGTCTTCCTTCAGAATGGAAGCTCCATCCAGAGGTCTTTTCCCTTGTTTACAATTACTGGGGTCCGCTAGTGATGGACCTATTTGCGTCAGCTCTCAACCACCAGCTTCCGAGGTACTGCTCCCATGTTCGCGACCGGGAGGCTTCGGCCCTGGATGCATTCTCTCTCGGTTGGAAGAATCTTTGAGCGTTTGCCTTTCCTCCCTTCCAGCTGATTCTGCGAGTCTTGCAGAAGATCAGGGAAGATCGGGCTCGGGTACTTGTAATAGCTCCCTTTTGGCCCAGGAGGAATTGGTTCCCAGAGTTAGTGAGCCTTCTGGTGGCTCAACCGTTTCTTGTTCCGTTGAGACCGGATCTGGTGTCGCAACCCCTTTCGGGGATTCTTCACCACAGTCCAGCGTCCCTTCATTTGACTGCCTGGCCCCTATCGGGGAATCTGCAAGACAGTCAGGTCTTTCTGAAAGGGCCGCAGATTTTGTACTGTCCAGTCGTAGGGTTTCTACTAGGGAAATTTACAATTCCCGTCTTTCAGCCTTTTCTCAATGGCACGGGATCAAACCCCGTCTTATGGGGTGTTGCAAGAAAGTTGCGATTGATTGCAAGTTGCAACTGATCGGTACTGACCAATCAAAATCATTGTTGCAAGCGCATCTTCTTGAATAGGCAGACCCTGAACCATTCAGAATGGTTGTTCTAATTTGCTTTACAATTTGCAATTGATTGCAACTTTCTTGCAACACCCCATAAGGCTCCTATGGTTCAATTGCGGATTTTCTAATCTCGCTGTTTGACAAAGGAAGGTCTATCTCTACTATCCGGGGCTACCGGTCTGCGATCGGTGCCATTCATTCGGGGTTTTCGGATGGTTTGGGGATTTCTAATTCCCCGCTGTTGAGTGGATTAATTCGGTCTTTCTTTCTGAAACGTCCTCCTCGTACTCAATTAGTCCCGTCTTGGAATTTGCCTCGGGTTCTAGAAGCCCTGGCTAAGCCTCCTTTTGAACCGTTAGGTGAAGCTTTGCTTCACCATCGTACGGTAAAGACGCTCTTTTTGGTAGCCATTGCCTCTGGTCAGAGGCGCAGTACCCTTCATGCCCTCTGTCTTACTCCCGGTCATGTTCGTTGAGAGAGAAAAGGTGTTAGATTGATTCCTAAAGCTTCTTTCATTGCCAAGAACCAGACGGCTTCTTCTGGCCCTGTTGAAGTTTTTCTTTGTCCACTATCTGACTTCTCGTCAGTGCGCGAGGACAAGGTTTGGGGTCCTGTTAGAGCTCTTAAATGGTACATTGATAAGACTAAGACACGTCGCAAAGATGATCAGTTGTTTCTGATCACTCGAGAGCCCTTTTCTCCTGCTTCTCTTGATTCCATTTCTAGATGGATTGTTGAAACTATTCGGGCCGCTGGCCCAGATGCTCTCTTATCAGATAGTAAGCCCCATGCTCATGACACTCGTAGTGTGAGAACTTCTTGGGCCCTCTTTCAAGGCGTGACGCTTAATGATATTTTGAGGGCTGCCTTTTGGCGTTCGCCCAATTCCTTCATTTCTTGCTACCTTAGGGATGTCCCTGCAGGTGAGGAATTTTTTGCGTCAGCTACATGTACCTTGAAAGCGGCGGTGTCTTCTCTGTAATCCTGTTCCCTTCTTCACTTAAAACATGCCACCCGGTTTGAATGGGTGCTAGTCTAGCATAATAGGTAGGTATATATGATTTATTGCAGTAAATTTGTAAAATCAGCACTGATTTTCTTATTTACTAGATAAATCTATATACCTACCTATGACCCTCCCTCCTTCCCCTCGCCTTGCAAGCAACATGTTTTATTACTTGGAGTTGCTCGCAATAGAGGAAGATGGCCGTTGCGCATTACTGTGGGTGAGTGGCGAAGGGGATAACAATGGGGTTACGGGGGTGCGCACAATATTGTGACTCATTTGTGTTAAAATTCTTGAACGGTTAGCGTAGTCAAGCGACTAGCATAATAGGTAGGTATATAGATTTATCTAGTAAATAAGAAAATCAGTGCTGATTTTACAAATTTCTTTTAAAGTTTTCGGGTTTTGATAAATAGAAATCGATTTCTTGGGCTTGCCTGGCAGAGCAGAACATAATTTATACAATGTGCATTCTGACTATTGAAGTCCATTATCTTAAAGCAGGTGAATGCATAGTTTGTTATTATTGACGCTCGGGGAAAATTATCATCCATAAATTTGAATTAATTTGCTCCGTCGCGTACGTCATAGCATCAAGAAAATAGGTTTCTGTTTAGTAGAATAGTAATTTTCAAAGAACTATAACACACATTTTCGTTTTTAGAATATATGTATATATCTCTTAAATATTTAAAATCTCAAATAGGATTTTGTATCAGGAAGAAAAAAAAATTAAGACAATTTTGCATTCGGATTAAAAATATCTTTATGTACCCATCAAGAAAATGGCAGCCCCCAGGTATCGCTTGCAGACGATAACTTTTGCGGAAAAAATCTTGATTTATGCCCATGTCGTATATTTTAATGCAAAACTACATAGGGCAACAGGAAGGAATAGATTACATCTTTGAATATAAGCACATTTGTATTTTGAGGTTAATTCCCCTTTAACCCTTTCAAGACAATTGACCACATTTTTGTTGTTTGGCTTAATAACTTTTGATTCAGAGCTCTGAGTAGAAAGAGCAAATATTTCTGCACCCACTATGCCCAATTTTGTTGCGTGACCATATTGTGTTTGATGCCAGGAATTTAAAAAACAAGAATAAGCTTTAAAATCCTTAAATTGGCAACACATTGAGAAATTCAAAATCATTGTTTTTTTCTCAAAATTGGCACTTGTGAAAATTTTTTGACAAAATACCTAATCATGTATATTTTGTTCAAAGACATTACACCTAATTAGAAGCATGTAGCCCTAAAAGAAAAATATTATTGTTGCCAGTTTGAAGAACAAAATGTGATCAATTTAGCCCTGAAAATTTCCGGTCCTGAAAGGGCCCATTACGTACGGAAACCGGGTGGTTCCTGTATTAAGCCTATGGGAAAAGAGAATTCAGTAGCCAACAGGTTACAAGGAGTGTAGCAAATTTAGATTAATGTCTTAGCAAAGGATGCTATAGTGCTTTTGTAGGGATTCCATCCCTATACCATGTGACCTATAGTCCAGCGACTTATTCACTCTACCACGACACCTCTACATATTATTACCAATGATAATAACAATGAAAATGCATGTCTTTGGATGCATTATAGATATGTGTGCATCTAAGAAATTTTTTATGATAATTGAAAATATATAATACTGCTATTCATTCTCAAAATAAATGAAAACAAGCTACAAGAAAGACATCAAAATACATATAACTGACTGTTCGATGGTCAGTAATCATTATTTTCCATGCTGAATCAAATTTTAGCCCAGTTGCATTTTCTGTTTGTTTTTTTTCTTTGATTCTCTGAACACATAATGGTTCTCAAATAATATAATTACACAGACTTAAAAGCATTTTCTCATGATGTTTTTTCTTCTGTGACACAGGTGCTAAATAAGGATTTTGAAGAGACTTGCAACATTGATTCGGACCTAAGCTCTGTAATGTTCTTAGTGTTCAACCCAGTGAGAGATGAGCTTATCACAGGGGGTGTCAAAGGCACAAAGGTAGGCTTTATATTAGCCCTGTTCATATATGTGAATACCACAGTAGTGCTGATGTGAATCGGTAAGCATGGTCACTGTTCATATTAGGGAGGTAATACTGCAATAATATTGCAGTCATTATTTCAATAATAGTGCATTATTACCTCTCCATTCATATACACATCAGCAATAATCGGTGTTCACTTTGATGGCAAGTATTGACTTGCATAGTGGTTACCCAAAATGCAATGTGTTTATTGGCCAAGAGTCACAGAGCTCCTCTATCACTTTTGAAACTAGTGTGGCCTTTCTTCTTTCAATGGTAAAGATAACCTGTAATTGATGGGAATGTGATGACTGAAAACTGCTGTCTTCCCTGTGCAGATAAGCTTGTGTACATGCAATTCTATACATGTATGCAAACTTTTCAGAATGTTCAGATTTCAGAAATATGAAGCATTTCATATATTAACTATAGATTTAACGATAAATTCACATGGAAATTTTGAATTTACCCCGTAATCTAAATTTGATCTGCATTGCAATATCATTTTTCACATATTTGGTATTCTTTTTAGTTTACTGGATAGAGAGAATAGCAAAGAATATGCTTTAATATGCAAGCATTAACCGCTCATGCATACGCCTGAATAAAAAAGGAAGTAAATTATCTCGCATTGCGGATTGACTGTCACAATGAGCGAATGATGAACTCTACGAGTCTCTTTCATTTTCCTTTCATCCTTGACTTATGTGCTGTTTTTATTGACTCATGCATTCGTACGTGTAAGCGTGAATTATTAGTATTCAGCATCTCTTATGCTTATTTAATGATATCTTTTATAGCTTCATTATGTAATCTTTACACTTGGATTAAGTCTTATTTCATGTAGAGCTTCATGTAGGGATGTTTCGTAATTTATGATGGCATGATGTTTTGTAATGAAACTGGTTGTCCTATTTCGTTTTTGTCTCGCCCACCGGAGGTGAAGGCGAGACTAAGGGATCCAAATGTCGTCCGTCCGTCCGTCCGTCACAAACGTTATGACAGATAACTTTGCAACCGTCACTCACTTTTCAACCAAACTTGGGTTGTAGATGCACTGAGGGGACCTGCATGTTATGGTGCCGTTGGAGGTCACATGATAAGGTCAAAGGTCATTTGAGGTCATACGTTAAAGTTTACCTGCAAGACTCTCTTATGACAGATAACTTTGCAACCATCACTCACTTTTCAACCAAACTTGGGTTTTAGAAGCACTTGGGGGACCTGCATGTTATGCTGCCATCAGAGGTCACATGGTAAGGTCAAAGGTCATTTCAGGTCAAACATTATAGTTTACCCGCAAGACTCTCTTATGACATAACTTTGTAAACGTCACTTTCCAAACAGTAATGTAGATATATGCAAGCATAACTTATGCAGATTTATGCACTTGGGGGACCTGTTGCATGGCAACAGAGATCACGATATTTCTAGTTTTCGCATGTGGGCGAGATACATTATCGCTAATGCCTTGTTTATTGGCAATCATTACTTTGCATATGTGGTAACGTGAAGCAATTTTGATAATAAATAATGATAATAATAAACCGTTCTTGAATAGCGGATATCATGTTATGGTATAATGTTCCGATTACTTCCAAAGGGTTTGAATATTATTGCCCTACATGTAGCTAGCTTCTGCAGCCGTAATCAGCGCACACTGTGCATTTCAAGGTATAAGTCCTGCCAGGTACCTGCTTAACACCTGGATGGAGAGAGACAATGATAGATAAAATGCTTTGTCTAAGGGCATACGCACCAGGCAGAGATTCGAACCCTCAACCTTTTGATTGAGAGTCCAGTGAATAAACCACTATACCACGATGCTCCCACATTTTAAATAGACTTTGCTCAAGTACACGTATGTATAAGTATGAAGGAGTGAACAGCTTATATTTGGGGTTCAAGAAGTCAAATTTCTTGGTACAAAAGTGTAATAAAAATGCATATGGAGTATGTAAATGAAAAATATTTCAGAAAATTTCACATATATGTTCTGTTTTCCATTCAAGCTACATGAACAAAACTGACTGACTGTTCTTTCTCAATGCACTATGATTATAATGCATAATACATTTGATATGTTTTGTCAGATTGTTCACATTTAATGAGCAGTTAATATACATGTATTTAAAATGACCTTCTGAAGCAATTTAGAGGAGACAAAGATGATCTATGATATACATGCCTATGATGTGTTGTTGCGTATTTGACATGTCTTGCAGTGAAATTTGACTCTGTGTATAATTTTCCTATTTCTCTCTTTTATTAATTGTTTTTTTGGCTTCAAGACATATCACTGTTTTCTTTTTATAGGTTTGGGAATTCAGACAGGTTGCAGATGAAGTGTGGAGGGAAGTCAAGCCAATGGCTAACTACAAGCTCTTCTTGACGTAAGTTTCTGGGAATTTAAGACTGTGAAATCAATTAAAATGATTTTTCATCAGGTTCTTGGAACAAGTAAGGAGGGAATTCAAGCAAATGGCTTCTTGACACGAGTTTCTTGGACTTTGATCCCAGTTACATGTAGGATGTTTGTGAAATCTTTCTAGTTAATCCTTAAAATATTTATGCCTGTGTCACATATCCAACGATTTCCGACCGAATTTGTAGATCGCCACAAAGTTGAATTTCAAATCCGCCCGGGAGTCAAGCGTATTTTTCGCTTTAAATCTACCGTCACATATTGGTAGGACGGGGATTGGGCGGAGCCCTTTGAACGGCTGCACAGCTCTGCCGATCTCCGTCCGAATTTTAAAGCCCCCAAATGGTCTAAAATCGTTGAATTGCCGCAGGGATATCGATGGAATCTTTTCTGATGCCCGAACGATCTCCAGGCCATCTGTTTTCGAGCTCTGTGAACTCAAAATTCACCATCCCTGAATTGGGAGCAGGTTTTGGTTCCCTGCAGACGTCGGCTGATTGACAAATTACAAAGAGACCATTACTGTCCCCAAAATGAGGTGGCGGGAGCATGCAAATGCCGGGTAATTTTGATATTCTTGTGGGAGGGGGCTGCAGCCCCCATCCCCGCCTCATACGCCTATGCATACATACCCGAATCGGCCATGTATAAGATGGAACAAGTTTCGAATACCCCTTCCGTTTTATATCATAAATAATTATTATCCTTATTTTTCTTCGTTTCATTTTTTTTTTTCCTTCAAAATATACGTAGTATAGGACAGGCAAAGGATATGCTATTTGGGAGCGAGCGAAGCGAGCTAGCAAAATTCATATTTTTATTCATACCAATTAATAGTTAGGATGATGTATTATTTATCCACATATATTACATAAAATAAGAATTGTTATATTTTTTTGAATAGATATTTTGGCGGGCCGCACTTTAAAAAACGGGTTATATACCATTGAAGCCATAATAGACGAAACAGCATGAATTGAAAGGACATGTACGTGTAATCAATTTTTGTCTATAGTCCTCACTATTTCTGTCAGTTGCGTCGGCGTTGGCGTCGTCAACAATCATGCTGTAATCCCAATAACTTTCTGTGGATATGAGGTAGAATCACCAAATTCATTCCACAGGTACATTTCTTAAAGGCACAGGTCAAGTTTGAAAATGAGTCGAATCTGACCAAGGTCAAAGGTCAAAAGGTCAATGGACTTTCTGCAAAAAGCACTACATGTATAATCACAATAACTCTCTATGGATTTGAGGTAGAATCACCAAATTCATACAACAGGTACGTATCTTTAAGGTGCAAGTCACGTTTGAAAATGAATTGAATCTGACGAAGGACAAAGGTCCAGAGATCAATGAACTTTCAGTGAAAATGACATCACATGTAAATAACTTTTTGTACCTTTGAGGTAGGATCACCAAATTCAAATCACAAGTATATCTCTTGAAGGTGCATGTCATGTTTGTAAATGGGTCAATGTGAAAGGTCAAAAGGTCAATGAACTTTTGACTTTATCACTTTATATGTACCTCTAATAACATTTTGTACCTTTTGAGGTATGATCACTGGTCAGATTCATACCACAGTTACATCCATTAGTTTTCTCCCTTGAGTATTAAAGTGTAAAGTTTAAGGAATAAAGCATTAAAAGCATGCACAAACAGCATCGTCTCATTTTTCAGGGATAAAATGCATGTAACATCATCATTATTGCTTAATATAATAAAGCTGCAAGACCACAGTTTTCATTTGTATAGTGTGATGCAGGTGAGACAACGCTTGGCGTTCGCCTTGTTGGTTCAAGAGGTCAAAGGTCATATTGTTCTTGTGAAAAAGTACTGCAGTAGTACTGTAGTAAATTGGACCCAAGTACTGCAGTACCTGTACTACAGGTACTGCAGCTGCTGTACTATGTACTATGCAAGTACCTCAGAGTTTCTACAGTACTGCAGTACTACCTCAGAAAGTACTGCAAAAGTACCACAAGTACTGCAAAAGTACAGTACTGCAAAAATATTGCGAGTACTGCAGTAGTACTGCAGTATTACTGCAGTACTACTGCATTACTTTGCAGTCCTTTTTTACAAGGGTGTGTTATCATCAATTGAGTGGAAGTAAAACCTTTGAAGAAGCAATTAGTACATATAAATGTAATTCAAATTTGATTGAAAATATATAGAGTGGCATATTGAAGATGCAGTCACATTCATCTAGTTGGTGTATAATGTCAACCTTTCATAAGATTCTTGGTTTGGCACAAAACAATCTTCATTCATCAGTTTGGCTTGTTTTAAATTCTTAACCCATTGCCGGCTTTTGCTAAACAGTCGGGTCTCCGTGATGTGCTGGGTCAAAATTTTTGAACATTCTTGAGGAATTTTATGTATGGTATATATTTTGAGCTGCAAAAAAAGATGGGAGCATATATTAATTATTATCTCTATCCTTCTATCATTTCTCTCTATATCTTTTGTTATGTTATTCCTTGTTTTTATTCTTCTATAAATTATCTTTCCATCCTTCCTTTCATTATGTTATTCTTTGATTCCTTTTATCATCTTCTCTTCCATCTTTCCTTATGTTGTAACTCTTTATATTCATTCTTCTATCATATCTGTATCTTTTGTTATGTTATTCTGTTTTTATCCTATTATTTCTTTGCTTTCCATCTTTCCATTCGTTATGTTATTCTGTGTTTCCTTTTATCATCTTCTTTACCTTCTTTCCTTATGTTACTCTTCATATTTATTCTTCTATCATTTTGTTATATCATTCCTTATCTTTATCAATGAATTATCTTGAGTCCTGTATAAAGTCTATGGGAATTAGAGAATTCAGTACTCAACCGAATAATCAGAAGGCTTATGACAAGCTCAACCTGATAGTTATATGATTTCCGGAAGATGAAACCTGATAAATTTGCTCTTTATCTTAACCCTACTTATTTTTGTAGTTCCTCTGTGAAGGTCAAAAATCACACCGGATGAATTTCCTGTGAAACCCTGCAATTTTCATATCTACTTTTTAGCTCACCTGAGCCTAAGGCTCGAGTGAGCTAAAATGTATTGCGATGGAAATTTGTCCGTCGTGCGTCGTCCGTTAACTTTTTACATTTTCATCTTCTTCTCCAAAACCCATGATCGGAATTCAACCAAACTTGGTAGGAATCATCCTTAGGGGTAGGGGACCCAAAGTTGCTAAAATGGTACATGTGGCCCCCAGGGGGGCCCAGGGGGAAGGCCCCCAATTGTAAAAGCTATGTAAATTTCAAACATCTTCTTCTCCAGAACCAGGCATAGCTCAGACTTGGTATTGTGTATGGAGATACCTCTATAGATGAGGAATGAATGTTGTTCATGAAATTTCTCTGAGTGGCCCTATAGGGCCTCTGTGGGGGTAACATACTGGAGGGGGGGGGGGGCGCTGCCAGGCAAAATGTACATTCTGATCTTCTTCTCCTAAACACATGATCGGAATTCAACCAAACTTGGTAGGAATCATCCTTAGGGGTAGGGGACCCAAAGTTGCTAAAATGGTGCATGTGGCCCCCAGGGGGGCCCAAGGGGGCCCAGGGGGAGGGCCCCCAATTGTAAAAGCTATGTTAATTTCAAACATCTTCTTCTCCAGAACCAGGCAAAGCTTAGACTCGGTATTGTGTATGGAGATACCTCTATAGATGTAGAATGAATGTTGTTCATGAAATTTCTCTGAATGGCCCTATAGGGGCTCTGTGGGGGTAACATACTGGAGGGGGGGGGGGGCGCTGCCAGGCAAAATGTACATTCTGATCTTCTCCAAAACACATGATCGGAATTCAACCAAACTTGGTAGGAATCATCCTTAGGGGTAGGGGATTCAAATAATACATGACATTGTAGACCATGGGGTGGGGGGGAATTATGTTAATTTCTAACATCATCTCATGTACATCCTCCTAGTTGTTTCAATTTCTAACATATCTCCTGGTGGTGCTAGAGAGAACATGCACCAGATGTGAATTGATCCACCTCAGGTGAGCGTCGTGCCCCCTGGGGCTCTTGTTTAAGGTTACCATTATCACCTTGTGCACTTTGTATGTCCCTGGTAAGTCGCAGGTGTTCAAGATTCTTTTTTTTTTCTTTGCATGCACGACATTTCCAGGAAGGAGTTAGAATCTGTGAAGGGTAGCTGGATCAAGAAGGTCGAGCTGAATGAACAATTCCAGCACATCTATTGTTGCTCTGACATGACTGTGCAATGCTATGACATGGATGGCATACTTCTCTTCCAGATTGAGAGGTGAGCAAAATTGGGAGGGGAAAAATCTCTGGTAAGATATTTGGCAAAACCTAGTGGCACTAAAATCATGTCAGGAATGAATCAGGGTTTATTGTTCGTGATCTTAGCTGTATTAAAGACATGAAATTTTCAGGAGTTCAAAATGACCTGTTATTTAACAGAAAGCAAGAAAGCAAGAAAACAAGGAAAATGTTGAAAGCAAGACAACCTTTTTTTTTAAAAAAACATTTTCAAGGAGGCTTATGAGATCTATGCCTATCTCTTTTTATGTCATTCATACAAATGAGCTGAAGAGGATATAATGTCATGGCTCATTATTACTCTGTATACTCATTTCAATAGGTGTAAAAAAGTTTTATTCCCCTGAAAAAATTTGTTTTGTCCAATTTGATAATGAAAATAAAAAAAATTGCACTCCTGACATTTACCGATGTGGTATTGAACTGATTTACACAGAAGGGATGAAAACGGCTGTATTTGTTGAAACATTGAGAACCATAGCCCTTCAACGTTTTTTGATATTGATACTGATATTTTTCATTAAATTCAGACTTACCTTATTTTGTTTTGCAGAGCCCATGATGCCCAGATAAATGGCTGTAAATACTCACCTCAAGCTAGGCTTCTTATCACCTGTTCAAATGACCATCAAGGTAAGTTGATAACTTTTATTGTGGTTGCAAAATAACAAAACCAATAAATCGATTTAAATTGATTATCTTGCTATTAGATGTGTATTTGTAAGCAGACTGATGTAGAATAAATAGGCCAGTTTTATAATGCATTAAGATTCATATATGGACACATTTCCCCACTAACAAACTATAATTGTATTTACCTGTTTCAAGTTATTGTATTGCAATAGTCTGAAAGCAAATCATGCCCACTTCAGTTGTTTCTAGTTGGGCAAACATTATGGCTATGATCTTTTTTTTTTGCCAACCCTGTTCCATATTGTATTTAAATGTAGTACCCAATAACCTAAATGCAAGATCAGCCCATCCTTTTCTTTTCATCCCTGATGCCTTTACTTTTCAATTGCACCAGTAAAAAGAAATACACCTGGGGGTGTTTCATAAAGCTGTTTGTAAAGTTACGCATGACTTTACGAATGACTTGAATATGACAAGCCAAATGGGATGCTCAATCATTAACTGCATCAACTAAAGTTGAACTGTTCAGATGTAGATTAACATTCTTATTATAACAAACATTTTTAATGCAAAGTATATTTTTTGCCAGAATTTAATTGAGGTTACTGGAAAGACAGTCACACTTTGTTCAAACATCAGGAAAAATTTGTTGGCTTCCTATCTGGCACTTCATATTCAAGTCGTTCGTAAAGTCATCCGTAACTTTACGAACAGCTTTATGAAACACCCCCAAAGCAGAAAACGATTATGCCCTGAAAGCTTCAAAAGAGCTCTGGTAACAACGCCCCAACAACAGAATATCACTTTGACCCTCTATTTGTTTTTTTGTTTTTACTCTGATTTGAATACCTCTACCAGTGAAGGTATGGACACTGAATGGAGGACTGATCAATGTGTTCCGAGGCCACTCCAAGGCTGTCACCAATGTAGTCCTTCATCCAGAGACCTCCATGATGGTACTCACATCTTCTCTGGATGGGTCAATCAAGATTTGGTCTCTGGACATCATGGAGCTACTCTACAGGTCTGTTGATTCACCTACTTAGGCTAGAGTTATAATGTGGCATTTCTGATGTAGTTGGTGGCATAGCTATGTGCCCTACATGCCCCCTGTTTTCCCTTCCCCATCAAATAGCAAATAAAAAAAAGTGGAAAGAAAGAGAAAAAGAAAGTGTGTGGGAAAAGGAATGTCAAAGGAAGATCATAGGGCCCCTTTCCATACCCTCCCCTTAATAGTTTGCTTTGTTAATTTGCATTTCATCAACCAAGTAAGGGCAGTCCCCTCCCCCCCCCCCCCCATAAATTCAGCACCTCTAAATGGCTGTACCCATCCCATGCCATTGAATCTAATAATTGTCATTTGCAAATTATGAAAGGGATAGTGCAGCAAAAAGAGTCTAAAATAGGATTAAATGTAACAAAAGCATGGAGCAAACTTTTGTTGTGGCATTAATCACAAAAATGAAAATTTTAGAGAATTAGATCACATTTGCAAACTAGGGCATTCTGGTACACCTAACAGAAAATTTGAAAATTGCGATTTGACAGGAAGCAGGTGGGTGTGTTGCCGGCTTCTTCTTGGGGATCTTCTTGGTGCTGTAAACACTGTATTGATCAAACCTAGGAGTTATTACAAACCTCATTTACAATGGCTATAGGAGGATCAGCAGCAGTAGCAGCAGTGCAGCTATATCAAGCCTGTGCAGAGTGTAGCCCATGTTTCATCAAAATAAACCTACGGTACTCAAGACCTATCAGAGATAGGTTTGCAAAAGGCTGAATCAAAGGCTATCCTTATTTTTAGACCCCTGTTGATGTATGCTATCTAATTTGATTTTTTTGGGTATTACTTCAGTTTCAGCAGAAAATATTTTGAATTTTGAAGTGGAGAACTAACCTTGACTTAACATCCAGTTTTCATAGCTCTCATTTTTCAAGTATATCTGACCACTCTTTGTTGTTGTAATGGAATGTTTGACATTTGTAAATGACAAGAAAATCTCTATTCCATTACTGATTCCAATTAGTGATCCTTATTTGTTGTGTTATTTAGACTTGCCTTCCTGGGGAGCGTTTCATCAAGCGTTTTGTCAGTGATTTTTACCGACAACTGTTACAAGCTACACTTACTGAAATTCTTGCATCTGATTGGCCGAGAGCAAATTTGTCAGTAAAAATCACTGACAAAGCACTTGATGACACGCTCCCCTGTTTTCTTCATGCTCCTGTTTCCTCTGTTTTCTTCATGCTCCTGTTCCTCTGTTTTCTTTATGCTCCTGTTCCTCTGTTTTCTTTATGCTCCTGTTCCTCTGTTTTCTTCATGCTTCTGTTTCCTCTGTTTTCTTCATGCTCCTGTTCCTCTGTTTTCTTCATGCTCCTGTTTCCTCTGTTTTCTTCATGCTCCTGTTTCCTCTGTTTTCTTCATGCTCCTGTTCCTCTGTTTTCTTCATGCTCCTGTTCCTCTGTTTTCTTCATGCTTCTGTTTCCTCTGTTTTCTTCATGCTCCTGTTCCTCTGTTTTCTTCATGCTCCTGTTTCCTCTGTTTTCTTCACAACAGTGTGGTAGTTTGCACTGCGGGCATTCACTGGATGGGTTTGACAGGAGAGGGTCAGTTATGGACAGCGACCTTGCATGACCTCAACCTCTGGTCAATCAATGAAGTGGTCACCTTTTACGCCCTGGCGAGGTGCCGCATAACGTCCCTTCACATGGCCCAACTCGAGCACAAAACAAGCAGAGTGGTAGCAGTGGGTGAAGATAGCAGGTAGGAATCCATATCATTTGTTTTCATCTTCCCCCCCCCCCCAGTGTGTATGGTTGTGGTAGACAAATATCTGTGAAGGAAAATAAGATAAAACCTTCTTTATTGATATGATTTTATGTGATATTATTGACCCTTTAGTCACTGAACTGCCCAGGACTGCTTGTAAGCTTTGACGTGCTGTAACAGCTAAAGTAGGGGATCTTTAGTTTGTGTGAGCAATCTTTAGAAATACCCTGTTTAGAATCTGCATTGAAAACGATGCGTTACTCTGGAAAGATTTTGCGTACAGCAGAGAGTCAATGCCGCAAGATGGTTTACTGAGCAGCTTAGTCGATTAAAAATTTTGCCACGTGTATGTTGTACTTTCGCAGCCTCGATGCGTGAGAATAGCTTACAAAGGCTGGATATTTCACAGAGTTAATGAGAATGAATCTGATGATTCTAGAATAGGTTTCCAGAGTAAATTTTGCTAATCGCTTGGGAAATTTTAGACTAAAAATAGGGCAAGAACTTGTACACGTACAAGCTATTGTATGCAAAATGTACAGGGGAGTAAGCTTAACCAACACAAGCCCATTGGTGTTTATGTTCTTTATTTACGTTCAAAGGGTCACAGGTCACTACAGGAAATGGATTAATTGATGTTAAAATACACCATATTATTTGCTATGTTCTATTCTTGGAAATGACTAAAAATGAAAAATATCAACAGGAAAAGAGTTATTTAGAGTTATCTAATAGATGTTTTCCCTAGATCATGCCGATAAAAAATTCATAACTTTCTTGTTAGTTGTCCGGTTTTCCTCAAACCTTTTTTGCTCTGTTGGTCTTATTTTTCTGCTTCTATTAAAACCAAGATATTAATGGACCGTATTTCCCCTTTAATGTCTTGTGCCTTCTGCATACTCACAAAATGCACATTACCTGCTATGCCCTATGAAAGAGCTAAATCAATCCTTGCAGAATCCTTGGTTAAAGATACATATAGTGCGTGCTCACTCTGCAAGGAGCATGGCAATGTAGGAGTGTATTGTGAAACCTATATGAACTGAAGCTGACTTTCATAGGTATTTTGGTGATTATTTCCAAATGTATTAATTATCAAAAGTAGGCTAAAGAAGTACATTGTAGCTTCCCTTTTATGTAAAACCTTTGGATGTACATATTTTACATACATGACTTATTTCCTAAAGATGATCGTAATTAAATGATGGAAATTCAAACTGAAAGATTCTCTTTTCAGAGACTTCTCTTTAGGGTCATACATCAGATTTCTCTGTAAACACCATGGATTCTATAGTAATATACATTTATTTTCCATGTTTTGTTGTTTTTGCTTTGTTTTTATGTTTTTCTCATGAAAAAAAAAAAAAATTCCTCACATTCAAGTTCTGCAAATTAAATATAGCTGGGTCAGTTCATTTTGTGACAATGTACTACAAATAAGGATGTTTTCTATTAAACTAGACAAAGTCATTTTGTGACAAGGACTGGTTTCAGTGGGCACAAACAGGATGTTTTTTCAAAAACTGGGTCAATTTATTTTTTGACAAGGATTGGACACAATAGAGGATGTTTTTTAACTGGATCATTATATGTTACATGTATGACAGCGTGAGACTGGTATCAATGAAGGATCAGAAGAACCTTTCTACTGTCCTACCACCTCCATCTATTTCCCCTCTCACCCAAGTCCTCTCTGTGGCCTACAATCGTGAATACAGTCTTGTCTACCTCCTAGTCAACCCCACGGAGATCTGGGTCTATACCATGAAGTAAGTCCAATTACATGTAGAAGTTATATGTCTAGTTTTTTCTCAGTATTTTAATATATACTGTACGAAAGATCCTTATATAGCTGCTATTGGGCAATCCCTTCAGATATTTGTACTAAATTTCATCGGAAATCATAGACGGATTTCCATAATCTCGTACATGTATCCTTTGTTACAAGAAGAACATTACAAGTCTATATTTAAGATGTTTCATTCCAATTTTAATGTTGATACCATTACTGTTCATTACCTTTAAATATGCCTGTATAAATTTTGATGGATGCCATTATACAGTACATATCTTCAAGACAATAGGTTACAACATGAGCCATATACATATGTACCAAGCTGAAGAGCAGGGACCTATCACAAATAACATGGTGAGTAGACTACAGTTAAAGTTGTTCCCCTGGAGATTCAACATCATTTTTTGTTTCTTTTTTCTCAGAACTGACCCAGCATGTCGAACTGCTGTTTGGGATGTCATGAAGATCCAAGAACATACCAAGTCTAGAGCCCAATCTGCTGGAGTCCACCCATCCACCCCAATTCCACTGTAAGCTACATCTTTAATGCATTTTTTACTCCTTAATATAGGATTAAAGTTGAAAGAACTCGGAAAATGTTTAAGAATTGTTCCCAACCATTCCGAATGGATCAACTAGCCGGGTTTGAATTCCAGCGACATCGCTTATGACCTTTTAAAGGCCAAGTCCACCCTATCAAAAAGTTGATTTGAATAAATAGTGAAAAATCCAACAAGCATAACAGTGAAAATTTCATCAAAATAGGATGTAAAATAAGAAAGTTATGGTATTTTAAAGTTTCCCTTAATTTCGCAAAACAGTTATATGCACATCCTGCTCAGTATGCAAATGAGGGAACCAGTGATGTCACCCACTCACTATTTCTTTATTTTATTACATGAAATACAAAATATTTTAATTTGTCCTTGTTATAATGTGAAACAAGGTTTGATTCCTCGCTGAACATGTGTCATTGCCATTGTTGCAATCTATACACAATTCAATGAGAGCTTCCTAATTGTGAAATCAGCAGAAATTAAAATATTCTATATTTCACATAATAAAATACAAAAGAAATAGTGAGTGGGTGATGTCACTGGTTCCCTCATTTGCATACTGAGCAGGATGTGCATATAACTGTTTTGCGAAATTAAGGGAAACTTTAAAATACCATAACTTTCTTATTTTACATCCTATTTTGATGAAATTTTCAGTGTTATGCTTGTTGGATTTTTCTCTATTTATTCAAATCAACTTTTTGTTAGGGTGGACTTGGCCTTTAAGTTTGACATTAGTCTGCTCCCCAAATTGGCAGTCAATATTTGTTTTATGTATCACATCCGGTATTTGAATCCTTTAAAAAAACTTGATGAAGATATGCCTGTCAAAATGAAGTTATTTGATGGTATCAGTGTTGTACATGTAGTAGTTACCAGGGGTCCCCGAGTCCAAGACCAGGAGGAAAACTTACGTTAATTTCATATCAGGACCAGGACAACAAAAATTCCATCATTTGCTTGTCTTATTGTACATATCAAATTGTGCCTGGTCATTATTTTTAACAATTGCTCAGTAATTGTGGCATCAACAGCCAATTTTATGTCTGCTGTTTTTGGCTAGAATCTTGATATGACATATTTAAACATTCATATTTAATGTACTTTGATTTATCTGTATGCCATCAATTCTCAGCGACAAGAAAATGGCACCCACGCAACGAGCATCCAGCGCTCACTTCAAGGGTTTCCGGATCCGCTCGGCCAGTGCAGAGGGGCCCCCAGGTATTGAGATGTCCGTACCTTGCCACTCTGTTCTGGCTCTACATTCACACATTCAATACTGGGAAGATCAAGGCTTTGTGTGCCCTCGCAAAACCAGTCTTCTCCTCCTAGGCCTAGAGGTGAGTTGAATTTTTTAATTACTTCTATACAGGTTTGACTAGAATTCAACAAGCCATTTATGTAGACATTTATGGCCTTTCTCAAAATGAGAAGAATGAAATCATCATCCTCCTAAACTTTGATAACTGACCATATGTGATAATTACTTATTTCCTTTAGAAATTCTTGATCTGACAGTGCAGTACATTCTAGGTTTTTACTTGATTCGAAATATGATTTTTTTTAGAGCAAGAAATGAGGTTACAATGAGATCCATTTCAGTGCATCGAAGGTGGTTTCTTTTCCTGCAACTTCTTATGGATCCAATCAGAAGTGAGATCTATCAAATTTGATGTCTCTGGGTGGTGGTGCTCCGACATATGCACTAGCGACAATTGCTCCAGGCTTTATTTTGTCCAAGATATAGGCCCGTATTCTGAACTCTGGTTTACATTAAACTCCAATCTAAGTTAAACTGGACTTAAACTGCCCCTAGCTGCAGTCTAAATTTCTCTACAAAGTTAAACCACACTTAGAGTCTAGAGTGCACTCTGGAGTTCATAATGTGAATATCTGGTTTAAAGGACAGGTTTAGACTGGGTTTAAACCTCACTTAGACCCCGCTTTCAGTTAAACCAGTGTTTGCTTTTGTTCCAATGGTTTTATTCATCCAGTTTAATTTGCTTTGTCATTTATCTTCTTTTTCATTTAAGGATGGGAGAATTCTCTTCATGGATCCTGTGAACTATGGTCTCAAGATCTGTGAACTACAAGCTTGCAAAGATGCAGTGAGTTATGACATTATGCAGATGTAATGCTAGAACTTTGTGGGATAATTCTTATCTTTGCTCTGCATATTGTTTTCATTTGCCAAATTTTCCCCTCACTGTAAAAAGATTGTCAGTAATAAAGTTATCAAAAATGTAAATTATTTCATATACATTCTTCATCTTGAGTTTACATGTACAAGTGGTAACTTACATACTTCTTTTAGACTAACTGCAAAAATAAAAAGGTAGACCCAATATTAATCCATGTTGAATAGATGATATTGAATTTCAAAAAGGAGCTAAGAATCTGATTTTCCAACATACTATTCATGATGAGTAGCAGAAGTATTATAATCACTGTCGTCCTCAAGGTTTCATCTTCTTGCAGTTCTTCCCTTGCAGAGAACTCACTTGCAGAATATTCCATTAAAAACTCACTTTACTACTCATTAAATTGGATAATGACAAGTTTACCCTTGTAGAATAGGCAAGAAAAACCTACACGTAACAGCTTTAAGGGATATACAGTTGAAGAGATTTGCTGATGGTTGATTGTGAGGATAAAACCAAAGGCTGCTAAATGTAATAATACTACCGTATAGTCGCGTGTATACGGCGCACTTTTTTTCATGGCAGAGAATGTCAAAAGTGGGGGTGCGCCATATAAACGAGTACAAGGAAATGACGGACGAAATGCAGCTGTTACTGGGTCTTGCCCGCCAGCGCTACCCGCCGCCCAGGCCCCCGGCGTGGCCGGACATATCACATGTAACACTATGTCATTGCACTCTATCGGGGTAGTGTGCAGTTGAACGATGATTGTCCGATTTTTTTATATTGAAAACTCCGCTTTATAAAACAATTATCGAAATTCTACGTACATGGCCAGTATAATCCTAGTCTAAGCTTCACTTTCATAACTGTAATGACGAAAACCAGATTGAATTTGCGGCTATAATGATGAAAATAGATCGTCTTTTTCATTTGTTCGCAAGATGGCTGTAGATGACTGTACGTGGTATGACCAAGAGGTGGCGCGCGTGCGCGCTAAACGGCATGTTCCTGAGCTAGCTACAGAGAGTATCTACACTGATCCGCCATGTTTTAAACAAAGACAGTGTACGTGCAGGATTATTATGCGCGTGTTACAGCTCTCTTTATAAACGGCCTCTGGCATCTTCCTTTTTCTATTTTACATGTGACCTACAGGCGCCATTTTTTTTTCTTCGATTCTAACGAACAATAATTTTTCTTCCGATTGGTAGCCTAGTTTGAATTATTATTTTGTATCGTCACTGTGGTATGAATAATATTTGTTTCCTCAAATTTTGGAGGGGGTTTTCCTTTATAGTTCTTCAATGTCTTATATTTTTAAGTGAGGGGCAGGCTTAATTGTTGAAAATTGCTTTGGATATTTGATCTAGGTTTTTTCCGGGTTTTTTTCTTCGTAAGTTCCCTCTTACGGTAGGCCTACTTTTAAAGAAAATTATTACTATTCCTTATCTTAATATTTCTTAATTCTGATGTACTCTAACAATGAATGAATTTGTGCCTCGAATTTTTCTAAAGACCTGAAAGCTATCTTTTCATTTTATATTTTCTTCTCAGACTTTTTCTTTTTCTGTGATTTAGGCTATTTATTTATTTTTTTTTTTGGTGTGTTTGTGTGTGTGTGGTGTTGTTAGTTCTTCAAACGCCGAGTTTCCATTCCGGAGTAAATTTCGTTGATTTGTTTCATTAATTTTTATATCAATACACCGGATTTAGATATGCAAACCAGCAATGATATATTATGTTCTGTCCCTTGCCCTGCCCCCTAAATATTCATCTCGCTCCCTCGCTCATGCTCTCTCTCTTCCAAGCTCTCCCGCGTGAGTTTTTCCCTGTCTTGCTCATACAATAAAGTGTGCGCTATTAACGGCGTTGTACACACACATACCCCTACGTATACACACACTGTATACATGTACTGATAGATTTTTGCGGAGCTAAGTAGCGGCGCTGATATGACTGGAAGTTCAAACTTTCACTCATTCTGGGGCCGATTCCGAGCCTTGTATGTATTATCACGCGATAGAATCGCGCCATGTGCAAAGACGGCAATATATATATTTTTTTAATACAGAGGATCGAAAGTATGGGTGCGCCTTATATACGTGTGCGCCGTGTACACGCGACTATACGGTATGTATTTTAAGATGGCATCTTCCATCTTGTGGGAAAGCACATTGCTCATACTAGCCTGTTGTGGATTTGGAGGCAATGTAATTTTCTTGCTGCATAGCAAATCACATCAAATTAATAATCAGTCCTCTTCAATGAGCTTTGCGATTAGAGTACAACGTAGGTCAATGTTAAAAACATAATTCTAATTGAGGAATTCTGAATTTCGTTGTGGTTATTTTGAGATTCATCAACATGAATAAAACCATGTACTCTTTGATTTGAATAGTTCAGAAAAAGAAAAAATTATCAGTGAGTTAATAATTTCCATCGTAGCATAGGAAATTTATCGGTGACAGATAAATCTTAAAGTATCAGCACTCAGCATATGATGTCTCAAAATGCTGGTGTTTCAAACTTTCTAGGAGTTATATTCTACTCTCATTGGTGTAACCAAAATGCAAGGATTAGAATATTCCATTTTCCATGTTTTACTGACACTATACCTTGCCTGTAAGCTTTACAAAACGAAAAAAAAAAGAAGAAATTCCCTATCAGGTATTCATTTTCTTCACCTTGGTATTTAGTTGCAAATGTATATGATCTAGGTTAATGCTATAACAGAACAGTGTGTGTGTTTTACATCCATAATTTGTTTACACCATTGTTAGATTCTTGAGATGAATAGGGATCACTACCACAATACTCTTGTGATCAAGAGCCACCTACGAGAAGAAGACCTGTTCCAGTTTTGGTCCTTGCCAGAGCTCCAGCTCACGCATGAAGTGTTGGTTACAACGGACGTCACTGGAAATGCAAGATTGGTAAGTGTGGTATGCTTGTTGTGCTGGTTTTGCTTGAGGATCCTAAAGGCATCATGTATGCATGTTCCCCTCAGTGCTATGATTATTCTAAATTCTAACGTGTAATGTTTCTTGTAGATGAATTCAAGAAATTACATTTTTTGCTTGCCTCTAGGGTACCAAGCTGTTCACTGGACATTCTGATGGATCAGTCCAGGTTCATGAACTCCAGTCAGTGGTAGATGACTTTCACGCTGGTCTGAGGCACACTGGCCTCTCCTTGACTATGATCCATGATGATTCCAGCTTGGGGCACAAGGAACACTCAGGGCCCATCATCAGCATGGATGCCTGCCCAGAGAGAGGCATCTTTGTCACATGCAGGTGAGTAAAGCCTGAAACAGTCAAAGCTCTGTAAAGGCCACTCAAGGGAATATGAAACTAAATCGTGCCTAGAGCACACGTACCCTCAAGGTCCCTGCAGATCCCCACAATTTCAAAAGTTAAACAGGGTCCTAATGGACACACACCCCTCAAATTTGAGGGGGATTAGATCATATGTGGAGTTTGCAATCATTTGAACAATGATTAAAGTTCAGTTCAGTTTTATTGCTTCTCTTGAGAATAGCATTTTGAAGCGACTACCTACAGGAACCAGGTGGTTCCTTTATTTAGCCTAGGGAATGAGAGAATTCAGTAGTCAACAGGTTAAAGGTATGATATTGTATATATCTCTCAGTGCTGGTGCTGTCATCAAGGTCTGGGATTCCAACAAGACTTTACTGACAGAGATCACTCTGAGCCACACCCTCTCTACAGCAAAGTTCCTCAATGCCAAAGGAGACCTACTAATAGGATATCTCAACCACCTCTTCCTCATTGATCATGCCAAAGGTAAGTGCTTTACAGACAAAGACATAATAATGGCAATGGTGATCGTGATAATGGATAATGATGATTAATAGTGTAGGACATTACCGACTAATACAAAGTTGTTATGAATATGATGAAACAGTCTTCTGTATTTCATAAATACCTTTCTTTTTTATGGTGCTATGTTAACAAATACCTCTTATACAAATTTATTCGCATTTGTTTTGCATACATGCTCTTATTGCATATTTCATTCTTTTATTAGTGTTTGATTTTCTGTACTTCTTGTTTACAGTATTGCCATCAGCAGACCGATCTGTGCCCCAGTCAGATGATACCTTTGAAACAGGTAAGAAAAACGTTGGGGTGGGGGGGGGGGGAAGTACTTACATACCTTATTATCTTTTTCATTCTTTGTTGATTGTGAGACACATGCTCTGGAGACAATTATTCCCAAGTCAGTTTTCTTACACAAGTCGAATTTCCAATGTCAACCTTTGACCAAACACTGCTTAAACATATCCCTTAACCCGAAACCTAAACCTGAAACCCAAATGTAATCCTAACCATGTGTCTTTGACAAATATAAAGCACAGGGCAAATATCACTGTAGCATATGTTGGATTGTAAAACCCCTTTGACATGATACAAGAATTCTTAGGAACAAACTTCAGAATACATGAACTTGTAATTTGTTTGAGGAGAGAAATTCTTGCTATTGACATTCTTGGGTGGGATTTTCAGCCCAAATCATGGAAGGGATTAAGACTAGTTCTAATCGATAAAAAAAAAGACCATTCTTAGTGTGTGACCAGCATCATTTAAAAAAAAAAAATTCAAAATTTATTTTCCAATATTCACCTATTAATGGAACTCTAATTTTTAAAAATTTATTGATTGATTGATTTTCTTTTTCTTTACTTTTACTTTTTTCAGAATCTGAAATCTATGAAGATCCAGCCGTGAAGTATGAAGGTGCTGCTGCTAACCCAGATCCTTTGGATCTTGAGAATTACTTGGTGAGTGAGAGGGATGTTAAGCAATATGCTGATTTTAATGGTGGTTCCGGGACCACAGCAGAAATTCTGTCAAGTTTCATCAGATACAGTCCATTTAATTGTAATTTGAACGCTGTACACACTATCTGCCCTCCACCTTGTCCTTATTCCCTTGCAGGTTCCTTTTAACTTGGACTTGACCCAGCGTTTCTTAGCAGGAGAAGGATCACTGTCTGGCTCTGCCGAATCTTCAGATGCAGTAAGTCACTTTGTGTTGCTTTCAAGAAATTGCCAAAGCCACGTTCACAAATGACGCGTTGAACCACCTCATAAAGACTGCCATGGTAAAATAGAGTGACATAAGCCAGAGGTCGTATTCATATCAAAATGCAAAGGGATAGATCATTACATTCTGTGAATTTAATAATCACATTTTGATATCAACATTGATTAACTACTGTGTCAAATTACATATATTCATGATTTGAGTTTATTGATATGAGGTAAGTTGCAAACTGCACTTGACAGACTTGACAGCCTGCATTTACCAATAAATAGTGGTTCATCGTGGTAATGGGTGCATATAAAATCCAAAATTCTGCAACAGAGCCAGAGGCTAAAATCTTATTGTCGCACGTTTGTTACTTCTAGGATAATGATGATGATGACAGTGAGAGTCAGTACTCTCATGCGGCTACCGAGGTGTACCGGTCTCCTGCAGCTACCCCACGCTGTCTGTCGGTCGTCGATATGTTGGTGTCTAGTGAACTTATCAACAAACAAGCAATTAAAGAGAATAAAGATGGTATGTATATTAACCCTTTCACTGCCATGTGCTGGTTAAACCTTCCAAAATTTCATGTTTTGTTTGTTTTTGGACAAAGAAAATCTTGTCTTTCTTCTCGAAATTCAGGACAGGTTCATTAAAGGGTAAGTCCACCCGATATCAAGTTGGTTTTAAAGGAGAAAATTAAAGAAACCGATCAATGAAGTTTGAGCAAAATCTTATAAGAAATAAGAAAGTTATGAATTTTTGAAGTTGTAATCAATCAAACATAATTGGAAACTCTGTGACGTATCTTGCGAGCTCCTCTCCCATTAGCCCAATACTAAAATACTCATAATTTGCCAATTTTTCTAAAGAAAATTTTTAATCATACACTGTGCATACAACCTTCATATAATCATTTCACATATGTTTGTGTGAAACAAATGTATTCCTTCATCAACAACTAAGAAAATGAAAATTTATGAATTTTTCTGTACAGACCAAATGGGAGATAAGCTCGCAAGATACGTCACCGAGTTGCCAATTTGTGTTTGATTGATTACAAATTCAAAAATTCATAACTTTCTTATTTCTTGTCGGATTTTGCTCAAACTTTTAGCAATCTCTTTCATTTTTCTGCTTTTATTCAAACCAAGTAAATACCAAGGTGGATTTCCCCTTTTAATTGTGGAGTTAGCTATCATGGAATAGTATTTTCCGGCGCGGTCCTACACTGCAATTAACTCCTTGTAAAGTCGTAAAAGCTTTTGAATTCCCAACGGCTACCGAGCCCCTGTGCTGAGAGAGGAGCAAAAATCCTCGAAAATTCACCTGCTTGTATCTCCCTTATTTGGGTCCTAAAAATCATGAAATTCCAGAGTACATAGGAAATGATGTTATTATGCTTCATATTAATTTTCACTGAAAACAGTTTTTTTCTGTTTCAGAGTACCGTGAAAAGAGGTTTTGTTTTTTCCCGACACAAGTCTGGGACAAAATGAATATGCAAACAATTGACATATTGCTAGACTTTAAACTCCACTCTCACTCCCTGTGCAGTTTCAAGTTTGCGCAGTTAGTAGTTTTGTGTAAAACTGCCACCAAATATTGACGACTTGAAGTTACAGTCTATCATCGAACGATTTCGCCTCTGTGCGTGTGCACTAACCCGACGTCATCCTTTTGCCTCAGCTCGCGCTCACGTCGATCAGCTGTTTCCTGGGCCCTGTTTCATAAAACGACTCACGTCGACCTGCTATACATCAACAGCTAGCTAGCTAGCTAGCTGTTGATGTATAGCAGGTCGACGTGACACACAGTATACAGCGCGCGCAGTAGATTTTTATATAACTGGGGGGGGGGGGGGAATGCTACAGTCCAATCTGGTGAGTTATACAGTTGCAGCAGTCCTCCTTATTTCACATTACCTGATTGATTTCTTAATAATTAATCTTATACTGGATCTAGACACTATGTTGTTCTTTTGCCCAATATCGGCATTTACTTCAGCATGTTTTATCGCGACAGTCCAACACACCGCTGAGTCAAGTGTAAAATATCCTGCATGCACCCCTATACGTGCGACTACATTTCAACTTCCGCGAAGAACGGTCGAGGGTTCATGAATGAAATTGCCTTCGATTTTGTCCCGAAAGAACCATTCGACAGATAATTATGAAAAGATATTCGGAGGATCCCCTCAATATGCTTTCATTTCAAAAATTTCGATCTTGCGCAATTACTGCAAATATGAAATATACTGCAACATTTTCAGGCCAAAAAAAAAGAAGAAATGGCTCCTCATTTCTCTAAGTTTTCCAAACTAAAAAATGATTTGACTACGAGTGATAATAATTACAAGTTAGAGCAACTCTTATTCTGAAATATGACATTGAGTTAATTTCATTTGGTTGTTTCTATGGCGCGATTTCACAGTTTAGCTGAGACTGTTCGGTAGCGCTTTTACGTAAACAAATTTATTTTATGCAAATTAGGCAGGACAGAGTGAAAGCTTTCGGGTAGTTAATAGCAGTGTAGGGCCATGACTGCTTTTATCAGATAAACATTGAAAAAAAGGGCCTTAAAACTTGTCACAAAAGTTTATTTGTGGTAAATGGATGTGAATTTTGTGATATAGTAGGAGTCAATCATGTTTTGATGATAATTTCATTTACTTATGAAGTCTACTTTTACTAAGATTGTGGTTGTAATATTTTATTTATGATATTTCGTATGCATATCATATTCTATTCATGATACATGTACATAGCTCTTTCAGAATGTGTTTTACTCCTTTATTGAAAGGCTCAAAATAAGAACCCTTCATTACCCTTCAATATAGTCTGTTCATATGAAGTGGTTAATAGCAGTTGTTGATATCTCATGAATCAAAATCTTGATTTGGTGTTTAATATGTTTTGCAGTGAAACTTTTCAAGTAGTAAATAGTTAAACGTGGATGGTCATACTTTTGAAATACATGCAGTATACTCCCTGAGACGCAAGCAGTCCACAAGAAGGCCTTCATTTCACTCCTATAGAGAGGGAAGAGAAGGGAACTTTGAGTTCCCAATATTTGGACATTCTCCAGGTCCATCCCCAACCCCAACCCCACCTTCCACACCGAGTGATGTGTCTGTTTCAGATGTAAGTGAGGTTCCTAGCTCTTTCTTCACTTCTGAAATAATATAAAATTTGATGATTATACAAAAATGGCAAATGACATGCCAATAATTGCATGTATGCATCCATTCAAGTGAACAAAATAATTGTACTGTGATATTTTGTATGGTTTCAGCATTGTTAATTTTCCTTGGAATCCTTGTAAAACTCTTTAATTCATTACTACATGCTGTTAAATTTTAAATCTGTGAAACAAACAAAAAGATTAGACAAGTGTTCTTCTTTAAGTGTATATTGTCTGGAAAACTGATTATACTTCACCTGTAATCTGTGAACAATTATTTATGATACTCATTATTTGAACTGTTGAAATATATTTTGAATTATGCTTGTATCTCATTTCTGTTTCTGATATTGTTGTACTTCAAATCTATAATAAAGTACCGAAAAAGTTCTTCTTGCAAATTTGTATTGTCTGTAAACAAATTTCTCATACTTTTACTTGTAATTCTTGAACGGTGATTACTTATAATAATATTTTTTTTTATGTGGAAAAATATCTCCCAACTTCTATTCCATCGAGATTGTATCTTTCCTTATCAATTCTGTAGTTTCCAATAATCCTTGAAACATTGGATTTTGTTGATCTTTTCAGGTATCTAGTGAGACAGATGAGGATGAGACTGAGAAAATTGAAGAAGAGCCAGAGCCTCTTTTCCAAACTGTTACAGAACAAGGTAAATTCAAGAAGAAAAAAAATAGTTTTCCAGTAGCACATGTACAAATAGTCTGATGGAGTATATTAATTTTTTTAAAAGAACATTTGATATAATGTGGTTGTAAAAGACTCAGGCAAGAAAATTATTTCAGTTGATCTTTAGAAGGTTCAGGTCTGGTAGGTGGGAGATTCCATGTGGGAAAAATCTGCATGATTTCATAAAGGTTGAAACTTGAAGAAATGTCATCAGGGCTTTTGACATTATCTGGATCAGCCTTTTTTTACCCAACTGATACAGAACAAGGAAAAAAATGTACAAATAGTGTGATGGAGTACATTTTTAAAAGAACATTTGGTATAATGTGGTTGTAAAAGACTCGGGCAAGAAAATCATTTTTAATTGGTCTTTAGAAGGCTCAGGTCTGGTAGGTGGGAGATTCTATGTGGGAAAAATCTGCATGATTAAATGATAAAGGTTGAAACTTGAAGAAATGTCATCAGGGGTGTTCAAAAGGCCAAGCCACTTGACATTTTCTGGATCGGTTTATTAAAGGTTAATGCCGTCTTTGTAGTTTTAGCTCATGACCAATGCACTATTACTGTATATCACATACTACAAGTAGTAGCAGTAATCAAGAAACATGTTTCTGAGGGAGGGGGTGGTCGGGTTGAGGATTTTATGACAGCATACCTGTGGGAACTGACTTTAAAAAGGAGAAGTGTATTAAAGGATTTTTAAATATACAAATGGATATTCCCAGGTTGTAATTCTGTTTTTGGCCTTGAGAATCCTCTATTCAAGTAGACTTTCAGAAATTTATCTAACCATGTAATATCATACCAAGTCGATTGGTTATAACCCCATGTGATTGATCAGTAATTATAGTATTGTCAAGCTTTACAAAATGTTGCTGTGCACTTGACAGATTTTTGTACTAACTCTTTTGAAAGGACAAGTTGACCTTTCAATAAAAGAGTTTTTAATTCTAAAAAAAGTTGACAGCCCTCTTGAAATGTCAAGCTGTCCATCGTGGTATTAATCTGGCTTTTATTAATGATTAAACCTGTCTACGAAAGGTTTCCTTTGACGTGTTGTGTCTTATTCTGTTTCTTATACTCATTCGTAAATGAGGGCATGATGCCTTTTAAGATGCATCAAGGAGAGAGTCACATATTAGGGATGACTCGCAAATTGTTTGAGAGAGACTGCTGCATAGTCAATAAAAATCTGATGCTAAGTCAATATATTTCATTTGGCATAAAAGTCAATATAACTTTTTTAGAGGATCCCCAAGATCAAAACCATTTGTAAGTGATCCCTTAAAGGGGAAAACCACTATGGTATTTGGTTAATTTGATTGAAATAAAAATGAGGCAAACACATTTGTGAAAGTTTGAGCAAAAAAATCCGACAAGAAATAAAAAAGTAATGAATTTTTGAAGTTTTAATCAATCAAACTCAAATTGGAAACTGAGTGACGTACATGTATCTCTGCGGGCTCATCTCCCATTTGATCTGTACAGAAAATTTCATATATTTTCATTTTCTTAGTTGATGAAGGAATATAATTTGTTTCATACAGGTTTTGTGCAAAAGAACATATGTGCAATGATTATATCTAGGTTGCTTGTACATGTATGATTTAATATTTTTATTGAGAAAAAAAAAAAAAGATCTATGATTTTTTTAGTACAAGGCAAATGGGAGAGGACCTCACAAAATCATGGAGTTGCCAATACGTGGTTGACTGATTAAAGTAGATATTCAAAGAAAATCACAAATATGGCAATTAATGTATCACTAGGAACTGGGAAGCTTACAGATGGCAATCGTATAAGTTTTATGTCAACTGCGTATCTGGTGATTATAAAAGCAACACAAATAAAAGCTCTTCTCAGCATCTGGAATATCCGAGGATTCGCCAGAAATATAGCGATGTTTTGATGTCGTCACACTCGGGATCGATCCTGCTTAAGCAGACGACGTCCTATAATGAATGAACGTAATTGCAATGCAATTATTTATCAAATTATAAAGAGTTTGGTGTATTTAAACATGACCTTATTTCACACCATTATAAAGGGAAAGTGAAACTGATTCTGATAGCTAAACCCGTTTGATTGTAAATACATAGGAGAAGGGTCAATGATCAATGAAATAAACCCCACTTTCAAATTGAAAAGCCCTCCGAATAATAGCAGGATGGTATTCGTTCCCTCTTGAAACGCCGAACATGCCCCGGTGCAAAGCAGCTGAAAATACAATGGCGTCTTATTTTGTTTACAAGTGACTGATTCCTTTATTTTTTTAACGCTGCATTTTTCATCAAAATAACACCATACACGAAGTTAAGAGTGAGGCAACAGACTAACATTAAGACTGACGCTAGTGAAGGAAGAGAAATAAGTGAAGAGGAGATGACAAAATAGGCTCTGAAAAATGTGTAAGATGTTATGGGACATCGTCTGCTTAGACAGGACTGGTCCAGGGTGTGTCGTCACATATCTCAGCAGCGTTCGAGGAGCTCTTCAGCTGCTATATCGGGGCTGTATTTTACCGTTTTATAATTGATAATAATCATTACTTCAAATGTTTCCAAGCGTTGAATTTGGATAACCTTGTTTAATTTATGCCATCTATGCAATAATAAGTATTAAGCCAATATTTAAAATCATTAACGTTCTACTTTAACAATTTTAAAAATTCATAACTTTCTTATTCCTTATTGAATATTACTCAAACTTGCATTGATCTGTTTCTTCAATTTTTCTCCTTCTTTTAAAACCAACTTGAAATGTGGGTGCACTTGCCCTTTATGATAATTCCTTGACATTGATAACAATATTTTTAAATGGTTTGTGAGATTAACCTGTTGACTACTGATTTCTTTAATTTAATACAGGCTTAATACAGGAACCACCTGGTTCCCGTAGTCTATGGGTTAAACTTTGAAGACAAACTATCTGAGAGTGATTTCTTAATTCCTGGACATTTAAATGTAAACTGTACTTCAAAAGAGATATGTGAGCTTACGCTTTGTATGTTTTCTTGATATTTCCAAATTATGATGTCTGTTATTTTGTATGTCAACCTTTAACTTTGTCAGAAGACATGCAGCTTTAACTCTTACTGGGTCAAGGGAGTTTGCTGCTTTTAAGATTGTACCATGACACTGAAGTTGTTAGGAGTTTATATCCCTGACCCGGCACCTAAATTATTTTTTGCCTCTCCTTTGTTTATTATGCCACTTCAGGACGTGAAATCTTCACAGCATCTTTGTATTGCTAGTATCTTGCTATTTCTCACCAAAAATCCAATAAATCTGACAAAAAAGTTTTTGAAGGCTTACCAAAACTAAACATTACCTTTAAAGATCACATTGCAAGAAAATTCCATCAAAATAAATATTGGCTTAATACTTATTATTGCATAGATGGCATAAATTAAACAAGGTTATCCAAATTCAACGCTTGGAAACATTTGAATTAATGATTATTATCAATTATAAAACGGTAAAATACAGCCCCCAATATAGCAGCTGAAGAGCTCCTTGAACGCTGCTGAGATGTGTGACGACACACGAAGGACCAGTCCTGTCTAAGCAGACGATGTCCCATAACATCTTACACATTTTTCGGTGCCTGTTTTGTCATCTCCTCTTCACTTATTTCTCTTACTTGACTAGCGTCAGTCTTAATGTTAGTCTGTTGCCTCACTCTTAACTTCGTGTATGGTATTATTTTGATGAAAAATGCAGCGTTAAAAAATAAAGGAATCAGTCACTTGTAAACAAAATAAGACGCCATTGTATTTTCAGCTGCTTGCACCGGGGCATGTTCGGCGTTTCAAGAGGGAACGAATACAATCTGTGATATTATTCGGAGGGTTTTTCAATTTGAAAGTGGGGTTTATTTCATTGATCATTGACCCTTATCCTGTGTATTTACTATCAAACGGTTTTAGTTATCAGAATCGGTTCACTTTCACTTTTAGAATGGTGTGAAATAAGGTCATGTTTAAATGTACCAAACGCTTTATAATTTGATAAATAATTGCATTGCAGTTACGTTTATTCATTATAGGACGTCGTCTGCTTAAGCATGATTGTTCCCTAGTGTGACGACATCAAAAATTCGCTATATTTCTGGCGAATCCTCGGATATTCCAGATGCATAGAAGAGCTTTTATTTGTGTTGTTTTTATAATCATCATATACGCAGTTGACATAAAACCTATACGATTGCCATCTGTAAGCTTCCCAGTTTCTAGTGATACATTAATTGCCATATTTGTGATTTTCTTTGGATAGCTACTTTAAAGTGAGACTAGATCCTGTACAAAATCTGCTATTTTCTCCAACTGTTTCTGTGGTAGGGACTTGCAGACTATTCAAGTCACTATTTCTGATTTCAAAATGTTGGCAATTAGCCCCTTTCTTTTTTAATTTCTTTTTCCTAGCAGTTGTTGCCAGTTTTGCCACCAGAAATTTTGAGCTTTGTGTGTCACGCATTCTCATGTTAGCCCTATTTAATGATTAATTAGGATCCCATGTATTACAAGGTCTCATTAGACAGTCCCACAATTTAATGAGGCCTGTCATTATTTCTTTTAGAAATTTCAGTAATCCCAAATCAAGCCATTGGATTGTCCTGAAATAAATGTTAATGGACATGAAATCATGATGATATACATTAGTAGAATTGGTATATAATTGGTATACAAGAATAGATATATAATTACATGTACATGTATTAACTGCTGGCCTTAATGCATCTAATTAGAAAGAACTAGAAAGGCCGTCAAAGGCGGCAGACCCACGCCTTAGCGGCGCTATTATTCTTGAAACTGCAGAAATAAATATATTTTTACTGGTTGGTTCCCCTGTCATGTATTAAAAAAAAAGTAAACCCAATATAGGTTTTGTTTTGTTGCGATTATTTTTGTAAGCAGTAGACATTCAAAGGGGATAACAAGAGGCACATCTCCCCCCCCCCCCCCCAATAAATTTTGCCATATCCAGGTCATATTAAACTTTGTGTGTCCCCACCCTTGAAAAAATTCTTCTGAAAAAGATATTTTATTATTGAAACATCCCTCCCCTAAAAGTAATTGATTAGACATGTCAGAGAGCGTGGCGTGGTGAGGAGAAAAAAGTGTTAGCAATTTGTATTCAGTGTTCAGTCATGTCAGTGTTAGTAAATGTATTCATGTTATCTTTACATTGCAATTGGGGTTGTTTTTTTTCTCCATCGGGCTTGGATAAAATAAAAATGACGACAAAATAAGTTGGATCTCGACTTCAGAATGACATTTTTTGTTTGTCAATAGCTTTTATTCATTTCTATATATAACGGACATTAGTCTTGAATGAATATAACAAATTACAATCAATAAAATCATTGAAACAAGGCATATACAACAAAAATTTCATTGAATGAAATGTAATTATTAAAAGAAAAGACAAAAAAAAAGCCCCCTCCTTACCTCCAACAAAGAATATCAAACTTTATAACATAACACATTCTTACTATAGACTCCTTATTCCTCTTTACTTCCATCCCCCTACTTAAAGGTATAGTTCACCCTGACAATAAGTTGGTTTTAATAAATGCAGAGAAACAAAAGAAACATATCAGTGAAGGTTTGGCGAAAATCTGTTAAAGAATTATGGAGTTATAGATTTTTAAAGTTTTGATTTTGTGACGTCACATGCGAGCAGCTTCCCCATGTGTCATGTGATATAAATTCCAGAAAATGACGTACTGGGTAGCTGCTCGCATATGACGTCACAAATTTAAACCTTAAAACACCCATAACTATATTCCTTGATGGATTTTTGTCAAACCTTCACCCATATTTTTCTCTTATTTTTCTGGTTTTATTAAAACCAACTTAATTGTCAGGGTGAACTATCCCTTTAACCCATATCACAGCACATACACACACACCCACACAGCACACATACCCACAAAAGCACCCACACGCATCCACCTATTCATATTAATCATCTCGGGTTCCCTCCGCCTGTCCACCCTCCTAAGCAATAAGCAACGACATGTACACATAACTGGAGGTAATAATTGAGTATAGAATGAGTGGGAAACAGGGAATGGACTGAAAATAATAGAAAGTAACCCAAGGTCAATCAATCCAGGTTTATATGTTCCCATTTTCGTAAATGCAAATGCAGTGTACCAGCTTTTGACGCAAGAGCTTTTTCATCCTCTATAAATTCCGAAATAATTTTTATTATCTTTTCTCTGGTTGGCAAGTTATTTTCTGACCTAGATTTGAAAATAGTGTATTTCAACAAAATTATCAGACTATTTACACACTTAGATCTATCAGAATTACCTGTGATTCCCAAAAATATTTCTTGCCAATTCATATTTTTCAATTCAGCTATATCAAAATGTTCAATCACAAATTTCCATATCTGTTTAACCTTTTCACACTGCAAAAATAAATGTGAATATGTCTCTGGTTCAAGTTCAGCTGACAAAAGGAGCATAGGTTATCAGCTACAAAAGCAAATTTCATAAGCTGTTCTTTGATATATACGACCCATGTACTAACATAAATTGAAATTCTCTGCATTTCCAATCAGTGTTGAACTTCTTGGTCTGACAATTCCTTATCCGTAAAATCAAAGTTGCTGTGACCCTCCCTTATCTGTAAACTATAAGTGTCTTGCAACTCTTTGACAAAATGTTCATAAATTCTCCTAGATATTATGCATTGAAAATTAGATTCCTGCTCAAAAATATTCAAGACTATATTAAAATTTGTTAAATCAACTTGCTTAAATCTGTCTACGGCTTCAGTATCCTTCCAGTTCATTGGGATAGCAGTAATTATATCGTTTATTTTAAGCAAACCGTCTCCTTTAATACCAAGACTTTGAAAGTATGCCACCGGCTTCACATGCATGCGAGGCACAGAACTAACTCGCTCAGCTCAGTCACCACCCATCAACAAAGTCAAAGTGTATACTGGCGTACATTCGGCGAACCTCAGCCACCAAATTTTGCAAATCCACACGAATATAAAAAAAAATACATACAGTTTTTTTATATATTTTACAACTACGAAATCCACTCAAACAGACATAAATGAGTTATAAACTTACTCAAAGCTCAAATGACAGGACCGTAAGTAACCCAAAGAAAAAAGTTCAATCCTACTACACAGGCACTTTACTACCATACTCACTACCGTACTCACAACCACACAGCCCATTCACAACACACGCGAACACTCGCGAGTGCGATAGACTCACGTCGAACAAACTCACCAGATTTTCACCGAAAACAATTAAAATCACGTACTACACGTCCACCAGGATAAAATAAATCACAAAAAATTCCACAACAAAGTGGAAAAACCGGGGGAAAATAAACAGAAATGCACAGAAATGCACAGAAATGCACAGAAGATAAGAAATAAGAATAAGAGATAAGAAACGTGCTAGGGTAGCCTGAATCTAACTGAAGTTGTAGATAAAAAAAGGTATCGTGATAGCCGCTATTGATTTCGCAGTTCAAGCGCGCGAAAAATCCCTTAATTGTTGCTGGGATACATTGGCAGGGAACAATAGATATGAATATTCATTGCAGGCTCGTACGGATTTGAAGTGAAATGGCCAATAATGGGTCTTCTAAAATTCATAAACCTGAAATAGATTTTTGGTGAGACGAAGTAATGAGTGTTTTGATTGGCCAAAATATTTCTGCATCGGCAGGCAAAGTTTGGGGTCATCAAACTTTCCAGTTTCTTTCCTGTCACTATCCGAACTTAAGTTCCTATACTTTACTACAGGGTCAAAACTTCAAGGTCACACAGAATTTGCAGGGGTCAACCAATCATCACCAAAATCTAATCGATTCTTTCCTGTCACTTTCCGAACATTCCCTGAAAATTTGGTGCAAATCCGTTCACCCGTTTTCTCGTTATCTTGTACACAAACAAACATACGGAGCCCTTTACATAACCCTGCCAATTTCATCGCCATGGGTAATTAACAAGCAAAGTTGAATGACACAATGAGCTGTAGGAAAGCAAAGGAAATTAAAAAATAATGATTGATGTAAAGAAGGCTTAAATTATTTACATTGTATATCAAACCACTGGGCGATATCATCAGGAATCACAATATACAATTTCGCATTTATGCTGATGATATTCAAATGTACCATAGTTTTGATCCGAAATATGCAGATAGTTTGCACTGTACAATATCGGTGATTGAAAGATGCATTCATGATGTAAGGCAGTGGATGGTGATGAACAAGTTACAGTTAAATAATGCAAAACAGAGGCATTGCTACTTGTTTCACCCAAACTTAATCATCACCTTCCAGAAAGAGTGTCCTTAGCTGTCGGTAATGCTTCCATTGTCCCCTCTGGTTCTGTTAAGACTCTTGGTGTCTATATTGATGCTTCATTATCCATGTCTAACCAAGTAACTTCACTTTGTAACTCTCCAACTTTCATCTGTGTAATATATGTAGGGTAAGAAAAATGCTCACAAGACAAGCTTGTAGCCATGCTATTTGATCGCTCGTACTTAGTAGGTTGGATTAGTTTACTCAAACTCCCTATCATAGTTAATAAAACAGATATTGAGAGGTTGCAGCGTGTCCAAAATCGTGCTGCCAGGATTGTTTTGAAAGCAAGGAAGCAGGATAGGGCAACTCCTTTGTTGAAGCAGTTACATTGGTTGCCTGTTGAGAAGAGAATTTCTTACCAGGTTTCTTTGATTTTTTATAAGTGCATACACAAATTGGCACCCGAGTACCTTTTACTTTACTGTCCTCACCCCACCGGTCAAATTACAGACTCTGCTCTAGTGAAGATACTAGAAGTTTACATGTTCCTAGAACTCATTCGAAGAAGCGTTAAGCTAGCTTTGATTTTTTGTCCAAGACTGTGCAATATAGTTTGCCAGCACATTTACGGTCGTGTACATCTACAAGCAGAATCTAAAGACATATTTGTTTGTATTGTAGTAATCTTGGAGAGCTGTATGTAAAGCGTATAGAGCAGTTTTAATTGATTATGCGCTATATAAGTGACAGTTTATTATTATTATTAATGCTGTTCTGTACGAGACTTAAACGTCGTTCTGTTTACATTCTTGAAATAGTGCCTGCCTTAGAAAGGAAGCCTACATCCAAACCCGCTGAGGCTCCCCCTGTTAAGGTGAAGGAAGAGGAGCCCAGATATGGATTATCTACGATGAAGATCGATTCCAAAGCCCTCCTTAGTCTAAGGAAGGCACCCAGCTCAGCTACTGTGAAGAAACCCAGTGCCCCATCACAGGTAAGCAAGCCATTTATTTAAAAATTAACAAAAGGTGTGTATATTGGGGTTTCAATATCCCCCCAAAACAGACAATGAAGTATTTTATTCAAAATTTTCTTTGCTTTATCAAATTATATTAATTCTGAAGATCATAGTTTGATAAAATAATATACCTCACACTATTCGAATATTCGAGCAAACAGGTATTCGATTAATTTGAATATTTCGAATACCTAGTTTCTTTTCATAGTTAAGTTTATCGTACACCTCAAGGAACATTCAAGCCATATTGCGCATGCACCAACAAAAGCAAAGCAGCTATCCACATACGTTTCCCAGACAAAATAGGATCACAAAGACTATCAAAACCTAAAGCAAATAATATCACAGAGACAGCTATAACACAGGATTATTGTAAAGTGACGATTTTTATTTTGCAACGCTCTTTCATATTTGAAGAATTACATTCATCTTACTCCATATCGGAGCTGAACTATAGCTAGCAACAATACACAGGCGCAGAGCTCTGGACAGACAGTAACGAGCTAGGCCGTGATCATACCGGGTGACTGCATGTATAACCTGATTGTGGCCGACCGGCTTGTGTGTTTCATTGTTGAAGTGACGCCATAACTCTTTTACTTTCATGTTTTTTTTTAAAACTTTTCTTGGCATATTTTGGACCTCTGTTGTATTATTTTAGCTAGTAAAATTTCTCTTTACGCCTTTTATGTGCTGATCATCTGTTATGCAGTATTTTCTGATGTTATAAAGATAATTTTTGTCATGATGCTTTAGGTAATCGAATGTCCAAATCACTATTCATCATTGGACGAATATTCAAATAGTGAGAAAAGTGGTATTCCATTACCGATCGGCGGTAAGCTATTCGAATAATTCGAATATTCAAATTCCCAGGCCTAACCATTATGGTTCCTTTTTTTTTAAATGTTTGTTTATTAAGGATGGCTTCTCTGTACATATTTAATGCATCATAAATGAAAATTTGTTTTTTATTCATTGAATCAGGAAGAAATAATAGGCCTTTAAGTCGGCTTGAGTGCATTTTCATATTTGAATGAAATCATGAAAAAAAGTGTTGTAGGAGACATGGTACATGTAATGTAAGGGATAACATGTACTTATGCCCAGTCATGTCATCAAAAAATAAAACTTATCGGTACTCAAGATGAACATGGATTGATGTTTCTTATGGTATTACCTTATATATAAATGACCAAGAAACAAAGTTATATCAGTCATTTGCATAGTCACGTGCTGGGAATTGTCATTAAATGTCAGCTGCATGGACTGGAATCACCCGTTACCTGGTTGATATCAAGGCTTTTGATTGTTCACATACAGTGTAGCAAAGTCATCATGGGTTTGTTTACTCTTTGTCTGTGGAAAATGGGAAAATTATGACATGCTTAGTGGATTCACGTGAAGATGGGGAAATTATGACATGCTTAGTGGATTCACGTGGAGACTGCAGCCAAAGGTAAGTAGTAATAATTGGCAATTAGATATAGGTTGAGATAAGATGTTTTCATCTGTGCTATTTTGGGTCAACTCATTAAGATACCGTATCAGTTCTATATGCTAGCTTAGATGGTTACCCTATGACGTCGGTTTTCATTTCTTCAGGTTGCTTTGGATGAAGGTGGTGAGAAAAGCCGGCCATCAACAAGTGTAAGTACCTACTAGCTAGTGTACATGTACCTGGAATAAAAATCATGTTTGTTTCTGTGTTATGGCAAGGCAATATTAATTATCTTTATGTTATGTCTTCTTTTTTTTTTACTTTCTCAGCAGTTGCGTATTTTGTAGGTTGTAGTTTTATAAGTAAACAACCAGGGGGATCTGTGGGTTTAAGTCCTATCCGAGGGATGTGCATGGTAAAGAGTATTAATGCCTTACCAAAGGGCACTAGCACATCAACTTAGTGTCGAACCTGGGAATTGCTGGTTAGCTAGAACTTAGAAGACAACTGATTTATCAGTGAGCCTTATGTCTCCTCATTTGTGCATGATGTCTACAGCATTGTTGTTCAGTCTTGTATACTTATTTATTTATGTTTGTTTAGGATTGTCCTAGATCTTTCCTTCAAAGGTATGCTGAATGATAGGCAGCGAGCCCACATGTTGGCTGAATAATAGAAGAAAACTGGACTTCAAAGTAGTCCAGTCATGGTTGAAACAAAAAGAACTTTTACAAACCGACTTATTGGTGCGGTGATATCCACTTCGCACCTTGCTTTTGTGTCCAGCATGAATGGTGGCACAGGATTTAGTTCATAGTAGCCAAATTTCAAAATGTTCACAATTTCAGGTACTGTCAGGTGTTTTTTGGGGTTTTTTTGTGTATGTGTGTGCAAAGGTTGAAAATTACAGCATTTTGTGATGTGGTTGGGGAACACTTATGACTTTATTAAAGCACTTTCAAATGATACTGAAATTGGGTGATTTGTTGGCGTGTAGAACCATTGACAATACTTTACTTGTCTGATGTGAAGAAATAATCACAACTTACTCTGACACATGGTTGTCTAATCATAGATATTACTTGGTGACCTTTATCCTCTAGTCTTTGTTCAGTGATTGGGTACGGTGTTACTGCAACGATTATTATTGAAAGCCTAATTAAACCGTAGAATGTGTGTATTATAATTTAAGACCTTCTCAGAGATTACTAGTGCATTAACTCAAGTAATTAGCTGCTTTGTACGTCTTCTGGACATCATTATCTGGATTTATACTGTTCTTGAATATCATAGCATCCATTATTACTTGTTCATATATCATGGCCGAATATTAAATAAGTCCTGAATCTGCGTCAGCATCATGAAGTTCTGGGCCATGTTTCATAAAACTTATTATCAATAACATCTGCCACATATCTATGACAAATTTGCTCTCAGCCAATCAGATTTCATTAGTATTTCATTAGCTTATATTACTGTTATTGTAACTTGTCATAGATATCAAGTTTTATGAACGGGGCCCTGGGCTAGGTGACTGGATTTTGAAATTTGTTTTACAGGACGTGATAGATTTCGAAGGAGTGCTTTATATTTCTTTATTTTTCAGTCTATTTCTAATTGTAAGATGGAAAATTTTAAAAGCAAAGTAAAATGTATGTCTAAATTTATAAAACAAGTCATTTTGATGGGTTGCATCAGGGACAGTCCCCATGCCCCCCCCCTTCAATAGTTCATAATGGTTGGAGCTATAACTGGAATATTAAAATGTGTTTTATTTGTTTCCGTAGACGGTGAATTCTCACCACAGGAGAGGCATTTTTTCCCATTACAATTAGTGCTTAAAATCCTGTTAAAATTATTATAGATTTTTTTTTAGCTCCATGCCTTTGTGACCTTGCATTATATGAGCATAAGAAGCTAAATTCTACGTATATTGAATTAAAAATGAAAAAAATTCAAATTTTTCAAAATTGTGCCCCCCTTTTTAGCTCACCTGAGCCTATGGCTCGAGTGAGCTATTGCGATGGAAATTTGTCCGTCGTCCGTCGTCCGTTAACTTTTTACATTTTCATCTTCTTCTCCAAAACCCATGATCGGAATTCAACCAAACTTGGTAGGAATCATCCTTAGGGGTAGGGGACCCACAGTTGCTAAAATGGTACATGTGGCCCCCAGGGGGGCCCAGGGGGAGGGCCCCCAATTGTAAAAGCTATGTAAATTTCAAACATCTTCTTCTCCAGAACCAGGCATAGCTCAGACTTGGTATTTTGTATGGAGATACCTCTATAGATGAAGAATGAATGTTGTTCATGAAATTTCTCTGAGTGGCCCTATAGGGGCCCTGTGGGGGTAACATACTGGAGGGGGGGGGGCGCTGCCAGGCAAAATGTACATTCTGATATTCTTCTCCAAAACACATGATCGGAATTCAACCAAACTTGGTAGGAATCATCCTTAGGGGTAGGGGACCCAAAGTTGCTAAAATGGTACATGTGGCCCCCAGGGGGCCCAGGGGGAGGGCCCCCAATTGTAAAATCTATGTAAATTTTAAACATCTTCTTCTCCAGAACCAGGCATAGCTCATTGGTATTGTGTATGGAGATACCTCTATAGATGAAGAATGAATGTTGTTCATAAAATTTCTCTGAGTGGCCCTGTAGGGGCCCTGTGGGGGTAACATACTGGAGGGGGGGGGGGGCGCTGCCAGGCAAAATGTACATTCTGATCTTCTCCAAAACACATGATCGGAATTCAACCAAACTTGGTAGGAATCATCCTTAGGGGTAGGGGACCCAAAGTTGCTAAAATGGTACATGTGGCCCCCAGGGGGGCCCAGGGGGAGGGCCCCCAAGTGTAAAAGCTATGTAAATTTCAAACATCTTCTCCAGAACCAGGAATAGCTCAGACTTGGTATTGTGTATGGAGATTTTTTTCTGGGTGGCCCTATAGGGGGTCTGTGGGGGTAACATACTGGAGGGGGGGGGGGGGGTGGGGCAAGTTGTCCGCCATCCATAAACTTTTTACATTTTCAGCTTCTTCTCCAAAACCCATGATTGGAATTTAACCGAACTTGGTATTGTGTATAGAGATACCTCTATAGATGAAGAATGAAAGTTGTTCATGTGCTAGAGAGAACATGCACCAGATGTGAATTGATCCACCTCAGGTGAGCGTTGTGTCCCCTGGGGCTCTTGTTTTTTTTAATTTTATATTTTTACAAAATCCTGGATCCACCTGTACATCTGATAATACCATCTAGGAGACCTACGACTTGATGTTTCATAGTAAATTTTGAGTGATCCGTAGAATAGATGTAGAATTATACAGAAACATGAGTAATAAGTACAATATTCGCTAAAATATACACCGACGAACATATTCACAACCTGATGTGAATATTATATTGGTGAACATATTCACGACAAAAAATGCGAATTAGCAGATTCAATCGTGAATATTGGTGAACATATTCAAGACGAAATTCATGTGAGTCATGATATTGGCGAAGAAATTCGCGACCAAATTCATTTGAAGTACTTATTAAAGCGGTCTATCTCGCGCGCATACCAGTATGTGCTCGATCCTGTAATATGAGTTAGCTCCTTATAGCAAAATTGAAATAACCCTATGAATTGGGAGGCCTGTCAAACCTGCCTAAAACCACTAATCCAATAAGTCAACATGGGGCTTTGATGGGGATCATTGCCAGAGAGGAAAGGGGTGATTAACGGATTGTCATGGTAACCCCCCCCCCCCCCCCTTTCCAGAATCATGACATGAATGTCTACAGCAAGAAGTCACATCATTACGTAACACAGTATCAGTGCAAGCTGGAAAGATTTCACTGGCCATGGAAGTTACCTCCTTGCATTGGCTAGTATTTCTAAAGTGTTATTTTCACTGGAGTGCTTTGGAGCAAGGAGTACTCCTTGTTTGGAGTTATAATTAAAGGGAAATTAACCTCAGCGTATGAATTAGCTTATTTTGAATGGTGTAGTATATGCCTCTTATTTGATACATGCAATTTCATGTAAAAACACAGGATATAGATATAAATCACTATTTTCCAGCCAAGTTATCGTCTGCTAGCAATAATAAGGGGGCTGCCATTACTTTATGTGTACACGAACATATTTTTCATCCCAAGTAAACTTTCCTTCATCGTTAACTTGTAATTGATTTTTAGAGGACAAATATATATTAGATAAAGTCACATATTCTGAAATGTAAGTTTAGTTTTATATATTTTTTAAAAGGTCTTAATTTGTTCATAAAAAATATACTTCATAAAAAATATACGTCAAGGACGGAGAATTGACGTCAAGGACGGAGACAATCGTAACAATACCAAAACAAAGCGAGGAATCTGCTTTACAGGATGGCTATTAGAACTCATGGGTCGTCAATTATCTAGGCCCATGGCCAATAACAATCGTAATACAATCAGAACAAAGCGACGTATCTGTTGTAAAGGTAGGCTATTATCAATGCATATGGTACCTAATGATCCGTGTCATGCACAAAATGGCAGCCTCCATGGAAAGACGTAGCAGACAATAGGTGCATCTAGAATATCACGTGGGGTTACTTGTCCTTTAAGGATGGCCTGTGTAGAATATTGCAAATGCAAACACTTGAAGTAAACCACAAGAAGAATAGGCCTATTCACAATAAAACCTATATAAAAGAAAAAGAATTGAACTTTAAGAGGGCCGGGAAGGAGAGGGCGAGAGAGATTGAAGCTGAATCATTGCAAGACAGGGAGAGAGAGAATTTTTTTAAAATTAGATTTGTTAATTTCTCTACATCATTTACCTCTTTCATAATGGGAGGGAGAAACAGAGAGAAAGAAATATTTAAAGAGGAGGTCGAGGAGAAACAGTGAGTCGATATAGAGAGACAGAGAGAGAGGGAGAATGGAAGTTGGAGAGAGAGAGGCCAAGGGAGAGGAAGAGATACAAAGAGAGAGTGATGATGAGGATGTTAATTATCATGATGAAAAGATTACACAGGAGAGATGGAAACTGGGTGTAAAAAGAATGAGAGAAAGAGACTGAGCGAGAGAGAGAGAGAGAGAGAGAGAGAATTAAAGACCGGGGACAAAAGCAAAATGAAAAGTATGACCGACTATTAATTTTTGTTTCTCTTCCTTTTGTTGAATGTATGTTTCTCTCCATGGCCATTCATTTTCAAGCGAGGAAAGGATTCACAGAAACCGAGGGAAGGAAGATAAGGAGAGAGAGAGAGATAGAGAACAGTACAACATAAACCATGCGTGGATGGTGGCAGGATGGTGGCATGATGGTGTCCCCATAATAAACATCCGCATTATTAGTAGTAGAATTTTCTCTCTCTCTGTCTCTCTCTCTCTCTTGAGTTTTGATTTATATTTTCTTTATCATGATGGACCAATTCTAATTTCAAACGAGGAATTATATAACTTGAGAAAGTTCAAGACAGAGACCGCAAATTAATGAGGGTGATGATGGAGAGATGTGGGATAATGATGGTTGTAATGATAATAGATAGGATGAAAATGATGAAACAATGACACAGAATAAATAATGCAATAAGGGGGAGGAAAGGGGTTACTAGTAACTGAGAGAAAAAAAAAGATTGATTCCAAAGCCCTTCTTAGTCTAAGGAAGGCACCCACCTCAGCTACTGTGAAGAAGCCCAGTGCCCTATCACAGGTAAACAAGCCATTTATTTAAAAATTAACAAAAGGTGTGTATTTTGGGGTTTCAATATCCCCCCAAACAGACGATGAAGTATTTTATTAAAACTTTTCTTTGCTTCATCAACTTATATTAATTCTGAAGATCATAGTTTGATAAAATAATATATGCCTCACAAGCACTATTTATCCTCAAGATGATAGATAGACATGTTGATGTGATGGTAAGCAACCAGACTGAAAAAACAAGAGTCATATGATAGGAACAGTCAAAGACATTTCAGGGTACTCGGAGAAGTACCCTCTTTTATTTCCTGTAACAGTTATGCAAGCCATACTTTTGAGCTACTGCTGCAGGTAGCAAATGTGATTGTGAGCCTGTATTTTCTATTGTTGAGAAGAACATAAACAAACAAAAAATATGAAAGAAAAAAGAGAGAGAAAATCACAAGTTAATAAAAAGAACATTGAGTGTTGATGACTCGTAATTAAAATATGCAGAACAGAGACAGGCAGTGCCATACAAAAACCTACGGTATTCAAAGCAGCTGCTAAAGCCTATCATGAAGCTTAGCAATGACCTAGAGCTACAAATGGGTAACCGTACTTAAGTATTAATGTTGCTGAATGGGGAAAAAATGCTGGAATTAGGAAGTGCACTTAAAGTTTACCTTAAACTGAACCAGTGCCGTATCTATATACGGCAATGACTGAACCTAGTTTCCCTGTATTAGAGTTGCGACATGGACGTCCCACTTTTCTGTAAACAAAATGGCGTTCGAATTCTTTCTATTGAGAACACCCAGGTGCTCATCGGAATTGAATAGAAATGTTACGTAATAGTGGAAACAAAATGGCGTTCAAATCCCCAGTTGTCGCAACTCTCTAATACAGGGACACTAACCGAACCTCCTAAATAGTGCCATCTATTGACAGGATTTGGAAAATCCCTGTGCATCTTATTTTTCCATCATGCACCATTCTCCCTTGTAGAAGCTTAACCTTTTTAATAGTCACTAAACCGCTCAGGACCGCCCTTCTTATTAATCACTGAACCGCCCGGGACCGCCCAGAGACTTTGACCTGTTTAACACTACAGCAAATGTACTATATTGGGCAATGAAATTTGTGTGTGCTATCTTTACACATAAGCCATATAAAATCCGCATTGAAGCGATGCGTTACTGTGGAAAGACGTTGCCTACAAAATTGAAGATCGTTTACTGAGACAGTTCAGTGAGTAAATGACTGCAGCACGCATAATTCTCAGGTGCTAAAATGTTAAAATGTACTTGCAGGCAATTTTCTATATTTATATTTTCTGTATATAAAATACAACTAATCTCTAAATATAAATATAATCTTGATTTAGGAATGAATATTCGTGAGAAAAATGTTGAAAGAGAACTAGATCAGTGAAAGGTTGAGAAAAATCTGACAAAGAATAAGAGAGTTATGAATTTTTAAAATTCTATGGAAATCTCAAATTAGCAACTCCGGGTCACATGACTGTGTTATCCTGTGTTGGAGAGTAGTGAATCCATGCCATCACAGGCTATCACAGTCACATGACCTGGAGTTGCCAATTTGATATTTCCATAGAATTTTACAAATTCATAACTCTTTTATTCTTTGTCGGATTTATCTCAAACTTTCAGTAATTTATTTCTTTTTTTATGCTTTAATTTAAAGCAAATTTTTTTCTCATGAATATTTCCCTTAAGATGGCGCTGTTCAAATTCCTCCAGTTTAAGGCAGCTTTAACATATGCATGATTTTAAAAGCAGACTGTAATGTGGATGAAAATAGCATAATCGATTGTCCCAGAATACAGCCCAAAGGATACTAATTAAAGACCCCACCCACCCGTTATGTCCCCACCTGTGATAGCCACACGTGTCGTGCAAGCGGTGCATTTTGCAGACTAGTCCAGTGACTATTTCTGATTTCAAAATTTTGGCAATTACCCCCTTTCTTTTTTAATTTGTTTTTTCCTGGAAGCTGTTAAAAAAATTTTTTAAATAATGATTACATGAAGTTTATGTAAAGAACTTGTTCTCTTAATATTGCAATAAAGAGGAATAAATGATAAATGCTGCCTTGTATCCTAGTCTCAGTTCGGTTTGTTGGCTTTGATGTGCTTTGGAACAACCAAAGTAATATCACCGGAGACATCAACGTATCCTCCATTGTATTATTCAAGATACATGTACATCTTATGAACAACAAAAAGTGAAGAGAGAAAGTTTATAAAATAGTAATCACATGATTATAACTGTCTTTATCGGGGCGGTGGGGGGAGGTTGTCTGATGCATCTTCTACCAATGAGAGCATTCCAGGCAACTTATAGCATTTTCTTCTTCATATTATAATGAAATTTTATGTCAATTCTCAAATTAAGACTCCCAAACAAAAAAAATATTATTTTTGTATTTACTAGAAATTCCTCTTTTTTTACCATTATTAGGCCTGGGATGAATACAGTACCATTTTTACTATTCGAATATTCGAGCAAACAGGTATTCGATTAATTTGAATATTTTGAATACCTAGTTTCTTTTCATTAAGTTTATCGTACACCTCAAGGAACATTCAAGCCATATTGCGCATGCGCCAACACAAGCAAAGCAGCTATCCACATACATTTCCCAGACGAAATAGGATCACACAGACTATCAAAACCTAAAGCAAATAATATCACAGAGACAGCTATAACACAGGACTATTGTAAAGTGACGATTTTTATTTTGCAACGCTCTTTCATATTTGAGGAATTACATTCATCTTACTCCATATCGGAGCTGAACTAGCTAGCAACAATACACAGGCGCAGAGCTCTGCACAGACAATGGCGAGCTAGGCCGTGATCGTACCGGGTGACTACATGTATAACCTGATTGTGGCCGACCGGCTTGTGTGTTTCATTGTCGAAGTGACGCCATAACTCTTTTACTTTCATGTTTTGTTTTTTTTACTTTTCTTGGCATATTTTGGACCTTTGTATCTCTTTACGCCTTTTATGTGCTTATCATCTGTTATGCAGTATTTTATGATGTTATAAAGATAATTTTTGTCATGATGCTTTAGGTAATCGACTGTCCAAATCACTATTCGTCATTCGAATAGTGAGAAAAGTGGTATCCATTACCGATCGGCGGTAAGCTATTCGAATAATTCGAATATTCAAATTCCCAGGCCTAACCATTATGGTTCCTTTTTTTTAAATGTTTGTTTATTAAGGATGGCGTCTCTGTACACATTTAATGCATCATAAAAGAAAATTTGTTTTTTATTCGTTGAATCAGGAAGAAATAATAGGCCTTTAAGTCGGCTTGAGTGCATTTTCATATTTGAATGAAATCATGAAAAAAAGTGTTGTAGGAGACATGGTACATGTAATGTAAGGGATAACATGTACTTATGCCCAGTCATGTCATCAAAAAATAAAACTTATCGGTACTCAAGATGAACATGGATTGATGTTTCTTCTGGTATTACCTTATATAAATGACCAAGAAACAAAGTTATATCAGTCATTTGCATAGTCACGTGCTGGGAAATGTCATTAAATGTCAGCTGCATGGACTGGAATCACCCGTTACCTGGTTGATATCAAGGCTTTTGATTGTTCACATACAGTGTAGCAAAGTCATCATGGGTTTGTTTACTCTTTGTCTGTGGAAAATGGGAAAATTATGACATGCTTAGTGGATTCACGTGAAGATGGGGAAATTATGACATGCTTAGTGGATTCACGTGGAGACTGCAGCCAAAGGTAAGTAGTAATAATTGGCAATTAGATATAGGTTGAGATAAGATGTTTTCATCTGTGCTATTTTGGGTCAACTCATTAAGATACCGTATCAGTTCTATATGCTAGCTTAGATGGTTACCCTATGACGTCGGTTTTCATTTCTTCAGGTTGCTTTGGATGAAGGTGGTGAGAAAAGCCGGCCATCAACAAGTGTAAGTACCTACTAGCTAGTGTACATGTACCTGGAATAAAAATCATGTTTGTTTCTGTGTTATGGCAAGGCAATATTAATTATCTTTATGTTATGTCTTCTTTTTTTTTTACTTTCTCAGCAGTTGCGTATTTTGTAGGTTGTAGTTTTATAAGTAAACAACCAGGGGGATCTGTGGGTTTAAGTCCTATCCGAGGGATGTGGTAAAGAGTATTAATGCCTTACCAAAGGGCACTAGCACATCAACTTAGTGTCGAACCTGGGAATTGCTGGTTAGCTAGAAGACCACTGATTTATCAGTGAGCCTAATGTCTCCTCATTTGTGCATGATGTCTACAGCATTGTTGTTCAGTCTTGTATACTTATTTATTTATGTTTGTTTAGGATTGTCCTAGATCTTACCTTCAAAGGTACATGTATGCTGAATGATAGGGAGCAAGCCCACATGTTAGCTGAATAATAGAAGAAAACTGGACTTCAAAGTAGTCCAGTCATGGTTGAAACAAAAAAACAACTTTTACAAACAGACTTATTGGTGCGATGATATCCACTTTGCGCCTTGCTTTTGTGTCCAGCATGAATGGTGGCACAGGATTTAGTTCATAGTAGCAAAATTTCAAAATGTGCGCAATTTTAGGTACTGTCAGGTGGTTTTTTTTGTGTTTGTGTGTGTGTGCAAAGGTTGAAAATTACAGCATTTTGTGATGTGGTTGGGGAACACTTTTGACTTTATTAAAGCACTTTCAAATGATACTGAAATTGGGTGATTTGTTGGCGTGTAGAACCATTGACAATACTTTACTTGTCTGATGGAAGGAATAATCACAACTTACTCTGACACATGGTTGTCTAATCATAGATATTACTTGGTGACCTTTATCCTCTAGTCTTTGTTCAGTGATTGGGTACGGTGTTACTGCAACGATTATTATTGAAAGCCTAATTAAACCGTAGAATGTGTGTATTATAATTTAAGACCTTCTCAGAGATTACTAGTGCATTAACTCAAGTAATTAGCTGCTTTGTACGTCTTCTGGACATCATTATCTGGATTTATACTGTTTTTGAATATCATAGCATCCATTATTACTTGTTCATATATCATGGCTGAATATTAAATAAGTCCTGAATCTGCGTCAGCATCATGAAGTTCTGGGCCATGTTTCATAAAACTTATTATCAATAAAAACTGCCACATGTCTATGACAAATTTGCTGTCAGCCAATCAGATGTAAGTATTTCTTTAGCTTATATTACTGTTCTGTAACTTGTCATAGATATCAAGTTTTATGAAATGGGGCCCTGGGCTAGGTGACTAGATTTTGAAATTTGTTACAGATTTTGAGGGAGTGTTTTATATTTATTTATTTTTTAGTCTATTTCTAATTGTACGATGTAAAATTTTAAAAGCAAAGTAATATGTATGCTTGAATTTATTAAACAAGTCATTTTGATGGGTTGCAGCAGGGACAGTCCCCATGTCCCACCCTCCCCCCTTCAATAATTTATAATGGTTGGAGCTTTGACTGGGATATAATAAAATGTGTTTTGTTTCCGTAGAGGGTGAATTCTCACCACAGGAGAGGCATTTTTTCCCATTACAATTAGTGCTTAAAATCCTGTTAAAATTATTATAGATTTTTTTAGCTCCATGGCTGTGTGACCTTGCATTATATGAGCATAAGAAGCTAAATTCTACATATTGAATTAAAAATGAAAAAAAAAGTCAAATTTTTCAAAATTGTGCCCCCCCCTTTTTTTTTAAATTTTATATTTTTACAAAATCCTGGATCCACCTGTACATCTGATAATACCATCTAGGAGACCTACGACTTGATGTTTCATAGTAAATTTTGAGTGATCCGTAGAATAGATGTAGAATTATACAGAAACATGAGTAATAAGTACAATATTCGCCAATATTTACGACGAACATATTCACAACCTGATGTGAATATTATATTGGTGAACATATTCACGACAAAAAATGCGAATTAGCAGATTCAATCGTGAATATTGGTGAACATATTCAAGACGAAATTCATGTGAGTCATGATATTGGCGAAGAAATTCGCGACCAAATTCATTTGAAGTACCTATTAAAGCGGTCTATCTCGCGCGCATACCAGTATGTGCTCGATCCTGTAATATGAGTTAGCTCCTTATAGCAAAATTGAAATAACCCAATGAATGGAAGTATTGGGAGGCCTGTCAAACCTGCCTAAAACCACTAATCCAATAAGTCAACATGGGGCTTTGATGGGGATCATTGCCAGAGGGGAAAGGGGCGATTAACAGATTGTCATGGTAACCCCCCCCCCCCCCCCCCCTTTCCAGAATCATGACATGAATGTCTACAGCTGGAAGTCACATCATTACGTAACACAGTATCAGTGCAAGCTGGGAAGATTTCACTGGCCATGGCAGTTACCTCCTTGCATTAGCTAGTATTTCTAAAGTGTAATTTTCACTGGAGTGCTTTGGAGCAAGGAGTACTCCTTGTTTGGAATATAACAAAGGATGGCCTGTTTAGAATATTGCAAATGCAAATACTTGAAGTAATCCATGAGAAGAAAAGTCCTATTTACAATAAAACATATATAACACAAAAAGAATTGAACTTTAAATGATTGAAGGAGAACTAATGAATTTGGGGAAGATGAAATAAATTGTAAGTCATAGTCGCTTGATCTAAACACTTGAATGGAGATGCGAAGGTCGTTGGTTCGATCCCCGGCACTGCAATTATGTCCTTAAGCAAGACATTTTACCTACATTGCTTCTCTCTACCCAGGTGTTAAATGGGTACCTGCTAGGATACGAAAATTATTGTTTTGATCAGCATTGTCAGCACCTGTAAAAAGGCGCCTGGCTGGAATGCTCCCCAGGGAGTGGAGTGTGCGGGCAAGACATGAATCCGATAACCGGGGTAATAGTATATCTGTAAACCGCCACATTTCAACATTTTGTCAAGTTTATTTCAAGACATGATGCAGATGATATCGATTTTTCATTAATCTTGAGAGCTTTTTCAGTCATATCTTTCAAACTTCTTCTAAAAAAAAAATAACAGAAGACATCCATTAAGAAGAAGGAGCAGAAAAAAAGCAGAACTCGTGTTGGTCAAAGGTCAAGCGAAGGAAGAGGTGGAGGAAGAGGAGGAGAAGGAGGAGGACCCCAAACAGCTATTGTAGGGGTTACTGCAACACTTTCTGTGAGTATGCGTAATTAGTATTGGTCAAAATTCTAATAAATTACTTAATCCTCACCAGGTTTTTCCCCATTTCATGAAGAGAGGTGTCGAGGAGGGGAAGTCGGAGTAATAGGGTTTTAATTTGTTCTAACCTTTTGTTTGCAGCTTCAAAAGATTCAAAGTAGATAGTAATCGGCCCAATAGGAAAAATAAGCATTTACTTGGGTTACAAATAAAAGGTAATCACATAAATGTTAAGCTAAGCTCTTGCTATGTCAGGCATTTGGGTTCGAAACTGGTGTTTGATAGTTTACAATGGGATTATACACTCCATACAGCCTAGTAGAGGGAAATATCACAAAAGCGGTTTGTGCGCCAAGGCATAAGCTTATTCAAAAGTTTTTCTTTCCCTGTTCACTTTCCAAAGTACATGCAGAGAGTGAGTTGACTTTTTACTGCTGTTAAATGTGACAAAACAGCTTTATGCCTGATTAAATTCATGTTTTTTTAAATTCTGTAATTGAAGAGAAATATCAGCTATCTCTTAGCTATGAAAAAACAGAAGGGAGGGCAGTTCAAGATTAACACCTATTCATCTCCATCATGTCCATACAAAGCATAAGCTAGTAAGAGAAAGCTTGCAAAATATCAAGCAAAAGCTTGATGAAAGAAATTCCTCCTTTTCAAGTAGGCGTTTACGAATTCAGAAAGCTTTTGTGTACAAGAACAAACCTTTCCTTTTGATTCTGAGTAAAATTTGAATAGGAATGTAAGCTTTTGCTAGTCTGGTTAAGCTACTGCTAGCAATAAAACAAGCTTTTGTTTCTCCTTGCTAGCAATTACTTGGTTGGAATATCTAAAGATGGAAGCAAAAGATTAGAAAAAAAACATTTACTAGGCCTTTACTATTTTCATAGATACAGCCCAATATCTTGGTTGCATGTGTGCAGTGCATGTGACTCTCAGCAGGATTGAGTCAATTTGTTATCATTTTGGTGATTCCAAAACCTTACAGCATGCACCAATTATTATGTGCTATACGTGTATAATCAACCTTTCCCAATTGCTTTGAGACAGTTTCTTTCACAGTTCAATCTCATGACCAGAACTCAACTTTATCTTTATATGGTTTTCAACCAGTTCAAGAGTCTTGTTTTTCTCAGTCTTTTGGGATATCTATTACATTTTTTCCCCATTAGATATAAAGCTCTTATTTTGATATTCATCCATGTGAATATTGCAGGGCAACACAAACAGTGGTCTGAGGGCAAATTACAATCTTAAAGGGTGACTAAAATAGAAAATTAATTGCCCATTTTTCGTAGGAAGGAGTCATCAGGAGCCAAAAAATTATCTATCACACACTTTTTTATACATTCAGTCGCATTTCATAATCATTTGAAAAGTACATTTTTGCTGATTTACACAGTCATAAACCCCGCCCCTAAAAAAACCCATCAAAGTGACATCGTGATCACGTGATCTGTGACGTACGAGAAGTAAAGGAAAATATTCCACCAACCGTGCGCGCCCGCAAGCCTCGGCAGGCCTAGCCCGGTGCTGAGCATGACATTCACTGCATCGCCCATTTGCATTTTGTATTTTTGTGTCTTTAATTCCTCACAATAACTTTGATTTGGGACACAGCTTCATCAATAATAACTCTTCATACGTCACTTGGGGGTGTGACGTGAATTAGCCAGTCATCTCACAAGTTGTAACCCCTAACATTCTGTTTAGGCTCAGAATGGCTTGAAAATTCTTCCTCATACAGAAACCTGTGCCATCAGTATAATGTTTATTCTTATGCAATATAACTTTGCCCAGTTTGCTCGAGAAAATACCCTTTGAAAGTTAATATTTAACTCTTGAAAATTCAGTTTTGACATTTGCTCAAAAGTCTGGTGGCATGGAAGGGATTAAGGAATGGTCCCAAAACCTCTACTTCCCCCCCCCCCCCCTTTTTCGCCAAAACGAGACATAATTTTGACAATCAATTGCTAAATTTGTGATTGGAAGGCAAAAAAAAACATGGAAACAGTAACTTTTTTCTCTCTCATTTAGTCACCCTTTAAAGTAAAAAGACCTCACATTAAAAAAAAAAAGATTCCATTATGAAATACGGCACGATACAATGTTTTGGGGCAATAACCTTGACATGACCTCCTACATAAAAAGATACCATTTTAATTTCTATGATTTTCACCAACATCATGGATTGCATTGGTTCATGTCCTTCATAGTGACAGCAAATAAACATTACCAATTCTCAAGTATTGGCTGTTTTTCCTGACATTAAGAAATAAAAACAATTTAAAATAATTGCACTGACCTGAATTTAGGAGTTCAAAGATAAATGTGCCTGCCCAATATCATAAAGTGAAAGGCTCCTGGCCCTTGAAACATTATTTTGAAGTTTTCAGCACTTCTCCTGAACTAGATAATAACACAATGTTGCTTTTTTATTACCATTATTTAAAACAGAGCAAGCAAATTGGTAGCAAAGCAGGAGAGAAGATTTCACCAAGTCAGGATCTATCCAAACCATCCACCATTGAAATGTCGACGGTTCAGCTGGAAGGACCGGAGGGAAAAGGTGTGAGTGGCGCCCCTAATGTAGGGAGTCGGGGCAAGAACCTCATGGTTAAGGAGAAGAAGAAAAAGAAACAGCCCATATTATTAAGAGATGGCAAAGCAGGAAAAGGAGCAGGAACCAAACCAGAGTCAAGGAAAGAAAAAGACTTGCAAGATCCAATGGTTAGTTTATAATAGAATGTTTATGACAGACTCTAAATCCAATTAAAATATTAGCTGGCCATTTGCTCAGCTTGTATGGCCTGCTACGGATGATCACTATCATTATTTTTATCCCTAGTGGAACCTGTGGAAATCCACAGGCAGGTAAGTTCTTGATATTTAGTGGACTAAAGCAGCCATGTGGCTTAAAATTTGAAGGCACACCCCTTGTACATTATATTAGATACACCTCCCTAGTCACCAAATGATTAGAGTAAACTGATTGTGTGCCCTTTTGTGCAGCCTATGGAGTGAACTGTAGATATTTCTTTTAAAAGGGATAGCAATCTTATCTTGCTAATAAAACGAATAACTGCATGTGAGCCAACTTCAGAGAAATAGAGCTGGGGGGGGGGGGGGGGAGGTGGGTAGTTTGCATGCACAGCAAACCCTGGTCAGTTGTAAAAGAGCGTCTACACTGTAAGACTACCATAGGCCATGTATAGCTGCTCCTGTTATTGACATGACCAGTCGGTAGCTGGTTTAGGCTTCTATCAAGACAATGATTTTCTGATAAAGTGTCAAATGAGGGTCTGTGCTTGCAGACCCTCATGCATATAGGAAATCATGTGTTTAAATATTTTGAATGTGAAAAGCTTGGTTGCTTTGCTCCCATTTCAGTGGATCTGGTAATTTTGCGCCCCCTAATTGGGATATGGTATGAACAGCGTTTTTTTAAGGTTAAAAATTTGTTGTTTTTTTTTAATTTCTTTTCCTGCATATAAGTAGGAAAACCTTTGTGTGTTTGTTTATCACAAATGCTGAAGAAATGTTCATGTTTGTGAGGTTTAGGCTAGCCCCTCCCCCTTACATCATGTGCATTCTCATACTTCCCATTCATAATTTTTGTTCCTTATTCTGATTCCTCTGAATATTTCCTATGAAAGGCGATTGATGACGCCCCTGGTGTCCAAGCAACTGTATTAACAGGAACGTGTGAAGACACATCAGCAGCTGCTGGCTCAAGCGATGGACTTGGTACGTAGTAGCCATTAGCTTCTTTAGAGTTGACAAGTCAGGCAGCATGTATCTAGCTCATTATAAATTTACTGGATGAAATCTTAATTTACATTGTAAATATAGTAACTCTCAAATTTCCTGGATATAATCATTGAAGGTGATTATGGCTATGTTTAGTGCCTTCCTTTGCAGCCAATCCGCAGGTCCCCAAAAAGCGCGCTATTTTATTTCCAGTTCTGCCTGACTATGAATACATAATGAGCAAGAACAGCCAGGAACATCTCATTTGCAAACTATTGAATAGACTACTTATCATTCACCAATTGTCACGAGTTATACATCAAATAAAAGAAGAAGGATCAGATATATGTGACATGCTTTTATTGTTTGCAAAATAAAAGACGAAATTGGTAAAAAATGGTGTTCTTTTTATGACAAAAAATAGAAATGAAATGAAATATAAATCTGGACAAAACTACCATACTTTTATTGTGAGCCAGGGCAAATTTGACATGAGCGTAAAGGGCATTTTCTGTACTTTCCAGAGATTGAAATAACATTAATGTGCACTTCATGACAGGGTCAGGATCCAGCAATATGTAACCAATGTACACACTTTGTCTTTAAAAAGTTGTAACAACTTGAAATCTTGTGAAAAAAAGGCTTTTGTATGACTATTTCATCAGTTATTTTAAACAACTTATTTCTAAAATTCTGACTGAAACAAAATATCCCTGTGTTGGTAAACTATTCATTTATTTTTGCAGAAAGTCTAATGAGCATAGCATTTATATTTATTAAAGAACATAACTTTAAAGATGACCGTGCGATACAGCCGACTGGGTGCAGGGAGAGAGTCCATTTCGGGCACTGGAAATAAAATGCGCGATTTTTGCTCATTTGCATACGACCTACGGGCTGACTGTTTGGGTCTCCTTGGTTATCCTTTGTGAGAGGCTCCTACTGGGTATATATGGCACCATGTTAAAAACAATTGCCTATGTGGCTCTCACTGATAGGCTGTACATGAAAGTGTGACTGCACCATATGATACAAATGATGAATGCGGGGGAGTTCAATATACAATCTATAAGAACTCAAGTTGAGACTATATGTAAATCTATTGTACAAAACTGTAGGTTGAGTGTGATAGATGTACAATGAAGGAATGGAAATCATTCATCATTTGTATTCTCCAAGATCTTCGTCATTTGATTTTTAAAAGGAGACTGTTTAAGGTCCGTATCATGGACGGTTAGTGAATCCCATGTTCAGGAGGCTTGCTTTAGCCCACACACAGTATACGCTCACTGCTGTACGTCGTGTTATTCGTCTATGGGATCATGTCAAAATGCAATTTATGGATGTAAATAAGCAAGGAAAGTATGTAGCATCGTAGTAAGGTAAAGTAAGCCGAGTTTGGAGACAGGTCATAAGGTAACTGACTGAAAATACCAGTAGTGAAAATTATGAAATATATAGTAGAAAATATTAAGAGTAAATTGACTAGAATAATGAAATGTTACATTTGTTTCCCCATAATTAGCATCTAGAGTTTTTATTTTTCATAAGGAAAATACTATGGAACCTATGACTTTAGGATTATATACAGTTAACAACAAAATTATTCATACCCCTTGGAAAATTCGAGTTTTTTTCATTTTTCCTAAAAATGAATGGTTAACTGAATTTAATTTGCACATCACTTGAATACATTTAGTTATCATCTGCAAATGAATGCTGTTTCTGGTTTCACCTCATTTGCATAACAATAGAAAAGGTGAATTATCCAAACTGGGTGATGTTCAAAATTATTCATACCCTTGGTGATCTATTGACTTTGTCAAGCAGTATGAATCCAGTCCTTGTGATTAATGCTCGTAACACTTTCTTCACACTGTCACAATGCTTCTGGAGGTCTCTACTGAGATATCAGGCCAATACCTGGTCTCCAATGGCCCAATCTCCTTGAGGATGTTGTCCACACATGCCATCACCTGGTCTTCAGGGGATTCGATGGATTTAAAGCAGATTTTGTGTTTGCAGGTGGTGTAGTTTTAGACGTCATGAGGATAGGACTATGATATTGATATTTTCGTTAATATTCCATACATTTTAATGACAATTCTGTATCTAAGTTGAAACATTTAGCACTCTTCCTGGAGAGACTTCCCTAGAGGCATTCACTGTTGCACTGTCAAGGGAAGGTATTTCCTGATACTTTTGTTCCATTATTATTAAGAATGTTTAGGGAGGCCATGGTAGTTGTCTAAAGGTTGGATGGTGCCAATTTTATCAGTTTATTCAGTTACACTGATTGACACATTTTTATATGGACACCTGCAAGTGGGTACTCTAGTGAAGCTTAAAATACTGATCTTTATGTTCCAGTGCACTGTCAAAGTGGTACCATTTTGTGCACTGCAGCTGGTTACATGGAGGGCATATGGTATAAATTTGGTTTACATTCATTTTGATATCAAGGATTGTAGCTGTCATACCAAAGATACAAAGAATATACCATATGAAGATTGATATACAGTAACAGTCAATGTGGGATGTGTATGGTACTCGAAGGTTACATACTGTTATTCATGGTGACCTGACGTTAGAGTCATGCAATGACTTTAATATCACCAACATGGCCTTCCTGAGCACTCTGATTAAGAATGGGGCCAATGAATAAAGGTGAACCCTCCCACAGGCAGTGCAAAAGGGAAGGGCTCTTCAGGAATGGTGCTTTGCTTCATAAGTAGATACAGAATTTTCATTAAAATGCATGGAATAAATGACCGAAAATTTCAATATCATAGTCCTGTCATCATGAAGTCGATAACTGCATCACCTGTAGGACACAAAATCTAATGAACTCCCTGAAGGTCAGGTGAAGGCATGTGTGGACACATCCTCAAGGAGATTGAGCCATTGGAGAACAGGTACCCGCCTGATATCCCAGCAGAGACCCCTCCGCAAGCCTTGTGACGGTGTATTAAAATAAAGTGAATTAAAAGCATTAATAACAAGGATCGGATTCATACTGATTGACAAAGTCAATAAATCACCAAGGGTATGAATAATTTTGAACATCGCCCAGTTTGAATAACTCACCTTTTCTATTGTTATGCAAATGAGGTGAAACCGGAAACGGCATTCATTTGCAGATGATAACTAAAATGTATTCAAGTGATGTGCAAGTAACTTCATTTAACCACTCATTTTTAGGAAAAATGCAAAAAAATAGTATTTTCCAAGGGGTATGAATAATTTTGTTGTTAACTGTACATGTATGCATTATTGTGGTATAATACCGCTCTATGCCATATTATATGAACTCAATAAAGTGTGCAAAAAATATTAAACAATAATAAACAAATAAAAGCCAACATTAAAACCCCCTTTTTTGAAGGTCACTGTCATGGCTACAGAAGTTACGAAATCATTGTCCTTTTCGTTCACACTGACAATCATATCAAGAAAGGAGAAAACGATGATCGCAATTATTATAAAATGGTACATCAAATCGAATCTTCAAAACACTTATCACAACCGATTAGTCTTTACTCCAGGTCTATGACATATCTCCCCCACAAGAGAAAGTTTTGCCAATCAACGATTGTCAAAACTTTAACAAAACATCCTAGAAATGAATCGTTGTTCAATTGTTCTTCAAAAGTAATACAATCACTAACTTATATAAAATGTCAACTGACACAAGAACTGTGCATAAAAACAAGGCTGCAAAAATGACATGTGCTCAAATATATAGTAATATCAATAAAAACTAATAACTAGATTGACCGTAACATTACAACTACCCCCCGTAGTTGTCCTAGGGGGTGGTTGTCCGGGGGTAGTTGTTGGGGGGTAGTTTTCCCTGGGGGTAGTTGTCCGGGGGGTAGTTGTCCAGGGGGTAGTTGTCCGGGGGGTAGTTGTCCGGGGGGTAGTTGTCCGGGGGGTAGTTGTCCGGGGGTAGTTGTCCTAGAGGGTGGTTGTCCGGGGGGTAGTTGTCCGGGGGGTAGTTATCCGCGGGGTAGTTGTCCTAGAGGGTGGTTGTCCTAGGGGGTAGTTGTCTGGGGGGTAGTTATCCGGGGGGTACTTGTCCTAGGGGGGTAGTCGTCCTAGAGGGTGGTTGCCCTAGGGGGTAGTTGTCCTGGGGGGTAGTTGTCCTAGAGGGTGGTTATCCTAGGGGTGGTTATCCGGGAGGTGGTTGTCCAGGGGGTAGGAGTCCTAGAACCGTAGAAACAATGTAAAACATATGAAGTTTTGCACATGTACTTACATGTAAACATTTCTTGGCACATAATAGTGAATATCACATATCATAAGTCAGTCTTGATCATGCAATCAACTTTGAATTAGCACAGTGAACTTTGTAGCAAAGTTAACAAATACAGTACATGCAACTTGTAGGCATTTTCTATCCTATGTGGTTACAACCTACATTGAATTTTAATTAATATTTTGTATCAGCATTTTACCTAACAATCTTCTAGCATTTTCAGGTTATAAAAATTCTGACATAATTTCTTTTGACTTTTATAAACATAATACACTCTTACATTTGCACACCATACATATTGTATGCTTTCGTAACCATCAACAAATTATCAGGAATGCCAACCTTACAGTATAAAAACGACTGCAGTAACTTGAGTGATAAAAAAAGATATTTTCTGTTAGACATTATGGGTAGTACCAGTTAAGTCAGTTTTGCGAAAACCATTATTTTCATAAAACCTGCAGTATTTCTGTATTAAAACAGGTGGCATCTCTGAATTACACTTGACTTCATGCATAGCCTTACAAGTCATTATCCCATAAATATGAAAAGCAATTTTTAAAAAAATCACAATTATTATAGTGAAAGATAGTTTATATGCGCGCGTCATGCAATGTCGGTTTACAGAAATAGTCAGTTTAACGAAATGCCCCTTTCACTGTTTCTACCAGTATGTGTCCATGTAGTTCACTCTTTTAACTCAATATATGAAATCCAAGTGCCTTTTTATCAAATCCGGGGAAACACATCATGAAGCAAATGTTTAGTCCATCCTTCATGCAAGTATTGTAATTCTCACATTAAGCAGTCACATAAGTTTGTCACAATAAAGTTCATCACATTTCACTTTTCCCAGCTCCAATCATATTTCTATGCTCTGGAAAGTGTATCAGCGATTATATTGTCCTTTCCTTTGATGTGTGCCACTTTCAGTCCATACGGTTGCAGAATCAAACTCCATCGAAAAAGTCTTTGGTTCTTGGTCCGAAAGCGCTCAAGGAGAGTCAATGGATTGTGGTCAGTATATACTCACTTCAGACGAATTGCTCAGATACACCTCAAAGTGTTGCACTGCTAACATCAGACCCAAGACCACCAGACCTCCTTCTCTATGGTAGAATATCGTTTCTGATGAATGTTCAGTTTCTTTGAGAAGTAGCTGACAGGTTTCAAGAATCCAGCTTTGTCCTGTTGTAGGAGTACAGCTCCAACTCCTCCACGGCGAGGTGAAAAAGGTTTCTCAAAGTTTGGGGCCTCCAGCACAGGATCCGACATCAGCACAGCCTTCAATTTCTGGAAAGCTGTTTCACAAGCTCCTGACCAGTTAAATTTGACCCCCTTCTTCAGCAGGTCTGTCAGCGGGGCAACCACTTCAATAATTGCCGGACCAGAAACTATCTGACAACTCAACTCAATAATGTACAATGGTGTAGGCTTATAGCCTAAATTTACATCCTTAACCAGAATGTGTCTACCAGTGATATTCTGTTATCCAAGGATGCCTCATTTGCAACCTGCAATGTTTGCGTTGAACCAGAATCTCTTAAAATCAGAACAGGCAACTCCTTGTCATCATCACTGAATTTGACAGTACCGCAAGAAACAAAGTCCCTAAACAGCTCATCAATATCATCTTTATCAGCAACCGTCATTCTACCATGTGTTTTCTTTTTCACATTACTTTGCACTATTGGGATTACGCATTGAAGCCGGCGCAGTGCATGCTAGTCCATTTGGAGGTGTTTGTGTCTTCTCTTTTGCTAGCTTTGTTTTCAATTTTTTTCACATTGTGTCTTGACTTCCAGTGACATACATCTTTTACACTCCTCTAAAAACATAATTTCTCTCAAGGCTTCAAAACTATGCTCAACTTTCAAGGAACGGATCCAACGGTCCAAAGCATTCTCCTTCCTACGAACAAACTCAACATGAGTCTCCCCTTGATTTCTCTTCAAATTGTGAAATCTCTGGCGATATATGCCTCTGGGATCAATTCATAAGACTGGAAGATAGCATCCTTTACTGTTGGATAATCAAAGGACTGTTCATCACTCAATGATGAAACCACAAACTGAGCCTTACCTGTGATTATTGCTGAATCAAAAATGCCCACTCATCTTACGGCCACTTCATCTTTGAAGCTATTCTCTCAAACATGAGGAAGAAAGAATCCAAATCACTCTCATCAAACCTGGGAACAAGTTTCAACCTAGCTGCAAATTCATTTCCTTTTGGTTTGCCATGATCATTTTGCATAGATATTCGGGCCTGAGAATTAATTTCCTCATACATATGTACCTCATCATCTCAAATTCAAGCCTCTTTCTTTCCATCTCTCTCTCTCATGTTCAGCAGCTCTTAGTTTATCCTTTCTCTCTTATGCTCAATCAAAGTTTATGAAATATATTATGGAATTTAAGTTTAAACATAACAAATTAAAAGCATGGGCCGAACGGACGCAGTGCACAACCCTCTGTGGGTTGTTTTTGCAACAAATATTTCTTTTGCAACAAGTTAAATTTACCAGAAAGCATAAAATGAGCACTAACTAGCTCATATAACCTCAGCAAACTGTCTTCACAACAGGTACAAAAACCAAATGTCAACCTCTAAAGGGCACAAACTGATCACATGATCACACAAAACAAATGCCTGAATAGACACAATTCGATCAGCACAAATGCTGAATTAAACAAAATGAGATCAAAGTCTCGAACACAGAAACTAACTCACAATATGTAAAGGTAGTTCAAAAGTAGATAGACAGATTCTAGTTCAAATCTGCATGCCAGGAAAGAACGATGCAGGAAACTTGTAAATACAAGTCAATGAAACAAAGTGTTCCCAAAACTTGCGTACAACTCCAGGCAAATACCCTAGAGAGGAAGCGACATAGTCGACTCCCAACATTGTCACACAAGCTCAGCAAAAAGGAACCAATACTACACAGGAAGTGTGTAAACTATGCACGTGATTCACTCAAAAACGGAGGCCGGAACTCCAACGGACGAAAGTCCAACGCATGTCGTTACATAGCCAAATCCTTCAAATTAGCCTTGACCAGGCTTTTCAATCTGCCGATTGACAAATCCTCCTGAGGAACACCTCAACATTAAATTTAGCCATGATTTACTGTGCAACTCAAAATGCAGTCAACGAAACCGTTTACAATGCACATACATGTACATCATGCACAAATTGACAAAGTCAATATTAAAATAATCCGAACCGATCATTCGGTGAGGTCCAACTCGAGAATAAAAACCGAGCAAAATAAGTACAGATCAAGTTTATCTGCAAAACTGCAATGCACAAACTGCAGCCAACACATGCAATCAAACTCCAAGACCTAGTCCAACTAGCCTAGAAACAGAGGCAACAAACTCCTCACCAATTGCCATATGCAGCCAACATGCAACACATGCAATCAAACTCTAGACCTAGTCCAACTAGCCTAGAAACAGAGGCAACAAACGCCTCACCAATTGCCATATACAAAAACTTGAAACTGAAAGTACCTACCAAACTGCGGCAGCGTCTCAGGGAGACATACCACCAAAGCGAGTATATGGGACTGGAGTGGAATCAAAATCCCCTCGTGCCCATCGCATCGTCGTCATCAGCATAATAATAATCATAATGGCTTGGTTTCTGTCCCTTTCGAACAAGCCCCCAATTGTCATGGCTACAGAAGTTACGAAATCATTGTCCTTTTATTTCGTTCACACTGACAATCCTATCAAGAAAGGAGAAAACGATGATCGCAATTATTATAAAATGGTACATCAAATCGAATCTCCAAAACACTTATCACAACCGATTAGTCTTTACTCCAGGTCTATGACAGTCACACAGATGATACCCCTAATTTTTACATCTACAAGAAGATGATATTATGAATATGCTGATTTAAAAAGAAAAATTGTAAGGGCAGCTCTGTCATGTAAAAATTCAAAAGTAGAGATTTCCACTATGAGATAAACACTAAAAATCAACAATTAAGCATTTTTAATAATTTTGGTCCAACATGCAATTAAGAATGGCTCATTGATATATTAATTACAAAAGTTCCTAATTTACCCTGTAAAATTCTGTATTTAATGTACCAAAGAACAAGCAGAATAATCAGCCTCCTTTCACACTTGCATGCTTAAATCTGTCAATTATGATCTTACTTCAAGCTTAATTTTCTCTCCATAATTTCATGCCAGGCTCTTGATTAGCCCAGTGTGTATAGTTGTAACAGTTGTAATTATCATGATTTTTACATTCTATATTGAGGAAATGTTCAAGATGAGAATACTTAATCTCTTACCACTTTCATGCTGAAATCATGAGTGTTTAATGATTCTGTAGGATGTCCATTTGTTACTTGTCCTCAATTTTATTCTGAGGAACTTGCCATGGGAAATTTTCAGTCAAATCAATGACCGAATCGTGACTTTCAGTGGAGAAAGCTATTGTTCAAGTTCGAATTGGCATGTGTCTTTTTGCATGTGACGTGTGACTTGACAATGCTTGTTCACTTATGGAAAATTGCTTTTTCATTGCTCCAAGTCAGTAGATTGTGTAAATTCACATATAGACACTGCCAATTATGCAGCTGGTATTCCTTAGGTGGTCTGCCTTATTCACCAGGTTGCTCAAGGATTACCCAAATTAAAAATTGCCTTTGATACAGAGGAACAGGAGCATCATTAGAAGGTGTGAGACCCCCTATCCAAAATTTGAATAATAGTAATGTCATGATCTGCAACTGTGATACAATGGTTTCCTCAGAGACATGTAAAGTAATGTTTATTATGGTTTCCCTCTGTATATGACATGAACACTTCAGCAGAATCAATTTCTTTTGTGTTATTGTACTTCGTGAAGTGTGACAGTTTGGTTTGATTCCTTACAGGTGCCATGGCCTTGTTCAAAGCAGCCAGTAAGCTGCAAATCAGCCAGATATATGGGCCAGAGCAAGCCAAGATTGCAGTTGCACCTCAGGCAGATGTCATGGTTGATGATGATCTCCAATATGATAAGCAGAGAAGTTCTCCAACCACCGAAGACCGTGCAGAGTCTTCTAAGGATGATGGTGAAGGAGAAAAAGTTGGATTCCCCGTGGAGGAGGAGAGTATGCAGCAGGAGCAGGAAGAAGATAGGAGCAATGAAGAAGATAGGAGCAATGAAGAAGATGCACGAGATGAAGGGAAAGCAACTGTTGGCAGGAGTTGCATCACTTCTGGACGAAGCATGAGTGCCAAGGAAGGCCGCGTCCGATTTGACATCCCCAAAAAAATGCGGGCTCAGTCGGCCGCTCCAAGAACGGCAGGAGGGGGCAATAGAGGGGGGCTGCATTATCCAGGCTTTGATAACGATGCTGCGTCAATGCTCTCTTCCATCGCGAGAACAAACTCAGAAGACGAGCTTGCAGATATTTCTAAATCCAGAGAGAGCATCTTTGATGACTCAGAGTTTAATGATAGCCCCACCCCACCAAACATTTCCATCTCGATAATGTCCAAGACAAGCATCGGCTCTGGTTTGTCACGGTTTGAGATGGATTCTCCTTTCTCTCCTATGAGGCTACCCTTCTCCCCATTGACTGCCCCGTCTCCATTTGGAGAGAGATTCATGGAAGAGGGAGGAAAGGGGCTGTTCGCCATGGAGCGTGGAAGCGTGACAGAGGATGTTAACAGCTTCAGCGATGTGGCCCCTGTCAACTACAACAGAGCCATTCCTTTCAGTGCTCCACCTGAAGGTCGCAGAGCAAGACCCAATACAGCAGAACGTAAGATATAGTCTTTAGGATTATTAACCCATTGCCTACTGGAAATAGTCATTTCCTGTGTTTAGCCTATCAGGAATGAATTCTTTAGTCCATGAGTTGATATGATAAGGTATTCCAAACCTATGCAGGGATATTATGTTTGTTGAAACAATTATTGGAAATTGTTAAATGTATGAATTTCTTAACTCTTTACAGTTCTTGATTTTGATAACATTATGCGAGGTTAGGCTTAAGGTTGTATTCATGTAGGTACACATACAGCCATGGAAAAAATTATTAGACCAAGAATGCTTACTGATAGTGTAATTTTTGTGGTAAGAGGGAAATAAAATATTGTAAAGGTAAGGTATAATTGCTGGAATTTGGTATTCATGCAATGAAATACAAAGACAAATCCTATTTATAAATTTTGTATGCATATTATGGTACCCTTATTACATAATTTTTTTCCAGGGCTGTATATGTACTTAAATGGAAAGTCCACCCTGATATTGACTTGGTTTTTAAAAAAAGCAGAAAATTTAAAGAAACAGATCAATGAAAGTTTGAGCAAAATTCTATAAGAAATTAAAAAGTTATGAATTTTTGCAGTTGTAATCAATCAAACACAAATTGACAATTTTTTGACGTATCTTGCGAGCCCCTCTCCCATTTGCTCCTTACACAAAAATTCATGAATAATTTTCTTTGTTTTTGATGAGGTAATAGGTTTGTATCATACAGATTTTGTGTAAAAGCATTAAGTGAAATAATTATATTTAGGGTGCATGTATGATAAAATATTTTTTGGAGAGAAATTGGAAATTTATGACTTTTTCAGACCAGGGCAAAAAGGATGGACTTTCCCTGCAATGTTTCTTTAATCATACTTCTATGAAGTTTTATCCATCAAAATCTATATTTCATATATGTAAATCAAAACACATGTAGGAGACATTCATAACTTTGATTGATTTTCAGTATATCGTCTGTTTGGAGCCAGAAGGTCATTAACTCTGTGTTAAAGTATATGACCTTCTGGCTCTTAACAGATAATATGTGAATTAAATTTTGTGTCTAATTTTTAATAGTTTGGCACACTTTATTATTTGAGATTTGTATATTCATGTTACATTTCCTTGTTTTCTTTTGTTTTGCAGGAATGAGGGAAGAGAAGCTAAGACCTCACACAGCTGGAACAGACCATCATGTGACTTTTCAGAATGAGGTACATTGTTATACAGTATTGCTATTATGTTTTTACATGCCATATGAATCATGAACGATTAAGCCTCTTTCATATGGAGAAATAAACTGTCTGAAAAACATCGCCATGGCGAAGTAAAAACTGCCAATTCTGAGGTTATTTTTAAATGTTAATCTGCCCTGAGATCTGATAGTCAACAGCACTGCCTCATACTACATTTATGCATGCCTATAAAGGACTACTAATAAACTTGTTCATTTCTTTGGCAGGACTTTGGGAGCATGACAGAGCAAGAATTTCAAAGGCACCTGGACTTTGTGAGGTGAGCTAAACATGTGTAGTTAGCAGGTAACATTGAAGAGGTTCCAGACTTGAAATTGTTAAATTAATGTGTGTTATACATGTAGTCTCATCACCACAGTCAGAAACACAACTCTCTAGTAGTAACTGTTGAGTATGTGAGATATTTAATGATATCCTGGTAGCGTTGCTGAGGATATAATGGTCAGACATCTATGAACCACTGTGCATTTTTTCACAAATTATTTAGTACTTTTGTTCTCTCTTTATTTTGAACATCATTCCACTGAGCTCTTGAGCTATTGCTTTTGCTTGTTCCCTCACCTTGTTTCCCTTTTTCCCCTTCTTCTTTCCCTTCAATCTTATAAAATTATAATCCTTTGCAATAATGCATAGATACTAATGTCATGTGACTTTATGAGTCACATGACAGTTATACATGATATGTATGCACTCGGGATTCATCAGAAATCATCAAAGGGCAAACACAAAGGATTAAAATGCAAGGTAAAAAAATGCAAAAGGTGCTATCACTCTGTTTTATGGGGACATATCCTTTAGACAAACTCTGCAAAATAATATCAGAAGACCTCGAACATGTTTAGGGACAAAAGATTATTCCAATTTGCTTAGCTTGACTGATGCCTTGATTTATTTTTAAACTATATTTATATGTTTATGCATGCAACAGGAGACTATTCAGGGGCCGTATTCTGAAAACTATGTTAACTTTTATGTCAGTAAAACGATGTTAATTGTCATAACAAATCAAAATCAGGACAAGTCATTGGTTAATGATTGCGCAAAAATGGCTGTGCCCGTGTAAAGTTAACAGAGACATCTGCGCAAGCACCAATGATTAGTGTTTATTGCGCACAATTTCAATTTGTTATGACAATTAACATAGTTTTCCTTAACATAAAAGATAACATAGTTTTCAGCATACTGCCCCAGGTCAGTTTATTACATCAATGGCATTTCGTTTCAAAGACCCTTTCAAAAAGTCATGGAGTATAAATCATGTCCAAATATTTTATTTTGAACAGCATACCCTGTGACCTGAGTGGCTATTTGAAAAATGATGGACTTCAACTGGACAAGAATTGGACAGACAGGATGATCCAGAGGTGAGAAGGAAGTACTATTCTCCATCTGACAGACAAAAAGACAAAAAATAATAGAATAGAGTGTTATTGTAATAAATTTAATATACTGTAAAAATGTTGACCTTACTATGCTAAGATTTATTGCTGATATTGACAATTTTATGTTTTTTTCTTGTATGGTATCCGCCTCTGGTGGGCTTTATGGCAATTGCTCTATATGTCTCACAAATATTAATGTTCAGTGTTAAAGTTTCTTCTCCTTTATTTTCCTTGTTAGCAATAGTTATTCTTTTGATGATGTCACAGCACAGAACAGATATTTCTTTAGAGTTGACATAAGAGTTGAAAGGACTCGGCCTTCCTAATGAATTGTGGAAGGCTATTCCAAAGCTTTGGCCCAGAGAAGTAGAATGCTCTGGAATTCTGTGGGCTTTTTGCAGACTTTAGTCTCTGCATGGGCAATTCATAAGGGTGTATAATTGTATTTTGATGAAAGGATCAAGAGGGAGAGAAATTCATTTAGGCATGCTGAGGATGTGATTGTATAACTTCAAGCGAGAGGGAGGTCATATAGCGGCCTTCATGTCACTCTAAAATTCATTCTTTCAGCATGATCGGCAGTGTTTCTGTTATCACACACTGTCCTTTCTGACCCTGTTGACATTTTCTCTCTGTTTTCTCAATTTAGACAACAGTTTTTAAAGATGCAGAAGGATCAGAGAGCCAAGAGTGCAGCAGACAGACGCCAGCTGCTAGAGCTGAGGCAACGCCAAAGAAGGAAGGCACTCCTGGGTCACCACCACTGTTCTTCAGAGCGCAGTGGAAGCTATCAGAATGGTATGTCTGATTTCCTGTTCCCATAAGATAGTATACAAACAATATACATCAGTGAGGGAGTTAGTAAGAATTATCCACATCGGGTGCCTTTGGAACAGTCTGATGCCCAAGGCAATAGCTAAGGGTTGAATTGAGTGAAAACAGACAAATCAGAGAAACAGATTGGTGGAGATATAACAAAAATTGGACAAATAATAAGAGAAACAATACACATGAGAATCTCAAAGTGAGTAATAAGTCATGAGACTGTGACTTATTTGGGGACAACTTTTCCATTTGTTTTACACTAAAAATATCATTGTATTATTTGTTTGATTGCATTCGCCAATCTGCTTCTTTGAATTTTCTGTTTTCCTTCCGAGCAACTTGCTATCGAGATTGGATTTCTCTTCAATTAACAGTTAACATATTTTCTACAGTGCTTCCTATGTTGCTTAACCCCCCCCCCCCCCCCAAAAAAAAAAAAGAGAAAAAAGATTATAGTTCTAAGTTTTATTTGAAATAATTAAAAATAGATATTTAGGTTTGTGTTAATGTAATATTTTAAACTGATGTCTTTATTCTTTTTTTCTTTTGCTCTTTAGAAAATTTTACTCAGTCCGATCCCTCACTGAATTCAAAGAGGAGTATGAGGGCAAAGAGTGCTCCAGCACGTCCAAAAAGGCAACAATCAGCCTCGTCACGTGACACATGCTCCCCTCTCAGCCAACGCAAGCAAGCATTGGTCAGTAGAAACACAGAGCAACAGTCAGCAGCATGGAGACGTGAGGCAGCCTCTCCACTCGCCCAACCCAAACAGGCATTTAATGCATGTAGCATTTGTAGAGATCAATGGCCAGACCATCCCAGGATGGAAAGCAACATCTCGGGGAGTCATCCTGGGCAAACGTCAAGTTGGAATCATCATCATCATCATCAGTCTTTAAGCCCTGCTGATCATCTAGCATCTAGGGGTAACAGGGAATACCACCCACTCAGTCAGGGAGGTCAGCAAGAACCCTGGAAAATCCAGCAGAGTGACCATCAACTTGAACACAGCAGAACAAAAGCAGACTTGGTTGCCGAAAGACCTTATAGGTTAGTCAGACTCTTTTCAATAACGCCGCCCCCCCCCCCCCCCCGATTCCTTGAAAGTTCCTATAATTGTATATTTTTCTTTGTAAATCTTAATTATCATCACTTCATTACTAAGCTGTTACCATGATCTACTTTCTATTTTAGTTTCTTTCATCTTTGTCCTTGGTTGTATTTAATGATCAGATATGCATATACGTCTGGTGTATGTTCCTTATTTTATAGGTTTCGCTTCCACAACTCCAAGTCAGCCAAAGACAGAGATGATGTTCATGGAGACATGGTCACTCGTGATTCATCAACAAACCATCTAGTGGTAAAGAAAAAGCAGTCAGCAAAGTCCATCCCCAGCAAACCGAGGTCAGTCTTGCATTTATGTCAATGTTATAGCCCCTTTTTAGGTTTGGTAGTTACATGTATAGCCCATTTCTAGGTTTTGTTAAGCCGCCCCCTCCCCCCTCAAAAAAACCCCCCAAAACTGTCACCCGATTATTCATTTGACGAATAGCAAGATTAATAGCAATTCTAAGCTGTTGAGTTTTTTTTTTGTGGTTGTTTGTTTTCTCCTCAGTTGGAATATTAAACAAATGGAAAGTAAGAAATAATTCATATCCTAAAGCCAGAATGTTAATAGTAATGTGCATGACATGTTTAAACCATATAGGAGCTTCTGTGAGGCGTGATAACTTTAAAACCATTTCAGCATTTGTGACCAAATATGTATAACCAAGTATGTATAAGCATGTATGGATGAACTGATTAAATATTGGATATAGAAAGTCAAGAGTTTACGGTCACACAGTCATAAGAGTGTTAAACATGTTAGAAAACATCTTGTTGCAATAACTTGAGAACCATTTGGGCAATTTTAATCAAACTGAGCTCAAGTATGAAAAAAAGAGTTTACAGTCATGAAGACAGATGTTAAAAGGCACAATATCATTCATTAATAGATGGAAGCATTGAAGGTGCAGTCACATCCATCTATATGTTAACTGCAGCTGTTTATCATTGACTAAATGTTCAAAAAGATATTCCAGCCTGTACATGTTTAAAACCTTGAAGACATCATCCTCTACTTCTCGTCCTACCTCTCTCTCTACAGGCGGTATGTGCTAGTCCATCAGCCTGGCACCGAACCAGGGGTCCTGATACCTTCAACCCTGGAAGAGCATCTCCTTGCCAAACGGTTTCCTAAAATGCACAAGCGATGGCAGCGAGTTGCTCCTCCCCCTGAGGATGAAATAGAGGGTGCTCCACCTCCTCAGCGGAAGAACTCTTTGAATCCAATGTTTGTGAATCCTTTACCTACCAATCCGAGTGCTAGCCCTTCATTGATGTGAACGCTATGTATTATGTGTGTTTTTATGCAGCTGAGATCCTGTGCCTTCATTCATATCAAACTAGTTAAGAATAGGAGCTATACTAATCAATTTTAGTGTATCCGATTTCTAGGAAAGCTATCATGTCTGAAAGTGAACTATAACAGTTTGAGTCCTATCCGAGGGATAGATGTTTTACCCTAGGTTACTAGTGCATTGACTTCTTCTCTTAACTGGCCCACCAAATTTCAAAGACTGTTACTTTCTTCCACTGAATAAATTCTTATTGCACTTAATATTGGTAAGTACGTATTATTTTTGTTGGGCTTTCACCGTGGTTGAATAGTTAAACATGACATGTTGGTTTTGATGCACAAAATATTTGCTTTTCTCCTTGTGCAAGCAGCAATGATATTGTACCTGTATACATTTTTGCAGAAGAAGAAAAAAGTTTTAAAAATTTATTTAAAGAATTCTAGTCACATAGCTATGTTATTCATGTTATAAGAGTGACTATTTTGAGAAGGGTATGGACAAAGCCATAGCTTCATTTCTTTCATCAGATGCGGGAGTGAACAATGTGTTTATAGTGACCTAACAATATACCAGTTATGTGGAGGCATCTGTTATTAGTAACATTCATAATGTTATTGCAATCCAGTCCCTTTGCCGGAGCTACCTGTAACTCAAAGTATTGGTCATTTTAGGAAATGTGTTTATCTTGATGCACTTATGTAATAATTAATTTCTTTAAAATGCCAAACAATTCCCTGATTACACCCTTAAAAACCAGCCAGTTTTCATAGGACAGGAAAATTAAATATCTTTAGTCTCATCATAAAAGTTTCAAAAATGTTGTTAGAAATTACCCATGTGAATAGATAAGTACTCTGTATATTAATTTAGAACTTCAAATGTCATTACAGTTTGTAAATCCTGACTTTCTACTTCAAGAGGTTCCTTGTGAATTGAACAAAAAAATTCTGCTAATAAGAACAAAACGTTATGCTTTATGAATATGAACGCTGTTATTTTCGCGTGATTAAATTTTGGCGCTGAGCTACCCCAAAACATATTTGCGGGTTCTTGAATTCGCGCTGCACAATTACTCACCCACAAAAATGCGACTCCATTTATTATTTCACACACACGCGGTCCATTCAAATGCATGCTACAGGCTACAGACACAACTACACACACGCACTCTATAAGAAATAAAAGTGAATTGGATTCAAACATGGATTATTAATTGAAGCGCGCAATGCAGCATCCATTAAAAAAAAGCATAAGAAATCGTGCTAATATTTTTGCGTGTTCTAGAATTCGCGCCCGCCGAAAATAGCGCGAAACCCGTGAAAATTAATGTAACACGAATATTTCTGCAACTACAGTAATGGTTAATACAGGCAAGTTTGCAAGTAGTTTATGTGATGTGGAACATTTATGTGATGTGGAACATTTATATACATGATGAATTAATTGTTGAAGGTAAGTGTGTGTGTTTTAGACCAATTTTTATCAAAAGAAATATCCGTCCACCTAAAGTGAGGCTGTTTTAAGGCCATGTGCAATCCATCCAATTCAATGAGGCCTTAATTAAACATGTATAACCTTGATCACGTTTATTATGTAAATATTAAGTAATACAGATAAATATTGAATTGCATTTTTACAGTGTGTGTAAAGGATTGAATATTGTTTAGTTTGTATATATAGACTGGGAAGACAGAGGCTGTATATTGAAATGATTATGTTTTGCACAAATAAGTTTTAGGAAATAAATTATTGTATTTATTAGAAAAAGAAATAAAGTGAAAATGTTTTTTGCTTTGTATGGTATTTTGGTTCATCAGGAATTCATGTGTGCCCCCCCCCCCTCTCTCTCTCTCTCCTTCCTCTCTTATATCTTTCTTTCTTTATGTCTCCTCTTTATGAGGTTGTATAGTACTTTTTATTTTTTCTGTTGTTTCTTCCTCTCTCTCTATCTCTCTTTATTTCTCTCTCTCTCTCTCTTTATTTCCCTCTCTCTCTCTCTCTTATCCCTGCACTTAATCAGGATATGTATGAAGAAAGAGGACTTTAGTCACAATCTTTTTTTTTGTTATAAAAACTATTTCTTTAATTGGCTGCCTTTAACAATTTAAAGCAATGGGTAAACAGGACAATTGGTCCTTAATGTTTGTGCAATGTATTAACATTTTTTTTACAAGAGATTTTAAGAGATATTCAACATTACATATACGTGACAGGGGAGTAACATGACGTTTTTATAAAATGTATTGGTTGTCAATTTTTATGAATTATATGTCAGGCACGTTGAATATTTCTTTCATAAATGTTTGAACATGATCATGTATTCATAAATTTGAATACTGTGATATCATGCTTTCAAATTGTATGAGGATAAGAGGAAAAAGTATTGATGTGCATAACTAATATAATGATTACGTGATTGAAATTTGAAAAAGTTAGTTTAGAAATATTTATGTACATGTATGTACCACCACACCCAGATTGATACCCCTAGACAACTACCCCACCCCCCCTTGCCAATTATTGAAAATGAAATAAAGTTATTAACAGGGGAAAAATTTGTTAAGAAAAAAAATAGAAGCCAGTCTATCAATAAACTGTGTTGAATTGGCAGTCTGTCAATTTACAGTGATATGTATTCACTCTTTCTTTCTTTTTTCCCATTTCCGTATAAATTGGATATATCGTCTACTTAAATGTCCCATATCAATGGACGTGCATTGAGGTACGGTAGCTTGTAGTCCTTGTAGTCTCCTTCAATCAAACCCTTTGCATTATGACTAGCATGCCAGCACTCACGGAAGTCTTTGCTGAGGGGTATCTGACGCCTTATGAGGTGGACCGGGACCTTTCGGTCGTCGATCAACATTTCCGCCTTCACGTCTTTGGCTCTGAGCAAGAGAAGTTCATCTTGAGGGTATGTTACCAGGATTCTTCTCTTCCGCTGGAACTGACCTGATAAATTAAAGGAAAAAAAAGTAACAGATAGACTAGATGATACAAATGTAGGATTCTTATAGATTAGTGGCGTAGCGACAGAGGACATGTACCCCCACCTATATATCGAATTGGCAGGAAAACGGGAGAAAAGAACTTCAGGAAAGAAATGGAGGGAAAAGGGAGGTTATGCTCTCCTACACCCTCCCCCTCCCCCCACTTGAGTGATTTACTCCCCAACATAAGCTCCTTTGCAACCCCTCCCCCTTGATGACCACTGGTGCCCCTTCATTAAATGGATACACCCACCCTACTCCTCTGGTCTATAGCATCTCTGGTGTATGCTATATACTAAATGTTACATGGGCCGCGGAACCGGGGGGGGGGGTGGGCTGAGGGGCTTCACCCCCCCCCCAATACACTTTTAAAGACGCTCGGCGGCCCCTGTGTTGCATGAATACTTGAATTTATGTTATGACAAAATGAGTCTGGGGCCAGCCTCAGGCCCTGACCCAGAAGGACAATGGGTCTCATGCCGCTCCCCTCCCCCCCCCAAAAAAAAAACAACAACAACAACAACAACAACAAACAAACAAATAAGCATTGCGTGCTGACTCCTTATGTATTTCTATGTCTTGCCCTTTCTCTCATCTTCTCTTTTTATCATTTTTCCCCTGTTTATATTACATGTATCTTCCCATTCTATATTCCTAATGTATTACTTTGACTTTTGCATCTTAAATTTTTCATTATTTTTGTAAAGAATTAAGTGACATTCATCAGTATAATACGAGGCAGGCAGATGAAGGTTTAATTTCTGTGCCAAAGTATAAAACAGAATGTTTTAAACATAGCCCCATCTTATCTTCAATTATAGCATGGAATCAGGTGGACAGATCATTGAAAATGGCAAGCTCTGTGAACACCTTTAAATACATTTTCAAACAATCTTGCAATATCGATTCCCATTAAGATAAAATAACAAGGGGAATTTTTTTTAGTGTCCTAACTAAAGTTTTACTTTTAAAGTAGCTATTCAGTACATTTCTCTTGTAAAAATCAAACGATTGGTTAATGATGCGCTTGCAGCACAACATGATAAAGTGTGGTATTCATATCCTCGTTGCTAGGAAAATTTCACTTGATGCTTTTTATTACATGGTATATTATCTAGTAATTTACTATCCTGTAATATTTTATGTAAATATGTTTATAACAAATTTGGTATCCCTAATGTCTTTCTTAACTGAGCCTAAGTAGTTTCTATACTTTGTTTATGAACTATCATATGTATATGATGCCTTTTTTCAAAGTCTAATACATACCTAAATATGCTAAAAGTTACTTTTCATCGGATTTTAAAACTAATTACCGTCTTTATTATGATGAATATTAAGATATTTTATATATATATGCAAAAACGTGAACAAAAACAAAACAAAACAAAACATTCATTACAATGATACCAAATACATTTTATATATTTTTATACATGTTCATATTTATTTCTTGTTGCTGTTGTGAGTTTATCTTCATGATTTGTTGTGTTGGGTTTTTTTTTTTTACTATTGTTTCTTATTATTGTGAACAGGGCCTCGTGGAAGACCACCACTACTGGTGATAATAAGTCACCCTGTCTAAATATCAGAAATAAATAAATCTATCCTAATGTATTACTTTTATCCTTCTTAAGTTTGTTTAAATTTCTATCTCTGCATGTGTATTTTTTTGCTTTCTCTTTCTACTTTTCCTTCTGTACTTCTTTGTTTTGCCTTCTTTCAATGGGTATAATCTATGACTGCATTAAATACAGATTGTGGGCAGTCAAGTGACACAGAAAAAAAGACCTATCTGGAGAACCTGCAAATATCCTACTTTCATCCTACTTTGTGTCTCCTAAATCCTACTTTTCTCCCTACTCTTTCCGAAATTTTGATCCAATTTTTCTCCTACTTTGTCCTTGAAGCCTGCATACACAAAATAGTTGGAAATTTACCCTTTTGCAAAAGAAAGAATAGTTGTATGTTATTTTCAGATACCTATTGAAGGGAAATCGAGATCAATAAAATTATTGTACATCAATCAAAGTTACATTCAAGAAATTGTGAAATCTGTGAGATTGAACGTTACTTCCAACCAGAACCTATCGTTAATATTGAGTTTTGTTTGGTTCATACATTGGCACCCTTACAGGATGATATATTCCTTTTTCAATAAATGAACTTACCAATGAGCCCATGGGCATCTTCTGAGAAGCCCTTTCCCTCCTCGATGTAGAACCCAACATAGTCAACCCGATGCTTCCTGGCGCTGTCGTCTTCCGTCAAGAAACTGTTCCCGTGCTTCACTCGGTGAGCAATGATCACCACCACGATATCATCACCATGAGCGATCACCACCTCTCGCTTATTCCGAATATGGACCACGAAGTCGCCGACACGCATGGAGAGGTCTTCGTCCCAGCCCAGTTTGAACGCCTTGTAGTTGACTTCGATGGTGTCAGGCGTGAGAACGAGGTACCGGTCCATCCCGAGAAGGACACCGATCTTGCCGAAGTAAGTACGGTTCTTCTTGGCACCAGGCATTCCCTTTTCTACCGGGATGACGTAAGCAGACACCGAGAAATCTGGGATGGAGCGTGGAGAGAGACGGGGAATTGTGGAGTGGGATATAGAGCGGGGAGGAAACGAATATAGTTTGTGATTATTCATGTGATCTATAATTTGTGATGATTAAATGACATGATTTGTAACCACGAAGAGCTTACCACAATGAATTAAATCATACCAAGCATGTGTTGTAATAATGGACTTAATGAAATTGGATGCACAACCGTTCTTATTGTGAATGTCTCGGGGGAACAATTTGCATTCTAGATTAGAAGTCGACTTCAATATAACTTAAATCACTTTAATGTAAACCAACACTCAGAAAGTAAAGTGATCACAAATAAGTACAAAACAACGACGACGGTCATATTTCATTGCCTGGCAATTTCTATGACCTGTTATCACAAATGCATTTTCCATCACGTAGGTCTATCTAGTTTTAGTCTTCCTATGTTTATAATACATAGTACACAATATGTGTTTGAATCATATATCTATATTTGTATCACCCAATCGTTATCCTTATCTACAAATCGTGATTGTGAACTCAACGGTTGGATGATATTGATAAACTTTCATAAGATCGCTAGAGGGGATCATCTTAAGACCGCATTTAAGTTCTTTGTATTTTTTATTTTTTTGGTCTGTAATCATTAATATTTAGACAACATTCCAACGAAATATTGTTGTTCTCAATCACAAGGGGCTTGACATTTACCCCCCCCCCCCAAGAAAATATTGGTAGGGCAAACATATCGTTTTGCCCCCCCCCCCCCCCCCACCCCCTCAATAAATCCGGAGGTGTAAAATAAAATAAGGAAAAAGATGCAAAACTCGGGAAATGAAACCTTCCAAACAATGAAATATAAAAGGTATTATACACGATCGGACAATTTTCCCTGCTTCATGTATCCGTGGAGAAGCTGGTAATTAAGAGGGGTTAAAATCATGAAGGGTACTATTAGGCTGTCTTGCCCTCCCCCCCCCCCCCCAACCCCCTTATCCGAAAAGTGGATCGACGCCCCTGCTCAATCATACTCTAGCTTATGCATGAGATTATCGTTCAAGTTATCCTGCATGCAAGTGAAAATATGAAGGAAAAAAAATATGAATAAAAACATGACTTACTGAGCTTTGGATCATCCAAGAGACTGAAGACAATAGGCTTATTGCATGAGCCACTCGGTGTCCATGTCAATGGGTTAATAAATATACTTACTGAGCTTTGGATCATCCAAGAGATTGAAGACATCACCAGGATCACCATTGATATCAAAACACACAGTCAAACCAGAATGAGGGATCTCAACCATGAAATGAGGATCACTGTCGGCTAGTTTGAAATAAATGAAGAGGATACAACCATGTTTAAATGACCTTAAGGTACTCTATAGTTTTGGTAGGGTCAAAAGATAAATTTTGTCCATTTTTTGTTATTCAACTCCGTTTGGGGTACACAACCAAACCTCCATACCGTTCGGATTAATTTTGTTGCATTTTCGAGATATTTAATTTTTTTATCATATTTTATCGGAACCCCCGATAAATCCTGAAATCACCAAAAATTATATATATCCGTTATTCATTGGCCGATCTCCATGAAATTTTCGGAGTATCTTCCTTTGACACCCTTTTATCATAATCTTTCAAAAAAATAATGGTCTGTTTACTGCAATAAATCATATATACCTACCTATTATGCCTGTAGTCTTGACTACGGGACCCCTTCGAGAATTTAACACACATGCGTCACAATATTGTGCGCACCCCCCGTAATCCTATTGTCCTCGCCACTCACGCGCGCCAACACGCTACGGCCATCTTCCTCTTTCTTGCTCGCCCCCGACGAGTTAGGACGTATTGTCACAGCGCTCCTGAAATCAGGTCGTATAGTATCTTTTTGGTGCGCTTTTTCACATAGTTAAAGCACTTTTAGGTACCTATATTCGTTTAGATTATAGTACTTTGTGTTTTATTAGTCACTCTTGCCGATTGCAAGGGATTTTTTGATTCCCTTTCTTGGCATTTATTTTTCTCTTTCACGGTCAGCCCCACGTAGATATTTCTGTGTTGCGGGTGTTTCCGTTTGTCACCGAGCCTTCGGGTTCGGTGTTTGTTCTTACGGTTTTTTGGCTGTGAAAATTTCTTTAGTGCGTATCTCCCAAATAAACTTTAGTCTTATTTACTGCATTCAGTTGAAGTATTTCTTAATTTGAAAAGTATACTTTATTGTCTGTTTTATTGCAGTGGTATGAATTCGGAAGAAGAAGCTGCTGGGTCATGGAGACCTGCTTCTTCCGAAGAGTTGTCTAGCAAGACGACTCGGCCTTCCAGAACTCCCCCGAGTACAGCGGTACGTGGGGGAGGGAGGAGGGCTAAAGGTAAGTTGCCTAGTGGTGTTCCCTTGCAGAGTTTGCCAGTTTCGGAGCTTGCGGCTTCGGGACGGGTGGCGTTAACTGAATCGGGATTGTCAACTCCGAAGCCTGTGGTTTCGGGGTGGGTGGCGTCAGATTCTAGTGGTTTGGATATCTGGAGAGAATCCAATCCCCCGGTCGCTGAGACCAGAGGGGGGGGGGGGGGGGGGGCTGTTGTTTCCCGTACGGTAGCGTTCACTCGCTCTGATCCGTTAGGGGAGACGCGCCCCACTACTGCAGGGCAACCCACGGGCTTAGTCCATGTTGGTCTGGGTTCCTCAAACCCTAGCCCCCGGCAAACGCCATATGGGGGAACGAGTACTTTCTGGGCTGTCTCAGTTGCCAGCTGATGGGAATGCTCGAGCTAGCAATTATGGACGCTCTTCGGAGCAACAGGTGTTTTCACCTGAGTGCGTGACTACTAGTGCTCCCCTATTGCCGCTTTCGAGCGGTCCAATAGTGGGCTCGCACGCCTTTAGTAGTCATCGGGCACATACTGAGTTATCTCGGTCTGTCCACGCACTGGGAGCTTTTAGCTCTCAACCCATGGCTACGGCATCTTCTTGCCTAGCTAATATGGGTGTTTTGGATGATTCTCAAGGCTCACGCCATGAGCGCTCCAATCCCTTTATGGGAAGTGAACGTCCCTCCGCGGAGGGATCGGTTCGTGTTTCCGAAGTGGCTTCGGAGATCCGAATGAATCCGATTAAGCGTTCTAACAAAAGGGTTTCGGCTACGACTCTTGTCGAGCCAGCCAAGAAAAAGGCCAAGAAGAAGGCAAAAAGTGGCAAGGCTTTGCCGGCCTCTTGCCCGTCTGGCCTGGCTAACCCAGCTAGCTCCTCTCAAGCTGACATGTTCAGCATGATGCGGGCTTTTGCTCAGAATCAGGGTTGGTCCTTTGTACCGGCTACTTCAACCCTGACTTCTGTCCCTATTCAGGGGTCTGACTTTGAGACTAATCAACCTTTTGTGATTGATTCCTCTTTGTCTGAGACTGATTCGCATGTGCCTCCTACTCCCGCGGCCCTTGGGGCTCCGCCGGGCGAGGAGAATGTTGGTGAGTCATGCGGGGACCCGCCTGCTGAGGCCTTTGTTAACGTTCCTTTGTCTCATTCCACTCGGGTGGAACCAGATTTGGATACGTCCTCTCAAGCTTCGGTTCCCGAATCGCTTGGGCAGGCGGAGTCTCAATCGCTCATTCTCTGTGGAGTGGAAGCGATTGTTTTGTTTTCCAAATATCGCCCTGAAGTTCAGTCAACCCGCGCGTAGGGTTCGACTTCGCGTTGGTTTAAGCAGCGGGATTTCTGCTGAGTCTGGGCGCCTTGGCGTCCGGCCCATGGCTGTTGCATCTCCTTGCTCGGCCGATATGGGTAATTGGTGTGCGTCTTTGGGTTCAATACCCTCAGCGCACTTCTCCCATAAAGGGAGGTGAGCGTCCCTCAGTGGAGGGTTCGGTTCGTGTTCCCGAAGGGCTTCGGGGATCCGAACGAAACCGGATAAACGCTCTGAAAAGCGGGTTTCGACTTAGGCTCTTTTTGGGCCAATCAGAAGCCTAGGGAAGGGGCTAAAAGAGGCAAGGCTTTGTCTGCCTCTTGCCCATCGGGTTTAGCTAACCCTTCGGTCTCTCAAGCTGAGATGTTCAGTGTGAGATGGGCTTTGCCCAGACTCAGGGTTGGTTCCTTGTACCAGGATTCACATCCCCTGCTCTTGTCCCTTTTTTGGGTCGGACATCGAGACTAATTAGCCTTTTATGGTTTATTCTTCTTTGTCCGTGATGAGATCACATGAGCCTCCTAGTCTCGCAGCCTCGGGGCTCCGTCGGGTGAGGAGGCTTATGGCGGTTCATGCGTGAATCCGACCGTTTCGGCCTTTGTTCGTGATTTTTTGTCACGATCTTTTCAGGAGAAGCGGTCTCTCTAGCTTCGGTCTCCGAATCGCTGGGGCAGGCAGAGCCTTAGTTGCTCTCCCTTTGTGGGGTAGAAGCGATTGCTTTGTTCTAAACTTTCCCTGACTCTTTAGTCAACCCGTGCGTAGGGTTCGTCTTTGCTTGGGTTCAGGCAGCGGGCGGACGAGACGGTTTCTTTCGGTTGCCCTGAATGCCCTAGCAGCTCAGCTGTGGAGGTGGTGTCGTCGCATGGCAATCACACCCGTGGCCTCTTTCATCCTCGGTCGGGAAAACCTCTTTGCGGATTTTCTGTCCCGGGGCAGGTATCTTCCTTCGGAATGGATGCTCCATCCGGAAGTATTTTGCCGCATTCGCAGTTGCCTAGGTCCACTGGAAGTGGATCTATTTGCGTCGGTGCTAAATCACCAGCTGCCGAAGTATTGCTCCCGTGTTCGCGTTCAGGGAGCATGGGCTCTCGATGCTTTCTCCCTCAGCTGGGAGAACCTTCAGGGATTCGCCTTTCCTCCCTTTCAACTGATTCCGCGTGTCTTGCGGAAAATCAGGGTAGATCGGGCGAGGGTGCTTGTAATAGCTCCCTTTTGGCCCAGGAGGAATTGGTTTCCGGAACTTATGAGCCTTCTAAGGGCTCAACCGTTAGTTCTCCTGTTAAGAGCGGATCTGGTGTTACAGCCCCTATCGGGGATTCTTCACCACAATCCGGAGTCTCTTCATTTGACTGCTTGGCCCCTGTCAGGGAATCTGCAAGACAGTCGGGTCTCTCTGATAGAGCCGCGGACTTTTTAATGTCCAGTCGTAGGTTTTCTACTAGGGAAATTTACAATTCCCGTCTCTCGGTCTTTTTCCTTTGGTGCAAAGAGAGAAATCAAACCCCTTCTAAGGCTCCTATTGGTTCATTTGCGGATTTCTTAATCTCGTTATTTGACAAAGGGAGGTCTATTTCTATTATCCGAGGCTACCGTTCGGCGATCGGGGCCATTCATTCGGGTTTTTCGGATGGTTCGGGGATTTCCAATTCCCCGCTTCTAAGTGGTTTGATTCGTTCGTTCTTTCTGAAACGACCTTCGTTTTCTAAGTTAGTGCCGTCTTGGAGTCTGCCTAAGGTCCTGGAGGTCTTGGCGAAACCTCCTTTTGAACCGTTAGGTGAAGCTTCGCTTCATCATCTTACGGTTAAGACGCTCTTTTTGGTAGCTATTGCCTCTGGGCAGAGGCGCAGTACTCTTCATGCTCTCTGTCTTACTCCTGGTCATGTTCGCTGGGAGAGAAAAGGTGTTAGGTTGATTCCTAGGGCTTCTTTCGTTGCCAAGAATCAGACAGCTACCTCCGGTCCTGTTGAGATTTTTCTTTGTCCGCTTTCTGACTTTTCTTCGGTGCGTGAGGACAAAGTTTGGTGTCCTGTTAGGGCTCTCAAATGGTATATTGATAAGACTAAGTCTTATCGTAAGGATGATCAGTTGTTCCTGATCACTAGAGAGCCTTTTTCTCCTGCCTCTCTTGATTCCATTTCTAGATGGATCGTTGAAGCTATTAGGGCCGCTGGCACAGAGGCTCTTTTTATCCGACAGTAAGCTTCGTGCTCGTGATACTCGTAGTGTCAGCACTTCTTGCGCTCTGTTTCAAGGTGTGGCGCTTGTTGATATTTTGAAGGCTGCTTATTGGCGTTCGCCCAATTCCTTCATTTCTTGCTACCTTGGGGATATTCCCGCAGGTGAAGCTTTGTTTGCGTCAGCCACCTTGAAGGCCGCTGTGTCTTCTTTGTAGTCTTTGGTGTAATCCTATTTCCTTCCGCTCGAAACATGCCTCCCGGTCTTTGAGTTGGCGTTGGTCTGGCATAATAGGTAGGTATATATGATTTATTGCAGTAAATTTGTAAAATCAGCACTGATTTTCTTATTTACTATATAAATCTATATACCTACCTATGACCCTCCCTCCTTCCCCGCTCCTTGCAAGCAACATGTTTCTACTTGGGATTGCTCGCAAAAGAGGAAGATGGCCGTAGCGTGTTGGCGCGCGTGAGTGGCGAGGACAATAGGATTACGGGGGGTGCGCACAATATTGTGACGCATGTGTGTTAAATTCTCGAAGGGGTCCCGTAGTCAAGACTACAGGCATAATAGGTAGGTATATAGATTTATATAGTAAATAAGAAAATCAGTGTTGATTTTACAAGTTTATGTTAAACCATGATTTTCAAGGAAATTGTCATTTTTCGCCGGTGAGGGCGCTATTCAGACCATGACCGATTTTGACTGTGCCAACGGCAGTTATCTTCTTCTGAATGTCCACTGATTCGAATAGAACACATATTTTCAAAATCAATGACCCTTGCCAAAACTATGCAATACCTTTAAGTCAGGCAGTTCATTTATGAGAAATTATTATTCCGAATAATGTACCTCTTTAAACAGCCAAAATCATAAAAGAGATACCGCACACCTTTCATAGATTGATCTTTGTCTTATTGATGATCAATGTATTGAAATCATATTGTCATTACTCATTTCAGTATCCTGGACTTTGGACTTTTTAATTTTAGAGGCTTTCCAGACCAGATATCAAAGCTTTACGCCAGAAACTCATTCTTTATTGGACATTATGTAATTTACAGGAGTTTTGATGTTGTTGATGGCGTTAGTGAAAATTCATATCCGAATTACTTACCGAACGATGTTGGCTGATTATTGGATTGTGCAGAGAAGCTGGAAGAGACTATATCGAGATAAAAATAGAAATTGAAACTTGTGGGAAAATGTATTGAATCGTTCATCCTACTAATTAAAATAATACATGTATTCGTATCAAACCTGTATTTTATATCATTATCTAAACTTTGGTAACGTCTGTTCTCCTTGATCTAATGTATGTAAAGTACACAAGCGAACAATTTCATTCCAGCTTCAATAAAACCATTCCATTTCACGACCCAATGATTTCTAAATTTAAAGATTTATATTATGAATTCAATAGACCTGTTTACAAAGTTATTCAAATTTATGGATGTTTCTTTCCTGGGGACCTCGTGACGAGGCAGGGGCCTGGGAGCCGGGGTGCGGGGGGGGGGGGGGTGCTGCAGCACCCGTGCAATTTTTCTTCTTTAAAAAGTAGTTAAAAAGAGATCCTAAAACGCTGAGGACCTTTTTTTTTTTGCTTGTCAGAGATGTTTGCTTGTCAGAGATTTTTGGACTTAAAAAGAGACACTAAAATGCTGAGGACCTTTTTTTTTTTGGCTCACAGCACCCCCAGTAACAAAATCGTTCACAGGCGCCTGTGACGAGGTATTCCATTAACCTGTTATTAAACTACAATACTTGGTATCCATTTTGCATATATTATTTGTTGCTATATCTGACAAGTCTCTGACAAGCTTTCAGGTTGTCAAGAACAACCTTTGTTTTATAAGGATGCATAAAATTTAAATATATTTGTGAACAAGTCTATTCGAAGAGGACAGAGTAAAATTCTAGACATAATAATTTGTTGTAATAAGCAGACATTATCTTAAATACAGAGATGAACGTTAATTGATGTATCATTATATTCCTAGTTATTTTAACAAATAAAATCTACCTGATTCAGGTTCTGAACAATAATATGAATACTCGACATAGATATTTGGGGCGATGTCAGCCTTATAGCCGGAATAAGGGCCAAATTTACTTTCAAATCGTAGACAATCGCAGGACAGCTCTGACGTCGCTACGATTCAGAGCCGATTTAGCCTTTTATCCGACTATAAGGCTCGTAATAGGCCTGAAGTTCGATTTTGATACCTATATGATTATTCAGAACCGCAATCGAACATAATTATATGCTTAAATGTTGATATCTAATATGCTATTTTTTTCTTCTCCTTTCTCCTTTCTCTTTTTCCCTTTCCTCTTCCCTCTCCCTTTTTTTGCCAACAAATGTGGCGCATTTGCCAACAGCAATTTTGGGTGGGAGTGTGACATCCCCCCCCCCCCCACACACACCCTCTTGCGACGCCCCTGGTTTACCGGAGTATATATTGTACAATCCTTACATAATACCTGGTCGATGAATATTCGAGAGTGGTACAGGTAGTAGCAGGGGCGGCTGCTTTCCGACTATCAAACCTAGATAAAAATAGAAATTGAAACTTGTGGGAAAATGTATTGAATCGTTCATCCTGCTGGTTAAAATAATACATGTATTCGTATCAAACCTGTATTTTATATCATTATCTAAACTTTTGTAACGTCTGTTCTCCTTGATCTAAATGTATGTAAAGTACACAAGCGAACAATTTCATTCCAGCTTCAATAAAACCATTCCATTTCACGACCCAATGATTTCTAAATTTAAAGATTTATATTATGAATTCAATAGACCTGTTTACAAAGTTATTCAAATTTATGGATGTTTCTTTCCTGGGGACCTCGTGACGAGGCAGGGGCCTGGGAGCCGGGGTGCGGGGGGGGGGGGGGGTGCTGCAGCACCCGTGCAATTTTTCTTCTTTAAAAAGTAGTTAAAAAGAGATCCTAAAACGCTGAGGACCTTTTTTTTTTTGCTTGTCAGAGATGTTTGCTTGTCAGAGATTTTTGGACTTAAAAAGAGACACTAAAATGCTGAGGACCTTTTTTTTTTTGGCTCACAGCACCCCCAGTAACAAAATCGTTCACAGGCGCCTGTGACGAGGTATTCCATTAACCTGTTATTAAACTACAATACTTGGTATCCATTTTGCATACATTACTTGTTGCTATATCTGACAAGTCTCTGACAAGCTTTCAGGTTGTCAAGAACAACCTTTGTTTTATAAGGATGCATAAAATTTAAATATATTTGTGAACAAGTCTATTCGAAGAGGACAGAGTAAAATTCTAGACATAATAATTTGTTGTAATAAGCAGACATTATCTTAAATACAGACAGAGATGAACGTTAATTGATGTATCATTATATTCCTAGTTATTTTAACAAATAAAATCTACCTGATTCAGGTTCTGAAAAATAATATGAATACTCGACATAGATATTTGGGGCGATGTCAGCCTTATAGCCGGAATAAGGGCCAAATTTACTTTCAAATCGTAGACAATCGCAGGACAGCTCTGACGTCGCTACGATTCAGAGCCGATTTAGCCTTTTCTCCGACTATAAGGCTCGTAATAGGCCTGAAGTTCGATTTTGATACCTATATGATTATTCAGAACCGCAATCGAACATAATTATATGTTTAAATGTTGATATCTAATATGCTATTTTTTTTTCTTCTCCTTTCTCATTTCTCCTTTTCCCTTTCCTCTTCCCTCTCCCTTTTTTTGCCAACAAATGTGGCGCATTTGCCAACAGCAATTTTGGGTGGGAGTGTGACATCCCCCCCCCCCCCCACACACACACACACCCTCTTGCGACGCCTCTGGTTTACCGGAGTATATATCGTACAATCCTTACATAATACCTGGTCGATGAATATTCGAGAGTGGTACAGGTAGTAGCAGGGGCGGCTGCTTTCCGACTATCAAACCTAGATAAAAATAGAAATTGAAACTTGTGGGAAAATGTATTGAATCGTTCATCCTGCTGGTTAAAATAATACATGTATTCGTATCAAACCTGTATTTTATATCATTATCTAAACTTTTGTAACGTCTGTTCTCCTTGATCTAAATGTATGTAAAGTACACAAGCGAACAATTTCATTCCAGCTTCAATAAAACCATTCCATTTCACGACCCAATGATTTCTAAATTTAAAGATTTATATTATGAATTCAATAGACCTGTTTACAAAGTTATTCAAATTTATGGATGTTTCTTTCCTGGGGACCTCGTGACGAGGCAGGGGCCTGGGAGCTGGGGGTGAGGGGGGGGGGGGGGTGCTGCAGCACCCGTGCAATTTTTCTTCTTTAAAAAGTAGTTAAAAAGAGATCCTAAAACGCTGAGGACCTTTTTTTTTGCTTGTCAGAGATGTTTGCTTGTCAGAGATTTTTGGACTTAAAAAGAGACACTAAAATGCTGAGGACCTTTTTTTTTTGGCTCACAGCACCCCCAGTAACAAAATCGTTCACAGGCGCCTGTGACGAGGTATTCCATTAACCTGTTATTAAACTACAATACTTGGTATCCATTTTGCATACATTACTTGTTGCTATATCTGACAAGTCTCTGACAAGCTTTCATGTTGTCAAGAACAACCTTTGTTTTATAAGGATGCATAAAATTTAAATATATTTGTGAACAAGTCTATTCGAAGAGGACAGAGTAAAATTCTAGACATAATAATTTGTTGTAATAAGCAGACATTATCTTAAATACAGACAGAGATGAACGTTAATTGATGTATCATTATATTCCTAGTTATTTTAACAAATAAAATCTACCTGATTCAGGTTCTGAAAAATAATATGAATACTCGACATAGATATTTGGGGCGATGTCAGCCTTATAGCCGGAATAAGGGCCAAATTTACTTTCAAATCGTAGACAATCGCAGGACAGCTCTGACGTCGCTACGATTCAGAGCCGATTTAGCCTTTTCTCCGACTATAAGGCTCGTAATAGGCCTGAAGTTCGATTTTGATACCTATATGATTATTCAGAACCGCAATCGAACATAATTATATGTTTAAATGTTGATATCTAATATGCTATTTTTTTTTCTTCTCCTTTCTCATTTCTCCTTTTCCCTTTCCTCTTCCCTCTCCCTTTTTTTGCCAACAAATGTGGCGCATTTGCCAACAGCAATTTTGGGTGGGAGTGTGACACCCCCCCCCCCCCCCCCACACACACACACACCCTCTTGCGACGCCTCTGGTTTACCGGAGTATATATCGTACAATCCTTACATAATACCTGGTCGATGAATATTCGAGAGTGGTACAGGTAGTAGCAGGGGCGGCTGCTTTCCGACTATCAAACCGGTTTCATCTGATTCTTCATCGTCATCTTTGACCATATCATCACCAAGAACATCCTCGATATCAGGATTGACGACAAGGAGCGACGTCAGCGGTGTGACGAAATGGTATTTTAGCGATAGGTTGAGAGCCCGTTTTGAGAGCGCCGCCTTTGTTTCACGACTGTCGGATGTCTTTCGTTGATCCAGAAGGTTCTTGATGGTAAGGTAAGCCCAGAGACGCTGAGTAAAGTCGTTTACTTCGTGCCGATATAAGTAGCGCTCCTTCTGTATAAATTAGTAGCCAAAAATAGTATGCAAATTTTAATCATTTTATCATTTTTATCATTATTTCATCGTCTTTGAGGATACATTTCCTTGTTTGTGTCGCATTTTTTCTTGATTTGTTCTCGTTTCTTATCAATGATTTCTCTCCCTGTCTTCAACTCTTGTCCTTTAATTCATATGCATGTCCCTTTCTGTTTGTTGTAGTAAGTTGTTCCAGTAACCAATCGCTATCATTACAATATAAAGACTGACTCACCGCTATAGATGTAGACATATGGAATTCGATATCGACGTCTAGGGACCTGGCAGTTACGACAACGCTTAGCTCAAAATCGGTGCTCTTATTTCCATCAGAAATCAAGAAAGTGTCAGGACGCTGTGTTGATGACATCCCTGTTCCGTTGCTTGTCCGATTAGATCGGTCCAGATTTACTTCCTTAGCCTGAGCACTCTCATCTAAAATGGCGTCGTTTGAAGATTCCCAGATGGTTTTGATGACATCATCAGTAATTTTTCCCGCCACCGTGATTTCAGTGCCGTCGAAGAAAGATATGAACCTGGACTTCGTGAGACTGTTTTCGTCCACTAAGGAGCTGTTGTACTCTATGTTGATATTGAAAAGCAGTGGGTTGGCGACCTCATCGTAGAAACCCTTCATCTCTAAACTCGCACTCGAGTCTTTGTACACTTTACGAGCCAGGGCCTGGTTGGACAGCGACAACTTTTCCAGGAATGGAAAGTCTACCCCATCTCCCAAACCTATGGTGAACAAAGATAACCTGCCGTCAATGACGTTGGTGATTCCTCTAACGATCGCAGACGTTGCCGTCACGCTGCCCGAGGTCGGTTGTCCATCGGTGAGCATGATGATGAGAGGCCAAGCCTCACCACTGTCGTGTTCCATTAGTAGTTCGATTGCCTTTATTAAGCTATCGTAGATATTTGTACCTTTATTTGAAGAAAAAGAGAAATTAAATAGTAACGAATCCTGATAATACTTGTTTCTGATTTTTGATCAAGACAGGCGGTAGGTCTGTTTTTTCTGAGAATGCATTTTATTAATACTACATGGATTTGCATTAACGGGAGTTTGAAGTGTTTATCAAGTCACTTTTCGGACAGTTTAGCAATTTCTACATCCTCTTGCATTATATACTTACTTCCACGTACGGCAATACGGTTGACATATTGCTTGGCTGCTGCAATGTTCTCGTTAGTTGCTTCCACCATCTCGCCATCTCTCCACAAGTTAACACTGCTATTGAAGAGCGCGATGTTGATACGATCTATCGGGCGGACATCGTCCAAGATCGTAGTCAACGCTCTCTTCGTCTTTCCATTAAAGAAACAATACAACAACACTCGTGTTAAAAGACATGCATTAATTCTATGATAGTGACGAATGGCTGAATGACATGTATGATTAATCATTGTAATTATATACATTTACAGTTCTTTCAACTTGCCATCTTGTACACTATCTGGGAGACACTTTCTCATTTTTTCCTCCTTAGACCAAGGCTGTTTGTATTTCTACCAAATGCTGCCTTTTAACATCGTTGGGGGCGTTGATCCGTATCCTATGTTATGTGCCAATGTTAATGAATGCTGATTGTGGTATACGGTACCTGTCCACAAGGATTTTATACTGAAAGAAAGAGGACGAAAACTGCGATTTTAAATATAGGTTTTCCCGCCCAATTTCGTCAAAATTGCATCCGATTTGACAATGCAATCATTCAATTTCGAGCGAATTTGAATGATCACCGAGATCAACATTCAAAAAGCTAACTAGTTCATTCAATTTAATTTCATTAGCATGCGATTTCATAATTTTCTCAAATAAACGTGTAAAAAGCGCGTTCAAATTAAAAATGCACGTAAAATGCATTCAAATTCGCACCTGCTCTGCCCTGATGAACGTTTGGAAATTCAAATTCACGAATAGGCAAGCATTTTCAGCATTTGGGCAGTGTTTTTCGTTACTGCTTATGTTCTTTGTAATCTGCATTTGTTAATTATGCAAACTTTACTTACCTTGAAATGTGACTTTTGCCTTATAGTGATCTTTCTCATTCCTCTGTCAAACCGTCATCGAAACAACAACTCCACTTTCATAATTATACATACAATCAGGCCCCTGGGAACGATTTTGTTACTGGGGGTGCTGTGAGCAGATTTTTGTTTGTATCCAGGATTTTGTGATATTCACAAAATTTTCTGACAAGCAAAAAAAAAAGTCCTCAACGTTTTGGGGTGTCTTTTTAACTCCAAAAAATTTTGACAAGCAAGCAAAAAAAAAGTCATAAGCATTTTGCTGGCTACAGCACCCCGCATCCTCTGCCTTCTAGGGGGTGATGTGCACCCCCTCAAAAAATTCTGGGGGTGCTGCACACCCCCAGTACCCCCGCCTCCCAGGAGCCTGTATACAATTCATTTATGCACGACTATGGTGGCGGCTCGAGGAGATTACATGAATATCTCGAATACGGACAGAATTAGGTTGGCTGAAGCATTTGACAACAAGCAAGACTACCTATAGAACTGGCAGACGCTCTAGGAATAAACATGAAATATGATAAAAATAAACTTTGAAAATGAAAGTTTGAAAAAATGAGAAATTATATAATTATATAATCAAAAACAGTGAATAGGGGTGCATATGACGAGAAAAAATGAGGTAAGAATTACATAGAACAACAGAACTTGTTTATGTTAATTGAATTCGAACGTTCAAAGTGCGAAGTTGTGTGCGTATAAAATGAAATTGAAATTGGTATTTGGGACGAAATTGAACGTCTATCCAGCTGGCGCCAAATTGAATGACAACTTTGCGTCGTTGAATTGAATGAATTTCTCTCTAAATTGAATGAAATAAAATTTAAAAGGAATGATATAAAACTAAATTTAATGCTCAAAGAATGAAAATGAACCATGAGAGCAGAGAGTTGGCGAAAATGGTTCGAACTTAAACGCCTATTCATGAATTCGAATGCAACTCTGATGAAATTGGTCGGGAAAACCTATAGTATTTCGCACTTGTGACGGTATATAAATTACACTGAAATAATTATAGTAAGAATCTAAATGTTTCAAGATTTTTCCCTCATTTTATTTGCTTTTTTTATTTTGTGGTAATACTCTCTTCGTGTCCTACCAGCCTACCAGGTATGCCTCTTTTACCTGCTTCATTTTTTGACCAAACATGGAACCACTGACATCGATGAGGAAGACGACGTTCTTTCTTGCCTTGGGTAAACCATCTGGTGAGAAGTAGTGAACGAAGTAACCATTGACAATCTACAGAAGAGCCGATAGGGGGAACAAAAGATAAGGAAGAAATAAAGAGAGAGACAGCGAAACAGGAAAGAGACGTAGATAGAGAAAGAGACCGAGAGACAGATAAATAGTAAGAGAGAAAGAAAGAAGAAAAAAGTAAGAAGTTATTACTATGAATGACGGATGTTATCATAATGTTTGAACAATAAAAGGACATTGGTGTTCTCCATGATGTTAAAAATATACCCTTTGATTTAGTTGGACATGTAGCTGGACACTGACACGAAATTTATGATGGCTAATGCATAATTTTTACGGTAAATTTTCAGTCTCGTTGCTGTAACTAGGGTATTATGTAAAGACAAAATACATGAGTCAATTTAATTGTTGAAACATGTGTAATATATCCATACTGACCTCAAGGTGTCCAGCCTTCGTAGCATGTATGACGTCATATGTGACGACGAAATCTCCCATGATGCCTTTGGAGCTGGTGAGTACCCCTTCCCCTTGCGAGTCGAAGAGCACGTGGGCTGTTCGAGCCTTGACGTCCAGTACCGTCATGTCGTTCAACTTGACCTGGTCAGCCTTGTCGGATATCAACCATGTGGAATGGACTTCCTTCAAACCTTGGGGCTCGGTGAGATGAACGTCAACACTGATGTTTAGAACCACCTCATAGAAACACGATAGGAAACCTGGTTTTACCAATACGCTATGATTAATCCAGGTTCAATTAACTATAAGCCCAAATTTATGATTCGTATCATCCGTCTTAGGGGACGTTCAAAGTACATACGAGTACAAGCTGTATCATGTATCACCAAAGGGCTTGACTACCAACTTACCAAGCTGCCATATTCAATTTCAATATTCAATTCAAAGCATTCCAGAAATCCCTTGCTCTACATAATTACGTGTGCAAAACTGGTAATGTATTATAGTCCGATGGCACATCCATGAAGCCATACGTGACTTTTCAAGACACCACTGCGACTACATCTACAAACGTTAATAATCAAAATACTTTTGCCCATATGGAGTTCGATCGACGCAAGAGATGTCAGAAAGTTACAACTGGGATAATAATAATAGCGTCGATGATTTTTTTTTTTTAATCGAAATTTCTCGCCTCCCCTCCCCCATCAAAACTTGTGTGAGGAAAAAATGTTGTCAAAATAAATCGGATGTGCCTCCTCCCCACCCCTCCGCATGACAAGCGCAACTTTCTCACCTGGCCCGGCTGAATGCTGATACGGTTTTCAAACATACCACCCTTCCTGATCAGTAGTTGCTGGTAGGTGACGTTAAAGAAAACCGTGGTTTGAGCTGCTACGGTCACTGATACCTTAAACTTGGTATCTCCTGGTGAGCTGTGATGAAATAATCAAGTATTTGAAACAACTGGTGTGAAATATCTTTATCCTGCATGGTTTTCAGTCTTGGAGAAATTCTTGTAAAATATTCACACTTTGGATATCATTATCGTTTCCAGACGACAAGATGAAACACAAATGTGTGTAGCATCAATCGAAAGTGAGATCCTGTGATCATGCGCAGAACCCCTTTTTAGACTTTGGGCATGTACATGTAAACCAACTGGGTACATAATGAACCTGCTCATGCGTACCCTCTCCCCCTTCTCCAATCATCCACTTCTTCAATGGGTTACCAAGCTTTTATACTTCTGTATAACGAACTGGGGGATTAACTCGTATCCTCTGACAATAATAAATTTCGGGAAGCAGGCGAATAATATATATATATACACTCAACAAAAAAAGTAAGTTTCCCCCTAGCATTTTTGGATATATCTCAAAAAGTATTTTACCGATTTTCATAATTCAAACGGGAATGGATAGGAAATTTTATTACTCATAACATGAATGGCATATCATTGCCACCAGATATCATTATTGGTGTGAAAAAATGCATTTTATGTCAAAAAGCATTTCTATGCAAGTTAGCAAATGACCTTTTTAAATTGTTATGTAATTCTCAGGAATTTCTTCAGGTACAATATGCTTCCCTATTAAACTGTATGCTCATGAAAAGAAAGAGATAGAGAAATATGCAATAAACCATGCTTAAAAGTTCAGAATCATGAGTGATTGTTTGATTATTTGTGTAAAAGTCAATGCAAATCACTAAAGTGCAACTTTTTTTTCCATGTTAACAGTGCAGTGTTATTATGCATGGTGTGCATGCACTGTATACCGCGCGCTAGCTGCTATCTAGCAGCCCTCACAATTACAAGCGCAGTGGCTATAGGCGTTAGCTCCCGCGGCTTTAGAACTTGATTTTATTTCACTTCTTCCTAAAAAACATCACTTCATCGTTACTGTATTTTAGCTGTCAAACTTTCAAACTTAGACAATGGTGGATACGGAAATTTACTGTAAGGGAAAGGACGTAAAAGACGGAAGATTCCAAGGACCGAGAAAGTTGAAAGAGCACGATATCGTGCAATACAGAAGTTGGGGGACAAGCAGGCCGCTGATTTGTGTACATGGTAGCGGTTTTTAGGAAGGCGAGTAACGGGGGAGACAAGGAGCAGGCTGATGGTGTTATTATGACACTGCTGGCCCAATCCCCAATAGAAATCAATAATAGAATAATTACTCACAACAACAATGAATTTGAGAAAAATACATGACTTATAGGATGTTTTACAAGGACATGGGACACAATTGAATGTTGAAAAAAACACACCAAAATAATTTCCCACTTTTTGGCAACCCAGGGTACAGCCCTAAAAAAAAAATTAAATAATTCAAAAAATGGCCGATTTTTATTTGGTACCCCAGGGTACCATTTATGTCATCATTTGCTAACTTGCATAGAAATGTACACAATATGCTTCATATAACCTCAAGTGCAACTTTTTTCCCCATGCATTTTGACATAAAATGCATTTTTTCACACCAATAATGATATCTGGTGGCAAAGATATGCCATTCATGTTATGAGTAATAAAATTCCCTATCCATTCCCGTTTGAATTATGAAAATCGGTAAAATACTTTTTGAGATATATCCAAAAATGCTAGGGGGGAACTTACTTTTTTGGTTGAGTGTATATATATACATAATTATATATACGCATAATAGCTCGGCGACTGACTACAAGCTTAATAAAGATATATATTTTTACCTTTGCTTGACCTGTCCAGTGGTTTTGCCTTGTGCTTTGGCTTGATTGTACTCCCTCTGAGCTACAGCCTTGGGCTTCACTTGCGAGTGGTAGACCATGTCATCGATGGTCCTGGAAATGATGTCATCATGGTCGAAATTATAAGACAACATAATCTACTCTCTACTATATTAAATACATGCATGGGTGTCGATCCCGTGGGGGGATGGGGGTATATATCCCCCCAAGAAAAAAAATGAAATTAAAAAAAAAGAGAAAATTGAGGTGGGGGATGATAATACAGGGCATCCCCCACCTCAATTTTCTCTTTTTTTTTAATTTCATTTTTTTTCTTGGGGAAAGAATTATGATACATTAACTTAAAACTAATAAAGACACCCTTCCCCCGCTCGGTTCCTTCGCTCAGTGGCGTATCTAGGGGGCTGGGCGGCACTTGGAGGGGGCGCAAAAACGCAAAGGGGAGAAAGACAAAAGGGGGAAATGAAGAAAAATCATAATCCTTTACGGATTATGCGCCCCCCAAATCCGCAGGGTGAATGCACTAGAAATCTAGTTTTTGAAGGTTTGAAGTGCGAAAAATCATTGCATAATTATTTTCTTTAGTCTCGTAATTTCGAGCTCCCAGTATATAGTTATTAAATAGCTTAAAGGGCTCAAACTCGCTCGCTATATCATGTAAGTTTCATACGAAACTTGCTAAATATTTTGCCCCCAATATAGGATAAAGTGTATAAAACAGCAAATGCGAAGGTTGAATTACTTCAGGTAGCCTTCCTGAATTTCTCGACTCTTTCTGAAACCTATAGGGTTTTCGTTAGTTTTACTCCCGATTGCAGAAGTGAGTGAATAGAAAACCGTTTATCAATGTATAAAATTCGAGCTTCTCTACCCGCTCATTTGCGGTGGTCAATTGCAAAATTTCCTAGGTAAAATGCACAAGAAATTGCGTTTTTGAGGGTTGAGACTTGAAAAAATTTCCGCTCGGTCGCTTTGCTCCCTCGCTTGTACAATAACGCAGATAAGTTTGGGCACTGGGGGGGGGGGGGGGGGGTAACTTCATTGTTTGCCCCGGGCGCCATAATCCCTAGATACGCCACTGGCTTCTCTCCTTCGAGGGTCATTCCCCAATCATGAACACGTAGCGACACCCCTGAATACATGTATGAATGATATATTCCTCGTGAAACTGTCTTTGCAATCACTTTCGATTTTATTTCTTTTAGTACATGTCCAGTGGCGTATCCACAAATGGATTCAGAAGGGCGTATGCATTAATACCGCCCAGAGGAGAGGGGGAATGTGTCTGTCGTAAATCCCGCATGACGTATAGACACACTGCAATTGGTATAGATTTTTTTAGATTCTAAGGAGGGGTATGCACTGGCTCCACCATGCTATACTGGGTATACGGCACTCAATGTAGATAAAATCATGTCAGAAACTCATGCTACAGTCACACACGGCCGGATTTCGAACCGGGTGTATAAGGAATTAAAACCTATCGACCCGGTTGGAGCCGTAGAGACCCGCATTGACCCGCATCGTAACCCCTGTCAATTCCTGATGGATTCTGGGGGCTACGATACGGCGGTGAAAATTTTTTGGTCATGTTCAAAATTTTCTCACGGATTTCAATTCCGTATTGATATCCGAATTGACCCGGTTCGAACCGCATTGACTCGCATCGACCCGCAGCGTAAAACCGTATGGGCCCTTGCCGTATACCGCATTGCCTTCATGCAAAGGATGATGACAAGGTAGTCGAAGCGAATTGACACGGGTCGATAGGGGTCGAAAAGGATTCAGTTAAGGATTTAAAGCGGATTTTTACACGGTTCGATACGGGTCAATACGGGTCAAACCGGGTTGACACACTTTTAATTCCTTATGGACCCGGTTCGAAATCAGGCCGTGTGTGACTGTAGCATAAATTACCCTCCATTCCGGGACTAATCCGGCTCATTTTCACCCGGATCAAATCCGTTTTGTGACCCGGCCGTGTGTGACTGTAGCATTAGAATCCCCACTGACCGTTAACTTTCATGGTAGTTATTAGACTTACATGGAGAAGGCGCTGATAAAGGCATCCTCTGGGAGGTTGATTGTAAACTTGGCCTCTGCTGCTTTCTTATCCAGGTTCTTGAGCTTGCTTCGAACCTCGGTACTTGCAAATCGAGCTGTTACTCTGGACGTCACAGCCAACTCCAGAATCTCTGGTTTGGTCTGGAACAGGAGGTGGAAGACAGAAAACAATGACAAATTTTAAAAATAAAAAAGAGGGGGAGATGAATGGGATGAAAGAGGAGAACATGGATACGAAAAAGGATGAAGTGAGATGCTGGATCCGTGACGAATCCATAAATGAATAATGAGGGGCAGGACTCAGCTCCAGCCTAGGCCCGGCGTGGGGGGGGGGGGGGGGGGGGGGAGCGTAGCTGCGCGGCCCCGTGACACCGCCGCGCATGCTATAGCTCTAATGGGGTGTTGCGAGAAAGTTGCAATCAATTGTAAATTGTAAAGCAAATTAGAACAACCATTCTGAATGGTTCAGGGTTTGCCCATTCAAAAAGATGCGCTTGCAACAATGATTTTGATTGCTCACAACCGATCAGTTGCAACTTGCAATCAATCGCAACTTTCTTGCAACACCCCATAAGACCAGTTGCAGGATTTTTTTTTCTGTCTGTCTTCTGAGCCTTCAAACCTTTAAACTGCGAGAAGGAGGGCTCTCGCCTGCTTCACCACATGATAGATCTATACGCCAATGGTGAAGGAAATTCAGTTCAATTCAATTTCAATTTTAATTTCATTTCAATTTATTTCACTCATAAAACAGGAGCAACATACTATTACAAATAGATTACATACATCAAAATAAAGAAAACAGCAAAATAAAGTCACAAAGTTGAAATGATTGAAGGGACATGTTTAAATGAGTGGAGGTACATGTATACTGAACATCAACAAATATAAGGGGAATAAAAGTGAGAAAACAAAGTGAGAGAAAGAGACAGAGAGAGAGAGAGAGAGAGAGAGAGAAAGAGAGAGAGAGAGAGATGAAGAGATATTGACATACTTCAAACCCTCTGGTGCATCTATAGCAACGCACATTTGTATGGGGAAAAACATGTATGGGAATATGTTGTTGGTACTTATACTGTGAAGGAAATCTGCCATCAAATGTTAGTTCCTTCCGGGAATCAAAACAGGAGATGATCGTTATTATGTGGTCTATAGATAAAAGGGCTCTGCTGAAAGAAACCCCTGTGATACCGATTTATGCCAGTACTATTAAATATTGGGGGAAAAGATGGATGTAAAAACTAATTTTCAGAATTATACTAGCTGCAGCTCAACCCACCACCCGTTACGGCACTAGAACTGAAAAGGAAGGTAGAACCGGGGCAAACTGAGGGCAAGGAAAATAAGTTTGGTATACCTCCTCTTCCCCTTTATAACAATTCTGGAACCGCCACCGCTACATGCAAACTTTAGACAATGTTATTTTGGAAAGTTGCCGGTTAATTAATTCAAAAGCGTTAGAGTAAACAATATCAATATTATTGTTGGCAACATCATCAAATCCTGTTATCTATCTAGGCCTACCGGGAACCTTTTTAATTTCCTTATTAAATAGGTATAAATCCTACATCCTCTTACTTAAGATAAACAGGCCAGGCCACACAACGTTTTCTTGATGTTTATATATTTACCAGCAAGCATGTTAAACTGCAATTTTCTGGCTGTACGATGTCAAAAAATTAGAATTCATATTCCTCTTGGCCCATGCCTCTTTTTTTAAAGTTCGAGTTTTTTTCCTATTAATCAAAATTATGCCATAATATTGTTTTTTGTTAAATCTCTGCATCATAACATTTAGACTCACTGTTCTTGTCAATATGATATACCATAATACATGTAATAGGGATTGCATTTTGGTCGTTATTCATCAATTTGATTTTTATTATAAGTTTGTTGTAAATTTCAAGTTCAGCATTCTTTTATGTATGTCTTTTCAAGAGGAGTAGTAAAAATCAAGCTTCTAATTGGAAATCCATAAACACTCCGTGATCTGTGCTCTGCAAGCTGGTAAATGAAATCTTATTGGTGTTAAACAGTTTTTTAACAGGAAAATTTGCCATGCACCTATCCTACATAGAACTTGAATGTATATAACATCTATAAATATACTAAATGATACTTTTAACATGACATGATGAAGTTTTTAGTCATCACTAAAATGTATATGTTATTCCATAAGAAACTGCTGATGGCGCAAGAGATCATAAACAAATGCTGTTCTGAAATAATAGGATTACCTGTAATTGTGGAGTTTCGGTGATCTTTAAACCGTCGGGCTTTCCCATAGGACCTGCTTCCGACCCAGATCCAGATCCCCAAGACACGCTCCTCCTCTCACGATCCAGGATGGCATCATCCAAGAAACCATTGTCTTGTTCTGAAAGAAAAGAGAGAGGAAAGAGAGAGACAGACAGACAGAGAGAGACAGAGAGACATAGTGAGAGAGAGAGAGAGAGAGAGAGAGTGTGTGAGAGAGAGAGAGACGAAGGGAGAGAGACGGTAAAGAGGTAGATTTAGAGAGATGGAGCAAGCGAGAGAGAGAGAGAGAGAGAGAGAGATGGGAAGAGCAAACGGATATTCAGGAGGAGGGAAAATTTAGGGAGTATATAAATACTTAAACCCTTGTAAATTTGCAAGCTTATTATGTAAATTTTATATCATTTTTTCAACATTCAATCTTATTATATATCTCTTTTTTGCATTTACTCCGAAAAAGAATTTTTTTGAATATTTCCATCGATGTGCAAAAATTAAATCAATCAAGTCAAAGTGATCGCATACTTACCATCGGTAGGATTAAGTACTACATACCCATCTTCGATTTCTGCGTGGTCGATGAGATCAGTTGGTAATGAAGTACTCATACCTACGAGCACGAGAACGATCACCGCGCCCCTGAACATTTTTTTTTTAGTTCTGTAGACAAGTTATTTATAATTGTTGAACTGCAAACCAAACGAGATCAGCGCTTCGATGCAGTCCACAAATGCTCGTCAAACACGGATTAAACTGACAGAGGTGTTATTTCGTTTTTAATAAGGGTTATAATGAATTTTGAAAGGGGCGTTACTTTGCAGTAGTACGTCACTGACACGCAACTTCACTGTCGCAATCGGATTTCTTCAATCGTTACATGTACATGTATATACCTGTACACGTATAATCCTCATCAACAAAATTAGGATATGACCGCAAGGAGATAAACTATTTAGTGTTGGATGATGTAATGATACCATTAATAACAATGCCCTATGCTGATCAAGGTCATGTATTGATTTGATAAAATTATTTTGTTCCAGCATTTACACTGTCTAAGACCGCAGTGATACTTGTAGTGATTGTATTCAAAATGAAGATCAATTGACGGAGAACAAAAATCTTCACATGTATTTGTCTAATCTGCAGTCAAGGGCGGACTGGAACCATGGGCGTCAATCCGAGTAGAGAATCTATTGTTCATGGGGGGGGGGGACGGCTATTGTGTCGTCCCCCCCCCCCCCCCCCATGATGAATAGAGTGACGTCACGATTACCGCCCATGACTGGGACTACAATTTGAGTTGGGAATCTCGGAGCAACCGGCCATTTTTGTTGTTCACCGGCCTTTTTTTATAACTGGACTTTTTAAACCAAATATTAACCGGCCCTTCCCAAAACTCCCCAAATTCCCATGACTTGTTCACCGCTGATTAGCTTTTAGCTTTCTCATGCTGGAGTAGAGGCTACCATAAAAATATGGACAATGACAAGTCTTCACATGTTCTGAAAGAATTTGAATCTTACCGACGAGTATCGTTATTAGGGACCCCCCCCCCCCCCTTTATAATCAACTTTTTCTACTATTTTTATTAATTTTTGTCTGGCCTGCATATATGCGGCGTCGTCGTTAAATAATCATGCTGTAATCACAATAATTTTCTATGGATTTGAGGTAAAATCACCAAATTCACACCATGAACCCCCAATAAATCATCCATTTCAATAGAAGAAAAATCAAAGAAGCATATCAGTGAAAGGTTGAGGAAAAACGGACAACTAATAAAAAAAGTTACGAATATTTGAAATCCTAAAATTGCTAAATGAAATTGGCAATATCCTCATTATGCTAATGATGTAAAAAAAAATCCACTTGCCATGAATATATGTTAGAAAATTTGATTTCTGTATTATAGGTGGTGTTCATAATTTTATTACTCGCAATATATTTCAAGCACAATGTTGATAATTCAATTTTCTTTGTTAAAATCTGATAAGTGCCCCTTTTCAGCTCACATAATTGTCCCCTTTGAAATTCGACAATAATATTGTCCCTGTTTTCGTCTGATTAGTGTCCATTTTCCGTCCTAATAGTACAATTTTCCGTATGATAGGTGCCCTATTCATCTCTGATAAATGCCTTTTTTAAGTGCCCCTTTTACTTCTGATCAGTGCCCTTTTTTTTCTTTCTAATAGTATCATTTTATCTTTTGATAAGTACTCCTTTTGTCTTCTGATAAGTGCCCTACCTATATACATGTATAATTTATATATTGTACCTATAATCCAATTGTACCTATAATCCAATGTCGCTTGCAAACTGTGCCCTAAAGTTCACAAAAGAGCCACATAGGCCTACCTAGCTCCAAATAATCAGAGAGACTTCATAATAATAGATTCCCCCTACTAATATTAGCACAATGAGAGGCAATGGAGCAGGGGGCAGGAGGGGCACAATTCCCTATTCAAGAATGAGCAGTGCCCCTAAATCATAACAGGAAGGGGGACATTTTTTTTGCAAAGCTCGCTCGCTACGCTCGCTCACATTTACCATTGTCTTCTTATCAAATTAGGAAAATCGCTGCTATTCAAAATATCTTCAATATTTTGCTTGCTCGCAAATCAATAATCAGACCATTACACTCAACTGCAAAGTAGTTTCTATCTAGAACCATACATGTTAAGACATGAACAATAATGTGTCGAAAATTATCCTCGATAGTGTATTAAAGGCATTGAGTAACTTTGTGGAGGCTTGATTTAATAAATTGTTGAATTTTGATATCTGTCTTGTATAATGATGTTCGGAATGATAAATAAATAGCCAGGCATAGAAAGGTTTTCAAATATATAATGCTATTATTAAGATATCTGCGACTCAATACTCCCATTTACGAAAGCGTATGGCCATACGCTTTAGTCTAACACTGAGTCAATGGGGAAAATGAGTCTGGCATTTTCCGGTCACTTGCATATGTTTACTTTTGTGAAGCACATGATGATTTTGAAGTGCTTTTTTTCCACATGGGCTTCATTTTTACACCATATTACATACACTGATAACACGTAATGCCAGACAGCTCAGATTTTATCAATCCTCCACAAAGTTACCCAATCACTTTAAGAATGTAGCGGTATACTTATGTTTCAAAGTGGCATTTTCCGCCTTTGTAGCTGCCCTTTTCCCCCCAAAGTGCCCCCTTTCGTTGGTGCCCCCACTTTGAAAGACGCTCCGCCGCCCCTGCGGAAGGAAAAACAAACAAATACAAAAGATATAGGGGAGCGGATAGATGAAAGGATAAACAAAGAAATACATAAGGAAAGGGGAGAGGATATAAAAGAGGATAAACAAAGAAATACATAGGGAAAGGCAAGAGGATAGATGAAAGGAAAGAGAAGAGGATAGATGAAAGGATAAACAAAGAAATACATAAGGAAAGGGGAGAGGATGTAAAAGAGGATATTAAAGAAATACATGCATAAGGAATGGAGAGAGGGTATATAGATGGAAGGAAAAACAATGAAATACATAAAGAAATAGAAGAGGATAGATGAAAGGAAAACAAAGAGATAAGGAAACGGAAGAGGATTGATCAAAGGAAAAACAAAGAAATGCATAAGGAAAGCCGAGAGGATAGATGGAAGAAAAAACAAAGAAATACATAAAGAATTTCTCATTTTCTTCTCTTTCCTAGTGCATTTCTTTGTCTTTCCTCTTCTATATCCTCCCCCATTTCCTTATGTATCTCTTTACTTTTCCTTCCATCTATCTGTTTCTCTTTCCTTATGTATTTCCTTGTTTTTCCTCTTTCCCTTTTCCTTATGTATTTCTTTGTTTATCCTCTTCTATATCCTCTCCCCTTTCCTTCTTTGTTTCTCCTTTCATATAGGCCTATCCTCTCCCCTATCTTTTTGTTTTTGTTTGTTTTTCCTTCCATGCAGCTATCCTCTCCCCTTTCCTTATGTATTTCTTTGTTTTTTTCCCTTTCATCTATCCTCTTCCCTTTCCTTACATATGTATTTCTTTGCTTTTCATTCCTTTTATCCTCTTCTCTTTCCTTCCATTTTCCTCTTCTCTTTCGTATTTATTTTATTTTCCTTTCATCTATCCTCTCCCTACGAGTCCTTTTGTATTTCTTTGTTTTTCCTTCATCTATCCTTTTCCCTATACTTATGTCTTTCTTTGTTTTTCCTTTCATCTATCCTCTTCCCTTTCCTTATGGTTTTCTTTGTTTTTCCTTCCATCTATCCTGTAGCTTCTCTTTCCTTATGTATTTCATTTTTTCTCCTTTCTACCAGCTTCCCAGGCTGCATACCGCCGGTACGTTCGTGCACATTACTAGTATGTGTTTTATAATATAGAGTAGTAGTTAAAACCATTACAACTGGGGAGCGTTTCATCAAGCATTTTGTCAGTGATTTTTACCGACAACTGTTATAAGCTACTGAAATCATTGTATCGGATTGGCTGAGAGCAAATTTATCAGTAAAAATCACTGAAAAAACGCTTGATGAAACGCTCTCCAGATCCAGGATGTGTGCTGACGACTTAGACTCTTTCACCAGAGCACTTCTAGGATTTTTTCGCGAAATTGCCTACGATATGTATACGGCGTAAAACGAAAACGCACGGCCAGCGCCGTTAACGTTGAGTCTACCATGCATGGGGTATGTCGAGAGGCTAGCTAGCTATTCGAGGTACCTAACCAAGGTACTGCCAGCATCGGACGCGACTCCTACTCCTACTAGGCCTATAGCTCTGCCTGAGCTGACTGCACAACAGTGACCTAACTGTTGAGCTGCCTGGACTGTCGGCGGCAACTGCATGGGCATGGGTGTGACAAATTGATCCAAGTTAACGGAGTATTTGACAGTCGTCCGCTTATCATCTTGTTGTTGAGCCACAGACTCCGACCTGCTCTTCGAAATGTCGGAAACAGGCAAGCCAAGCCAACTTCTAATCTCAGTTTCACTTGTCATCAATCTCTTCTCTTCAATTCTCATTGTTTTCTTGAACAAATGGCTGTATCGAAACTATGGATTCCCAAATATCACGCTGACTTTCCTTCACTTTCTCATGACATCTCTAGGACTTGTGTTGTGCCTGATGTTGGGATTGTTCAATAGGAAAAGCATCTCCATCAAGAATGTACTGCCACTGAGCTTAACCTTCTGTGGATTTGTAGTGTTTACAAACCTTTCTTTACAGAATAACACTGTTGGCACATATCAGTTGGCCAAGGCGATGACAACTCCCTGCATTCTACTCATTCAGACTGTCATCTATCAGAAAACGTATTCATCTAAAATAAAGTTGACACTGGTGAGTATGATCTTCAAACAGGTTGTGCATAGATGGCAAGGGACATGGTTGGTAATGCTGGCTTGCTTATTGTGCCTGTCCGTTTTAGAGGTACAGGTATACTATAATAGGGAGTTTTCGAATGTGTCAACGTGAACGCTGTCCTAGATCCTCTCAGCCACAATGGACTGCTTTGTGTTAATGCATACCGTGATTTGTACAAGAACAGCTCACCCGTCCTCTGGCTTCTCCCTCATCCACTAGTCAGATTGAGAACGCGTCAAACATGGTTTTGCCATCTTCTCTAAAACTTGAACCTCGTTTCACAGGTATGCAGTTAACACAAAGCAGTCCATTGCACCTGGGTCCTGGGAGGATCTATGACTACTACTAGGACAGCGTTCATGTTGACACATTTGAAAACTCCCTAGTTATAAATCAAGGAGGTAGAGCTAGCCTAGATGATCTTTGTTCAAAATAGAGGTGGAGAGGGAGATTCACTGATTCCCATTTCCTGGCTGTTTCTCTTCCAGATGTTTTGAAAATTGGTTTCTATTTATGAATGGACATTACATTTGATTCATATTACATGTATATGAATTGATAAATGATATATGATAAATGCATAGATATTAATTCTACCCATTACCATAAGGAATACCTTCACTTGTTGATTTTAAGAAAGCCTTAAAGATCTACCTTTTCTTGCAGTAGTGTTGTATTTCTTCTTGGATATGAATGTAAGCATACATGTATTCTATGCATGTATGTAAAGCGCATAGAGAGTTAAGTATTAATTATTATGTGCAACAACGTTTATTGTAGCAACCTTGTTAATGTAAAGCTTAAATGTTTAAGGTCTATAGTTTTATCAATTTTATCATTTTTAGTTTTAGCAACTTTTTTTCAGATGTGATTTTGTTTGCAGAATATTTTTGATATTTTTGAATCAGTCATTTGAATTGAACAGAGAGCTACATGTATTTTGCAACTATTTAGAAGAAAGAAAAAAAAAATGGAATGATTTTCTTGCATTTTAATCTTCCCCTTGTTTGTTTGTTCTGCTCAGATTCCTATAACCATTGGAGTCATTGTGAATTCCTTCTATGATGTGAAATTCAATGTAACGGGAACAGTTTTTGCCACGGCAGGAGTACTTGTAACATCTGTCTACCAAGTGGTAAGTTTGTAACAAAATCTGTTGATGAACCATGGAAGGAAAGGATCATCGAATAGTTTACTGGAAAATATGCTTTCTAGTCAAGAAAATTCAACTTATTTTTATGACTATTTTCCAGCAAAGTCATTCAGCAGTTGGTGAAATACTCCCTCAAGCTTGGATGTTCCATTTGATGTAGTTTCTCAGCACGATTTTTATGTGGTGCAGTGGCGGATCTGTGGCGGATCGGGGTGGGGGGGGGGGGGGGGGGGGGGGGGGGGGGCACATCCGGCCGTGCCCCCCCCCCCCCCCTTTTGGAAGAAAAGTATGCATTTTGATCCATAAAGGATCCACCCTTTTTTTTATTGTGCCCCCCTCCCCACCTTTTAGAATGAAAACCTTTTTTTTTTGCTTGTCAGAGAATAATGGAGGGAAACTGGACCCATAACCCCCCCCCCCCCCCCTCCCACTGAGCGAATTTTGGAGGTCTGGCAAAAAAAAAAAAAAATTCGTTGCCACCCCCCTCAACCCCCCCCCCCCCCCCAAAGCGAGTTTTCAACAGCTGGCAAGACCAAAAAAACACGGGTCTCCCTTTTCCAAAAGTTGACAAACCTGCATTTGTGTGCCCCCCCCCCCCCATACAAAATCCTGGATCCGCCCCTGATGTGGTGTATTTTTACCAGAGCTCTCTTCGAGCTTTCCAGAGCATACTGCTCCTGTGTATATTTTCACTGTTACTGACCAAGAAAGATTTAAGAGTCTATATGGAAGAAAAGGATTAATCTGCACTCTGAATACTCGTTGTCGTACTACTTGTATCTTCACCCTAGTGGTCTCTACACATCAGACAATGAGAAACTGTTTGGAGAAATCATTCAGTTTAACAAAGTCCACAGGAATGGATGAGCACTCGCCTACCTTTACCTAATCTTAACTTCTTAAGATTGGTATAAGCTTAAAAGAAGACACCACTGGAAAATTTTGAAAAAATATGTTGTTCTGCATGTCCCTAGGAACTAATCAGTATCGAAATTGTAATTTTTGAACAGCCTACAAGTGCGTATATTTTGATATAAAAAGTATGTTTTTGCCACTGTCGATACGCAAATTGGCTCGTGTCGGCCAAAGCTGTGACGACATTACAGCACTTTGAGTTTCCACCACTGACCTCTACCACCTGGACGTTTCATTGGCTCAGAGAAGTGAAGTTGTGGTCCGCCATGTTGCACTTCTGAAAAATCAACGCGCGAGAAAGCTGGAATACAGATTTGTGTACAATCATACAGATGTTCAGTGCGTAACGTGTAATAAACCACATCGCTCTCGGAAAGAGTAACATGACCGCGCCCACTTCAAGTGCTCGCACGCGCGGGAATGGGCGATGATCCGTCCAGGTGGTAGAGGTCAGTGGTGGAAACTCAAAGTGCTGCAATGTCGTCACAGCTTTGGCCGACACGAGCCAATTTGCGTATCGACAGTGGCAAAAACATACTTTTTATATCAAAATATACGCACTTGTAGGCTGTTCAAAAATTACAATTTCGATACTGATTAGTTCCTAGGGACATGCAGAACAACATATTTTTTCAAAATTTGTCAGTGGTGTCTTCTTTTAAAGACCTCAGCCTGACCCAAAACAACCATATATTGACGTAAAGCTTAGTAAACAAAGAATATAATTACCCTGGGTATTCATAAATTTTCGTCTCCGTTTATCCATAAAAAATAAAAAAGATAATTTTTTTTGGTCCGCCCCCTCCCTATTGCGTAACAAGAGAGGAATCTGCAGGGGGTCGCTAGACGTGTGACGACATGTCATGTATACAGCTCCGAGTGCGTCTACACGATATGTCGTCATCAAATTTTCACCCCCCGCAAAGTAGCGTTCCTCTGAGACGGGGCCCTCGTCAGAAAAACTACCGGGGCTCAACATTCGGTACGCTGTTACTCATTCCACAGGAAACGGAATCTCATGAAGTTGGTTTCAATTTGTTCAGAAAATATATAGCTCCCCGTGGATGAATAAAGTGTATATTTCAAAATTCGGTCTGGCTGAGGTCTTTAATAGTATACAAATAATGAATGTTTATGAGTGCAATGGACAGAATCTTTCACCGAATGAAATATTCTGTCCATTGCACGAATGAAAAAACATTCATTATTTGTTTTATATGACACCTAAAAATAGCTGTGCTTCTCATTTGACATTTTATGAATTAAGAAACAAGAGTGAAGGGACTTTACAATGTACCGTACTTGATAGTCGCATGCGCGCTGCAAAGGCAAGTCGTTTTTGCGTATGTAGTAGACGCGTTGGTGGTCGCGAGTGCAATGGACAATTTCGTATGGATCCAAAATTGCACGGTGAATGGATCAAATTTGCACGATTGATGACGTCATTGTTCAATGGGACAAATGATCAACATCAAACAACCAATCAAATGGCAAGGATCTAATTAGGTGTCATATAATACTTATTAAATGATCAATATGTACTTCCTTTTAATATTATCAATATTTACTTTCTTTATTCCTTTTTCTGTCAGTGGGTAGGGAGGAAGCAACATGAATTCCAGGTGAACTCCATGCAGCTGCTCTACTACCAAGCCCCTCTCTCTGCATTCCTACTCTTATTTATCATACCCTTCCATGAACCTATTGTAGGAGAAGGGGGTTTATTTAGCAGTTGGCCGCCTCAAGTATATGTAAGTTTCATATGAGAGCCAGAAGGGTGTAAACTGTATGTTAACCCCTTCTGGGCGTATTTAAAGGCGCTTCGAAGAAAAGCTGCAAATTAATGATATTTTTGTGTACGACAAACGGGAGAGTTGTCCACAAGACTGTCACAATCGACTCACCAAATTGCCAATTTGAGATTTGCATGGATGTAGTGATTTCATATTTCAAACATCCATAACTTTCTTATTCCTTGTCCAATTTCTTTCAAACTTTCACCATCCTGTTTTTCTTATTTTCCTGCTTTCATACAAATCAACTTATTACCAAGGTTGGATTGCGCTTGAAGTTTTTTTGACAGTTGTCATAAATGAACTTATATGAGTGAAATTTTACTTGAAATATACGCATGAGGGGTAATTCTTTATGGTTCTGGAAAAGAGTGTAGACCTTCTGAATCCAACACATGTGCAGCACTCAAATTATAGGCCAGGATTTGCGCCCACAACATAAAAGTGTTGACTTAATGCCCTCCTGGCTTTTGTGGCAGACTGTTAGATAAGTGTTTCATGAGTACATGTACATCAATGTGGGAAAAGTCTTCAACATTGTGTATATGGGCAGTGTGCTGAAACCCATGTCAATTTCCATAGAAAACATTGAAAAGATGAAAACTTGAATTTCATCAATAAGAGTCACAAAATTATATAATATTCTGAATATGTGCAGTAGATGATTAATTTCCCACTTGTTATAAGAAATTATTCCTAAGATGCTTTTGCTGTTGTTGTTGTTGTTGTACAGGCCCTTGTATTGGCATCCTGTTGTGTGGCTTTCTCAGTGAATCTCTCCATCTACTGGATCATAGGCAATACATCTCCAATAACGTATCCTTTATGAGTGTAATAGCAATATCTGCAGGCACAAACCATGTGGGCCATTGTGGGGTATTCTATGTCTCCTGTCTCTTTCGTGCAATTTGGGAAGATATTTGCAGATTTGTTATGTTGATTTTTGTTAGGTTTGGGGGTATCACTTCAACAAAAGAAAGCATTTAGTTCAGCATTTATATATGAGGAGAATTAGAAGCATGGGTCAATTCATGTTAGTAGTGATTGTACTGACAATAATGTTACATAATTTATAATGAGTAGGAAAGGACAAAAGTTTGCAGAACACATTATTTTAGTGGGGCTCAATAATAACAAATGTAAACAAACAGCACATAAACATATACAGGCCAAAATATAAAGTTGATTAAAAAAGATCTAGCAGACCCCCTTTTTGGGGTGTTTCTGAAAGTTGCCCATAATCAAGTTAGAATACATGTAAATGTAAATGTAGCCATGATGTAGTCACAGTAAAAAAAAAATAATTGAAACAAAACAATTGTCAGTCACAAAAACAAGCAGTTATCTTTTTTTGGAAATACTACTGGCATCTAGCTTTCGTTTCCAGTTCAGTTGTAATCAATGAGTAAAAAAATTGTATAACAGTCAGTATTGTTTCATCATTTTCCTTAATGTCTCTAATAACAGTTACAATATGGTTGGGCATGCAAAGTTCTGTCTTACCCTTCTTGGAGGTTATTTTCTATTCTATGACCCTCTAGCACTGAACCAATTAGGAGGTATTGGCCTTACGTTGGGTGGAATCATCCTCTACACTCACTTCAAAGTCAAGGAACAAGGTCATGGAACAAAAATGTCGAGTAAACTGTAGTAAGTAAACTATTCTTTTTCTTTCTCATTTTTTTTGGAGAAGATTGTTTATTTAGTGTTGCTTTCTGTCCATTTTGTTAAGTGTAATTTGTTTAGTTGTACGTGTGGTTAGCCACATGTGTAGAGCTGTGATTTGCAAATCATGCGGAGGGTTTGGATCAGAACATGGATTTTTCCTATAATTTTCAGTGTAGTTTTGCACAGGCACTGAAATTGCTGTAGTCTAGTAGTCTGTTTGTGAGAAATGAACCATTTCACAGAAATACGGTGTCTGCATTGCTACTTGGGATGCTCTGTTTAAAAGTCTTTGTCCAGAGTAGATGAGGCAGTCAGTGTGTATGACTGTACACAAGATGATCCGTGTTCATGGGAGCTATTTCTATTTCGATTTGCTCTTCTAAAACTGTGATGTTTTGTCACAGCGATATGCAAATTCATCTGGGCCCTGTCACAGAAAGCTTTGCAATTGATGGTATGATCAATCAATCACTCTTTAATATGATCACTATTTTGCTATTAATTGCTCATTAAGACAATTGCAAAATAGCAATCAATGGCTAGCTTATCTTATGGGACCCAAAACTTGCAAAGAGTTTTCTAGATCTAATAAATAGTTCTTCACTCTTGTGTATTTTTCTTCTGGTACAGGTACATGTACTTATACATGTTTCTGTCTGATTGACAAACACTTTTTCTTTCTTCTAAATGGAAACAAAAACAAAATAAAAACAAAAACAAACACAAGTGGTTCAGTAGATTGATACAGTAGTGGTCATGACAGATACAAATCTTATTATCGTAAAGTAATGCGTAATGCTTGAAAAAAGCAATGTTTGGTATGCAAGTGCTATGGACAGATTGCAAAGACTTCAAGAAATCTACTCTAGGGCCATTTTAATCTAATAATATAATTAATTCGCTAAGACGACGCGGGGGGTCCCGCACCCGCCCCGATTGACTTTGCACGCGCTGCAGGAGGGGGTCCGATGGACTCTATAAAATGTTTTCCCGCTGCCCGCCGCGAGCCGCCTTCCGTCCCGACCGGTCGGCCTCGCCGCCCGCATGTGCAACGTCGCCTTTTGCACGACGATGTCGTGTTGGCAGCAGGTGAGAGATCTCCTGAACAACCAAATCCCATTGGCCCGCGTGCTTTGCCTCGCCGTCGACCGAATCAGACGACGATTGCGCATGCGTCCGGCGAACGGTACGTAGTGCAGACTCTGTGGCTCTCACCGGGGGACCCCACGTAAGAAAATAATTAAGCCATGGGTATGTTCAATAGAGGTCTGTGATACATACGTACGATTTGTATCATAGTCTGCTTTGTGATTAGTATAGGAGCAGCCACCAGACTGCGGTGCATGCGACGCGATTGCATATCCATCCAACCATATACTAGACGGGCTTACGATACAACAATGCACTGCATGCACAGCACTCAACATGAGATGACTGAATTTTCGAGCAAACTCATACATTCTAAAGGGGTCAATCCACGTCAAATCAACCAATTTTTTGACAATTTGTCACCCACCCCCTTCCGGGGTCATCCCTATAGCTAGAAGGTCCGATAGTTAGCGGGTCCGATAGACCGACACCCAATAGATAGAAGGTTCGATAGACCGAATGTACGAGAGGGTCCAATAGACAGAAGGTTCTATAGACCGAATCGGCACGAGGGTCCAATAGTCCGAAGGTTCTATAGATCGAATGACCAACGGGTCTGATAGTCAGAAGGTCCGATAGATAGAAGGTTCGATAGTCCGAATGTACATGAGGGTCCAATAGACAGAAGGTTCTAAAGACCGAATCGGCAAAAGGGTCCGATAGTCCGAAGGTTCAGTAGGGGTCCGATAGTTAGAAGGTCCGATAGTTAGAAGGTCCGATAGACCGACAATAAATACGTAAAAAGGGTAAAATAGTGGATAAAACGATAAGTGGGTAAAACATAAGTGGTTAAAATAAGTGGGGGAGTTATGTTTTCAGAGGTTTTCAAATGTGGGGGCGGGAATACCCTCCCCCTCCCACTTTTCATGCCTGAAAAGGGGGTTCCAACCAAAGAAAAAGCAAAAAAAAGGAAGAGGTTGAAAAGGAAAGAAGAAAAGAAAAGAAAGGAAAAGAAGAGAAAAAGAAAAGAAATCTGAAAGGAAAGAGAAGAAAACAAAAAATTCAAAAACTTCGCTCACTAGCTAGGGTTATTTACCAATGCCCATTATATTTTCATTATTGATATTAGTTATTAATATAATCGCCATATTTATGTAAAGGGGCTAATAAAGAGATGAATTTTCAGAAATAATGGCCTGTGACCAATAATCTCTTCCCAATAACAATACGCTAGGACCTATTCTCAGGAGACAAAATTCTTCTTTTTTCTCTCTCTCTCGTTCGCTCGCTTTGCTCGCTCATACAATCAAGAAACTAGGCCTAGTTTATTTCTTGCAGCAAGCACCTCTTACGTCCTGCAGCACCAAGAAGCCCGAATATCAAAATATTCGGGCAGTGAGGTATTCTCGAATTCCCCCACCCCCCCCCCCCCCCAAAAAAAAAAATGGTATAATTTATCCGACAGAGTCCACAGACTAAAATTTGCCACAAGGTAGTAGTATGGGTGTAGTCGGTGAACATTCAAAAAAAGTATAAAAGCTGACATCATAGCTGGTATGAAAATATCACCTGACAACCCTTTAAAAAATGGAAAAAACCCCCCTCCCAAGAAGGTGGTAAGGCCTAATTGAAATAATTTCATTTTTATCGGTCAGAATCTTTTGTTGTCAGAATCTTATCTTTTGTTACTTTTAATGAAAATTCAACTATAAAGTGTGCACCCAATAAGATTTCCTTGTTTAAAAAATAACATTTGTGTTAGAAGGGGGCGCCCTTTCCGAAGCTTGCTCTACTAGAAAAAAAATGCTTCGGGCATGATGGGCCTCGGGGCTTTAGTGTGCACCATATAATTAGATTTCCATGTTTTAAAAAATGGTCAGCGTTCCCCATTGCCAATACATCGGTTTAGTGGCAAAATTATCCGGGGCTGAGCTGCGTGGGCGGACCCCATTTTTTTTTTTTTTTTTTTTGGGGGGGGGGAGGTGGGCCTACAGACCTAGTGTATCGGTTTACAGTACACATAGAAGAAGATAAGGCATTACACTTTTCCTTTTATGAGATAAAACTATTAAAAACTTATTGTATCCACTTATTTTACCCTTTTTATTGTCGGTCTATCGGACCCTCTATCTATCGGACCTTCTGACTATCGGACCCCGTTGGACATTCGATCTATAGAACCTTCGGACTATCGGACCCTCCGCCGATTCGGTCTATAGAACCGTCTGTCTATTGGACCCTCTTGTACATTCGGTCTATCGAGCCTTCTATCTATTGGGTGTCGGTCTATCGGACCCGCTAACTATCGGACCTTCTAGCTATAGGGCTGTAACCCCCCTTCCATTTTGTTTAAACTCCCACCAAATGTTCCTCGGAATATCTGACGGAAAACCCCAAAGATTGAAAATTGTACACCGTACTTACCATTTTTTTTTTACTACAGTTAACATTTGACGATGAATTTATCCTACCGTATGTCAGAGCAGTGGCATACCAAGGATTTTTTAAAGGGGGTGGTTTTTACTCCAAAATTCTCTGACAAGCAACAAAAAAAAGGTTATCAGTATTTGTTATTTTATTTTATTTTTATTTTTTTTGGGGGGGGGGGGGAGGGGGGTCTCTGGCAAGCAAAAAAAAAAAAAAAAAAAGAATCAGTATTTTTTTTTTTTTGGGGGGGGGAGTCTTTTTATACAAAAATTAACTTCAAATAACACCAAACGGGGGTGTTTGAACACATAAAACACCCCTAACACCCCCTTGGTACGCGCATGTGTCAGAGTAGATTCTATACTTGAATTATTTTAAAGCCCCCACTGTAGTAAATGCCTCACTGGGTTTCTTATTTTCAAATACCTGTATTTTCTATTCGATGGTAAATTCATCTTATTTGAGTATATTCTACATCTATTTTGTTTCTTTAAAAAAAAAAAATTGTTCCATGAATATTATCAGTTTGAGGGGCAAATATGCTAGGAGCATTATTCCATTGAAGTCATGGGCGTAGATATAGCGGGCAGGGGGGTGGGGATATATGAATGCATCATTCATTTTTTTTTCATTGTAGAAATATAAACTCACAGTGTAGATAGTATAATAAGGCCTGTAGGCAGTGTAGGGCATGACAGGGCCTGCCTTCACCATCCACCATGTCCAACGGCGGATCCAGATTTTTGTGAGGGAGGGGGCCAGCGCCGGATTAATGATTTTGTGATGGGAGGGGGCCCAATATTCGGAAATTCATATTTCTATTTTTTAATACTTTTAATGTGTATCAAATTTTGGCACAAGGTGAATGTTCTTCGCTACATCAAAACCTTGGGGAGAATTCTCTTTGGTAGAGTTAGTATTTGCATGTGCTAACTCCATTTCTCTCAATTTCAACTGCTACTCCCTTTCTTCTCTTTCCATTTCTCTTTGTTTTTGTGTTTCTTCAAAGTTTAATTTCATTCTCTCCTTTTCCATATCAAGTTTTGCCAATTATACCCCCTCCAAACGAAGTTTGAAGGGGGTATATAGGAATCAGTCAACGGTTGGGCGGTCGGTCGGGCGGTTGGTCGGGCGGTCGGTCTATTGCAAATCTTATATATTTTTTATATTAAATCTTTATATTCTCTTCATCCATTTCTCTCTATTCCTATCTGTCTACCACCACTCTCTCTCTCTCCCTCTCTCTCCCTCTCTCCCTCCCTCCCCCTTTATGTCATAATGATATTTAACATAGAATTAAAATATATTTTGTACATTACATAACATTATACAATATTTTTAACTGAGTATGTGGGTATGTTTGACAGAGTAATTGTGATCATGAGCACGCATGCGTGATAATTTCATTAATAAATTAACTCACAAGAGTGTACGCATCATTTGTGAAAGTGTTGAGAGTGACAAGTGGATGACAAGTACAGAAATGGCTTTGCTTCTCTCTTGTTTTCTCATATTACTTTGGGAATTTCTGTTTTTTCTGAATGTAGAGTTTGTATGTAAGCAGAGACATCTGAGCTCATCTCATGTAGTGGGAGAGTATTAAAAAAAAAAAAGGATTGAAATATGTTTTTGGTTGTGGAGAACCTGTGGTCAGTGATTTTATTTACAATGTATCTTTCACTTACTAATCTGTAATCTCCCCTCTGTATTTACCAGTGTCATGAAGATAAATTATGATCTGCATTTATGGTATGATTGCAATTTCCATCTACATTTATGTATGCATTTTGTTTTTATGATCATTTCCTAAAATTTAAACTCACTTCGGTATCTTTAGTTGCATTCTTAGTTTCTTACAAAGCCCAGCCAAGCTGAATTCTCTTCTTTATGTTGGTCTATGATATAGTGAGAGTAAGGATGAGGGCTTTCGTCTGTCTAGGAGAAATGTGTTACCAAGATGATACTCTTCTCATTCTCAAGCTGCTTTTTCTTTTCATGGGCTGTAAGTGATCTCTCTCATGTGAAATCGAATGCTATCATGGAATGCCATAGCCTCACAAGCACTCGCCATTTATTTAAAAAAACATTCCAATTTTCCATGTTATTCCCTTCTTTAAGTTCTTTTCGTTGTATGTACTCACAGTGCACCAATATGTCATTGGACATTCCTTGTGCTTCTACTTGTAACATTGCATGTACATTTTAACACTGTAAATTTGCTTTAATTGTTTGTCAGAAAATGTGCATATTGAGAGTGTGATTAAAGTTTCCTATGTAGACATTTGTGATTTATTATGAAAAAAAGTGCTTACTATGAATAACTAACTGTAGAGATTATAAATGTGGGCTGTTCTACTAAATACTTCTTGAGTACATGTACTTAATGAACCAGATATCATCTGCGTGTATTAACCTGTTGCAGAGACCAATGCACTTGTTTATGGAAACTGTTTATTAGTGTTGAATTTACTTCAAGATGTGCACAAGAGAAGTCACATGCATAGTTGGGGAAAACAAATGTAGTAAAATTCCTACAAACCTTTATTTACACATTTTCTTTTCTTGACACTTTAATGCAATATGGGATTTGAAGTACATACTCATGGCAGTTGCCTTTTATTATTATTATTATAATGCTGCATGTACATGTACGTAGCATTGGTCCAACATCTTTTGTCCTATTTCCTGATTGAACCAACCTGTATAACCTGAGCTGTAAATCAAACCCTTAAAACAATTTGGAAGATAACCCTGGCCATCTTTCTCATATTAGGGACATATTAGCCAAGATATCAAAATCTAAGTATAGTTTATTTTCGTCACTGTAGGTGTGTTTCAGTTGTTTTGTTTTTGTTTTTTGTTTGTTTGACTTTCTTCTCATATAAAATGCACAATCCCTCTGGAAGTTGATGTTGCAGGTCATTCCATTTTAATTGTTTTTCTATATTCCTGCTTGGCACAATTTCATCGTCTTTTGTTTTTCTGTATAGAGATTTTACGCCTAAATTCCCTACCTCATCCATTCATGAATATTTTGGCTTGGCTGCAAATCTTGTTTTTAATTATGACATATTTTTGTTGGTGTTGGAACAATTGTGCTATACATAGTACCTCTATGCATGATTAGTCATAAAAGAATTAAGATACATGTACATATTTGCATTAATGAAATCTATGCATGATTATCATTACCATCATCATCATTAACATCAATCATACTCCTGCTGTTACTCCTACATGTACTACTGCTACTACCACTTAATACATTTTATGAACCAAATACTGGCTGGTTAATCAAAATGAACCCATTTAAAAAAAAACTCGAAAAAAATCAGAATCTATATAAAGATGCAATCATGTTTTATACAACATGTACTTTTAAGAATCATTTTTTGAAATTTTGTACTTAAGGAACTTTACTTGGTTCATTTCTTAGGATTTTTTGTTAGGCTTGTTAGGCTGTCTGATTGCTAAATTATAAAAACTTGATTCAGTATATAATTTGTCCAGATTTTCTTTTTTTTCTTTGTAGAGTTGTTTGCAATTAAGAATTAATACCTTCATTGTCCATAGCCATTAGCACTACAGTTTGGATATCCGATAAAGACTATTGTTCAGCTAAATCCATCAAGTTGAAAGGAGATTAATAAATTATTGTAGAACAATATATACTGTAGACATCTAAATTATAAATCCTGTTTAAAAGGTTTTCTGAAACTCTGATGATAGCACATCCCATCGTTCTTATCTCCAGTCTGCAGATGATTTCATTTCTCTACCCATCTCTTCATGTGTATCTCTTCTTTCTTTCCTATTCTCATTGCTCTAGGTCTGCCTATAACTGTGAGAGATGACTACCAGTCTGCTTTTTGCTTCACATTCTGCCACTCTTCCACTTTGCCATTTTTTTTATTTTTTAGAGTATATATTATTTTGCACATGTATTCTAAATATTGCATGTTATTTGACTACAAGTTTAGAAGTGCATATACTGATATGCATGTATATTTAATTCTCCTCTTTGAGTGCAGTACTAGTTTACTTTGAGCCTGAATTTTAATTGTCGTTGATTGCCTTACATTTTGCAAGGTTTATTCCTTTTTGATATACATGTACATGTATATTATTCGAAATTTAAAAGATATAAGCTTTGTATTTGATGAAAATACAATCATGCGGAAGCAACATTGATAAGCAATTATCGCTCATGATTGGTCAGACCAAAAACATGTGCAAAAATTGCAAATTGATATCCAACATTGTGGAGCAAATTGTGAAGCGCTCTGTAACTGCTACTCTCTAAATTCCTTAGATTGAAAACTCAATCGAACAGATTGCTGTCAGTGACGAATCTAAGTTAGATTGAAATTTCAACCGAAATAGATTACAATTTCAATCTGATAGATTGAGTTTTAAATCTAATTTGGTTGAAATGTCAATCTAACTTAGATTCGTCACTGACAGCAATCTGTTCGATTGAGTTTTCAATCTAAGGAATTTAGAGAGTAGGAAAAGGCGCTATGCCAAATAATCTGGGCAGAATTGAAAGGGTTTTGTGAAGATTCACATTGTTTTAAATCCAAAGAATATGACACTATAAAACTTGGCTGATATTCATGGTCACTTTTAGCAAATTTGCTGCCTCGCGATTTTTGTAGTGATTTAATTTTCTAGTGAAAATATTTATACACAGTGCTAAAATATCAAAAATACGGGAATAGGCAATACATGTATTATCAAAGGAAACTTAACTCACGCTGTTATACAGTACTGTTACAATACCTTCCCGCATTTTTTTCCTTTGCACTCGCTGTAGGTGGCTTTGTACTATTTTTTGTAGGACAATGATTTTGTTTTTCATGAGGAGAAAATCGGAGACATAGATGCCTTGCTCTATTCTATTTCTAAGCGATATGATTTTATCATATTTCAGACCTTATCATTTCCTAACTACATTAGTTTGGGCCTTCAGGGGGGTGTTTCATAAAGCTGTTCGTAAAGTTACGAATGACTTTACGAACGACTGGAACATGTTCTTGGGTGCTATACTAATCAGATCAATCATTTAGCACAAGAACTGATCACCAGTCGTGCGTAAAGTCGTGCGTAACTTACGAACAGCTTTATGAAACACCCCCTGGTTAATTAATTCTTGCATTTTACTTTGTTGAATGCAAGAAAATTTCTTTGAAAAATGTCTTTGTTTTATATAGTGTTAATCATTTGAGGGTATTAAATATCTTTTGACTAGATTTTTAACCCTATTTCATGAATGATATTGGTCTGCACCATCCCCCCCCCCGAACGGAATACGATACATACAGTGACCATTGTCCCCCCCCCCCCCACCTTCTTTCGGTGTGCTCGATATTGTCAATGACATATTCAATTTACTTGATTGATTTCAACTTTGTCTGAATGGAGCAATTCTGTTTGTTTTTTTAAATAGAGTCAGTGATTGTATGGAAAATAATTATATAAGCAAAGAGCAATACATACATGTACTTGAAATAGAATTTAGAAATAAAGGAAGAGAGATGGAGTCTTGGAGACAAGATGGATGTATATAATTTTATTTTTTTATTGCATGTATTAGTACACAGTATTACTATTGAATGAAGTATTTTACACAATTTGAAGTACTTGCCTTTTTCATGGCTTTATGAGCCTCAACTTAGTTACTCATTGTATAACAATTTTTAAGATTAATGAAAATATACATGGAGGCATGGAGCAATTTTATATTTCTTGTAAGATACCATTTTAAAGGAGTTCCAAATGAATGGCTGTAACATAATATGACAGATGTACAGATTGGATAATCAAAATATGTTTTCACCCTTTTATTTTCTACTGTGGTACTGAAATTTTGTAGCAAAAGACATTTACGTGAAACAAATAAATTTAGTTTTCATTTTGACTCAAAATTTTTTTAATGTATGTTCTGACAAAATAAACAATGGATAGGCCTAAATTTAACCTTTAAAGTAGACATTCAAAGAAAATCACAAATATGGCAATTAATGCATCACTAGAAACTGGGAAGCTTACAGATGGCAATCGTATAAGTTTTATGTCAACTGCGTATCTGATGATTATAAAAACAACACAAATAAAAGCTCTTCTCAGCATCTGGAATATCCGAGGATTCGCCAGAAATATAGCGATGTTTTGATGTCGTCACACAAGGGATCGATCCTGCTTAAGCAGACGACGTCCTATAATGAATGAACGTAATTGCAATGCAATTATTTATCAAATTATAAAGAGTTTGGTGTATTTAAACATGACCTTATTTCACACCATTATAAAGGGAAAGTGAAACTGATTCTGATAGCTAAAACCGTTTGATTGTAAATACACAGGAGAAGGGTCAATGATCAATGAAATAAACCCCACTTTCAAATTGAAAAGCCCTCCGAATAATAGCAGGATGGTATTCGTTCCCTCTTGAAACGCCGAAATGCCCGGGTGCAAGCAGCTGAAAATACAATGGCGTCTTATTTTGTTTACAAGTGACTGATTCCTTTATTTTTTTAACGCTGCATTTTTCATCAAAATAATACCATACACAAAGTTAAGAGTGAGGCAACAGACTAACATTAAGACTGACGCTAGTGAAGGAAGAGAAATAAGTGAAGAGGAGATGACAAAATAGGCTCTGAAAAATGTGTAAGATGTTATGGGACATCGTCTGCTTAGACAGGACTGGTCCATGGTGTGTCGTCACATATCTCAGCAGCGTTCGAGGAGCTCTTCAGCTGCTATATCGGGGGCTGTATTTTACCGTTTTATAATTGATAATAATCATTACTTCAAATGTTTCCAAGCGTTGAATTTGGATAACCTTGTTTAATTTATGCCATCTATGCAATAATAAGTATTAAGCCAATATTTAAAATCATTAAAGTTCTACTTTAAAAGTTCAAGTGTTGTGTATTCACTATTCAGTACAGTTCAAATATAACAGTGTAAATCTGACTGTTATATATGGAACAAGTAAATATGGTATCAAGTAATTAATTTCGTGGAAATTTCTGTTCGTTATTATCCATTCACTTACACCAGAGTCACATCGATCACACAACGGCTTCAAACCGAGCGATTCTTGACCATGGCAATGGGGGTAATGTACATTTTTGATCGGTCTGGGGCCTGTTGCGCAAAACTTGCGTTTGAACGCAACTCGGGGAAAATCAAATGCAACTTTATTTTCAGCCAATCAGAAGTGCGCATTAAGGACTTGCGTTTGATTTTTAGGAGTTGTGATTAAAGCGCAAGTTTTGTGCAACGGGCCCCTGGTGTCGGTTAGGGCCCTATTTCATGAAACCTCAATAATAACTGCCTCATATTTTTACAAAATTGCTCTCAGCCAATCAGATTCAAGGATTTCAGTATAGCTTATAACAATTATTGTAACTTATTATTGATAACATGTTGTATGAAACAGGGCCCTGGTGTCTGTGTCGTTGGTGTGACTGGGGTATAAGACCTTTACATGTATATCAAAAACAATTTATTCTTCTGCTTTGCAAGATCGGTGAGACACGGTGAAAGAGGTTGCTTGGCAATAAATTTGACTTTCATTGCCGACCTCCATCATATGAATATATATTCAAACATGTCTGCTGAATGAATGAAAATGGTACATTCTACCGTAATGGTTTTACTTTTTTATATACTTTTACTTCTTACCCAAAATCTGAGGTTCACATTTGGGGCTAATTTCGACAACCGAGATAATATTTGTCCGAAAATAATTGATTTACAGATGTTATGAGTCGACACCGAAGTGCACCATTGGAATACAATGATCGGTACATGTATTGCACTGTGTATGTAGCTTTGATCTGAATTGGATCAAGCACTTATTTATAATCAGTATTCAATTGTCACCCCCCCCCCCCCCCCCCCCCCCCAAAAAAAAAAAAATAAGAATAATAATAAACTAGAATTTAATTCGTCATGAGGACGAATTAGGTGATCTGTCTTTCAATTTGTACGATCATGATTGTAATCAGGATGATCATAATAATGGGGAAATGGTAAACTGAAGATAGGATGTCAAGAATACCATGAATGGAGATGTTTCGTGAGGTCAGGAATGTAGCAAAATGTGTAACGGTCATTGTAAAATGTTTATGGTGATGATGATAATGGTGATTATGATGATTATAATGATAGAATGATGATGATGATGATATAATAATAGCGATGATGATCATGATGGTGATGATAATAATGATGATGATACAGGATACTTGGGAGATTAACCATATAGCTCCAATACAGGACAGGAAATCACAATTTCCGTAGGGTTGTACACAAACTACTGTACACTACTTTCTAATAGACATAATACGGAAAATATGGCAGTTTATTACATGATTTGTGATTGTTTATGTTACAATAGTCGAAGAGGATGGTAAAATGACAGGCAAAAAAAAGCAAAAAAAAAAAAATTGTTATGGACCCGCCGGGGATCGAACCTGGGTCACCTGCATGGGAGGCAAGTGCTTTGACCAATAGACCAAAATATTTCCCATAGAGATAACATGTAAACGAAAAACGGGATTCTCAAATCCCATTTGGTAGTTCAAAATTGGGCATGATCCCGACATCTGATCAAAAATTGGAGGGCTTACTAATAAAAGCTTATAGTCTCAGCTACAACATATTAAAATCTGGAAGGAAATAGACCAAAAATAACTGAGATACTGCTCAGAGAACGATGTCATGTAGATTCATGATTCGAAAAAAAATCATCTTCCATAGACATAACACGCAAAAAGGGGAAATTCTGACATGTCGTTTTTAATTGAAAATTTCAATATGATTACGTCATCAAAATGGAAAACGGTGGTAACTGATCTTGTAGAGAATTGTCTCAGTTATACCATATCAAAATCTGGGCGAAAAACGACCAATAATTACGAATCTAGAGCCAAATTTGCATAAATGTGATGACGTCAAAACATGAAAAATGGAAATTTTGATTTCTGGCGCCATTTTGATGACATCATAATGTTTATAAGGGTCAAATTATACATGAAATGAAATCTGTGATTCATACCCTACCTGATGATGACAAAAAATTGGGGGTTTGTGGACTATTTAAAGAGCTAGAGTTAATTTTGTAGAGGCATGTTTTTGCACGTTTTTACGTTATTTTCGCCATAGATGCGCGCACGGATTTTGAAATTTGACGCGCCCGTACGACCTTATTATTGATTGAAATTGATTCCAAGTTGATGGAAATGATGAAGAAAAGTGTCAGGATTGCAAATCAATAGAAAAAACAGCGTTTTAACGTTATTTACGACTTGTGCGCGCGTAAAGCGCGCGCGCGGACGCTTACGCACGGACATTTTTGAAATGCTCAAAATGACCTGAAACGTGTGCAGACTTGATCCTACGTGATTTTGAGCATTTTTAAATTTTGACGCGCGCGTACGCGCACGTCCTGACCTCTAGATGACCTGTGAGGACATGACTTGTTGACCCGTCATGTGAAGTTTATGTGGTGTGAATATAGTTGATTTTTGATGATCGATTATGAAGATATAATCGATCTTGTAAATTTACAAAATGGCGTCTTGATGACGTCACGATGACATGATGACCTCCAAAAGCTTAATGGACCATGTCCATGATTGACCTCATACATGACATGAAATTCGATGATATTGACCTGGCCGATTTTGAGATTTGGTGGCCACAACAATTTGTTATAAAAATAAATAAATAAAAATAAAGAAGAAAATTCGGACAAAATTAATAGGTGATCTGTCGATATCGACAGATCACCTAATAAATTTAAACAAAATATATATATCCTATAATATGATGTAGAGATTTGGTATTAAAGGTTCCCCCTTTTATTAAAAGGGGATTATAGGTATAAAACTGTTTAATGCCGGTCATGCTGACGTTTTATTACTGACAGAAAAGTATGATGGGATTTCTGTACAAAATGATGTTAATTTGGGGTTTCTTGGTACAATGGACTAACAGAAGAAGAGAAATTAAAATGCATTTTATATACCGTAAATTCAGAAAACTTTCTATCATTGTATTTACTTTATCTGATTGTTGCATTCTATATGAAATGAAATATTTAGCTAATAACCTGCATACACAAATTCATGTGATTATTTGAGGTATTCATCTGAATATGTGGGTAAAGTTTGAGAGGGAAGTAGTGTGCAAATAGAGACTCCAGATGGTTTTGCTGGTATTGCTTTGCGATTTGGGCTATAAATGTCTCATTTATAACAAATCTACAATCTGAAGATGTTTTAAAAGGTCACTTGAATTTCTACTCTGTACAAAATGTTCAAAAGACACCGTTGTTATAAAGACCAACATCTAGACAACTATATCAACACATTCCAGTAAACTCTTGGTTTGTAGAACACGGATAGTGCAAATTTACCTTATTGATTGAGAGGTCCTTTGGCAGATTTTAAGCTAACACTCATCTCCCTACCAACAGAAAATTATTTGAAATATGTGTACTGCTCCCTACTTTTGAGATATGTAGTCTCAATTGAAGGATTCAGCGTGTAGGAAGGAGCGAGGGGTGGCAGGGGAATTACCCTTTTCCAGCTTGTGCCCCCCCCCCCCCCCCACCCATCCACCCACATTTCACAGAAGCAGGCTATAATTATGTATATGTATATCAAGTTTTAAGAATGTTGCAGAAATTCATAAAAATATTACAACATGGGTTTTTGTAGAGAAGAAAGAAGAATGCTTTAAAGAATGATCTTAAAAGGAAAGAGAAGATCACTTCGTCGAGTGGTTTAGACATTTTTTTGAAAATATGCTGGTATAGTTTCAAGGAATCCCCCCCCCCCCCCAATCAGTAATGCCCCTCTCGGTGGCCTGACGGTTTGTTGTTGTTGTTTAATGAATGCTACTATTTTCAAGTGCTTGGTGTTCAACTTCAGTTATGAATAATAAGTACAAAATCCTCATCTTGGAAGAAAAAAAAAATCGGTTTAGTATCTATAGACTAGACAATTTCCCCAAGACAATTGCGTCCCAGAAGAAACGAAAACCTAAAACAAAGGGTTATTTTCACCACACTACGTGCTCCATGACAATAATTATCTATTTCTTAAACTAGAAGTATTCCATGCTTTTAAATGATTACTTGATGGCATCCATCCGTACATGCATTAGCGAGCAGCATTTTGAAAATGACATGTAAAAATTCAGTTGTCGGAATAGGTAAAACCGTGAAGACGTTAGAATCACATGCGAAAATGACTGAAGGGCAATACCAGCTTTAAGAGACATGGTAGGTGAAATTCCCTTGTGTAATGGCACGCATTCGATCAGAAATTCATAAAACACGGGTCAATACCAATTTCCAGTTGTGGCAGGGGCATACGCCCCCCCCCCCCCCAAAAAAAAATCCTAAATCAATAAATATCCCTCAAAAGGTGAAAAAGTGCCCTTCGTGTGATGGAAAAGGTGCCTCTTGATATTTTTTGCCTTATACGACTGTGTCCTTTCTACCTTGTATTTCCATTTGATGACAATGGAAAGTGTCACTTGCTTTACCGTTATGAAAAATATCACATTTTTTACCCGCTTTGTTCTTAAAAGAAACTTCACTTCAGAAAAATGCAAAAGATTGCTTTTCATTTCGATTGCAGGTACGGTTTTTATGCAAAACATGCCATTTCTTGACCCCCCAACATCGACAATACATTGGCCATCCTTTATTTTATGATGAGGGCATTATCCTTGCCCTCGTTATTGAAAGAAACAGATGAAAAAAGTCTTATCATAGCGTTTGAAATATCATGTTACATTTGGGTCATGTGATCCTGTAACGTTTTCACGGTTTTACCCAAATCCGCACAACTGAATTTTTACATCTCATTTTAAAAATGCTTCTGCTCGGTAAAGCATGTGCGGATGGATGCCATCAAGGTATCATTTACAAGTATAATACTTTGTTTGTGGAAAATAGATAACTCGTGTATTGTCATAAATCACATAGTGTGGTCACAATATCGATACCCCGGACAACTACCCCGTAGGAAAACTACCTTTTAGAACAATAACCAGCCTGAAAACTATCCATGGGCAACTACCGGTATATAAGACAATAATTATATCCTCTACTGAAATTAATACCCGGGCAACTACCCCTTAGGACAAGCACCCTCTGTAACCTGCCCACGGACACCCCTCCTTCTTAGATAATTACCCCCAACGACTCCTCCGACAACTATAGGGTGTTATTGTCTAATGGGAAGGTTGTCCGGGGATTGGATGGTTTCCAGTTGTAGTTATTCAGTTCTTATTGCCCCAATGGTTAATTTTCTAAGGTTGAGGTGACGATACAGCCCAAGATTCAATTTAAGATGCAGGTTGAAGTTCAAATATATAAGTTAGTGAGATTCGTCATTAAGATTACCCTACTTTAAAAACACGTTGGGTAAACAAATTGACCATCATGAGGGTAATTATGTGTCCGACCAGGGCCCTCTTGCATAAAAATTTGCATTTAAACGCAAGTCAAAAAAAAATAAACTCGACTTGATTTTCAACCATTCAGGATTGCTAATTTTGAACTTGCGTTAATTTTTTTGAGTTGCGATTAAACGCAACCTTTTATGCCAGAGGGCCCAGACCAGTTTTTGAGCAATATATGCCCAACTCGGTATAATTACTCATTTTGCTTACTCATTTTGTAGTAAAACAAATGATTGGGCAAAACCGTAGTTGGGCATAAAAGAAAAAAATGCCCCAAAGTAGTCGGCCCATAATTCCACCGTGTTAGGTATGCTCCAATTCCAGTGTTCTCTCTGGCTGATAACGTTGGTTGTATATACGTATTATTTGTTTTATTTTCTACAGTGAGACAGTCCCACGGGATGAAGAAAAGGGCAATCATGGCTACCTGAGAACAACAGACTCCAAGGGAGACTTCCCAACTCAATGATCCCTGAAAATATTCATGTCTTAATTTACAACTATATACGTGGTGCTGGCGATGTCTTTATACTAAAATTTACTTTTGGAAACTGCAACTGATAGTATCATCATGTACAGTCTCATTGATTTATATATACATGTGCTGGGTATAAAACTGTAAATGAAACGCCAAAGTGTTCAACATTCCTTGCCTCAATTTATCCACTTATTATTTTGTATGACGTTGCAACTTTGTGTGTGAAGTTAAATCACAAGTAACAAACAAGTGACTGATGTTGAAATAATTTTTCTTGGATATGGAAAATAGATTAATAATGGAACGTGTATTTGAAGCACATTATTTGTACTGGAATATAAAATGTACTGGAAAATATTACCTGGCTGTGGGGTTGCATGGAAATAAAAGTGAATACATGTATTTGGTATTGGCAATGATAATTAAAAGGAAGGTTTTACATAGATGGACATTGTGTTTATAGGTGCGATATATTTAGCTTTTCAGTTGGGATGATGCAAAGTTAAGAAGAGTACTCCTTTTGCAAAATGCATTTCACACAACATCATCTAGTTCAGAGACTAGTTGCCCTAACTCCCCACTCTGATTTTCCCTCAATTTGAAATATTGGGGGGGGGGGGGGGGGGGGAGGCACCTACCCATCTGCACATCCCCCACCCCTACTCCTGCTCCCGCCGCTTATAGTATGAATGGAAACATTGAGAATTGTACCAGTCCTTTGTTGACGGAACAATTCATTATACATGCAGTGTGAAAAATGCAGTATTTTATTGTAAAACAAAGCAAAATGTGTAGTATTTTGAGAAATCGGAAGATGAATGTATCTTATACATTTTGCATGTATAACTGGATTAATGTCTTCTGCAAATTAATAGAATTGTTCATGCCGTCAATACGCTCATCAAACTTTTTGTATTGAGATGATGAAAATAAAGTACCCTTATTTCTTTTATCACAGTACAATGTCATACCAGCTTGACTTCTCACAAAAAAGTTTTAAAAAGTGTAAATGTTTAGAAAATACACACAGAATACCTCAGACTGAATATGGTATTGCAATAAGTATCATTTTGGTAGAAATAGCTATTGTCTTTCATTTCCATATGCATTTCGGTTTTATACGTGTATCATATTTTGGTTATTATCTTACAGATACATGTTTTCCACTGAAATTTATATTTCATTTTTCTTGTATCTTGAAAAGGCAGAGTAGTAGCAATTCAGTACTTTCTTAGTTATTTCTAAGTGGGAAATGCTGTATTATATTTTAGTCTTTACATTATGTTGCTTTTAAATACTAGGCGTATTTGTTATTCTTATTGCTTCTGATTACATTACAAAAACACGCTGTTCATTATAATTAATGTATTACCATATACCATATTCTAGGTGATGGCGTTTTGATTTAATAATAATAATAATTGTAAATTTATAATGCGCAATATCTAAGGAAATATTCTCAACAGCGCATAACACTACAAGTGTAAATTCATACTGAAACAAAAACAGAATTTAAATTAGTAGTAACATGTATTAAATCATAATGAACGGAGAAAGATATTCAGACCGCTATACATGAATAGCAAAACATGTCTGTGTATGAATATTTCCTGATACTGTTGAGTCTTAGGGGTTTTTTAATATGTCAATTCAACATGCATACCTACACGTAATTGTAGTATTCTTGATAATTCCATGATATGAAAGTAATCTGTATTTGTGTGTATAGTCAAACATATACGTATACCTGCTACGTATCAGTAATGTTTAACAATGTATTTTATGTACACAGACACTGGCATTAAATTTTTAGGACAGGGTGCTTTGCGCCACAATCATTCAGTCAACTAAATTCTGTTCCTTGTGTTCCAGTATAGTTGTATTATCTACACTTCAATTTTTTTTCTGATTTGCAATGTCAATATATGTTATCTCTGCCAAGTGAATAGATTTAACTATTTTGAGGAAAAGCATTTCTTTTCTTCATGCGGAAGCGGCGGGGCATTCAGTGACCATATTTTATACCTCGCAGGATCAGAAAATGATTTTGAAAATAATAATAAATTGAATACAGTGGAGAAGCGTACTTATTGCTTTATGCATTCATAAACATTTTTTCTCCACGTGAAAAATGGAAAATGAGATTTCACTTTGCTTTGATGAGAAAAGAGAGCTGCTGATTTATTGCATTTAATTAAAACAAATACATGCAATCATTATGTTAGTAAAACAGATTCATGAAAGATGAAACATAAGTTTACAAAAATATATAAATGCTTAAAAATTAATATAAACTATCACCATTATTTATCAACAAAATATATGCAAACAAACTTCAGTTACAAAAAATAGCTATGCCGTGCCTGGCGTAGAACGCACCACCATCCAATTGTCATGTGATCACAGATAATTGAAATGTCATTCACATTTGCTTTCAGTTTATGTTTAAAACTTAATAAAATACCAAATGAGATTAGCATGGAATTGTATACATACTTCATGATATAAAATTCACTAATGCATGTTCTTCGTGTTTGGTATTAAAAAAAAAATAATACTTACATACCCTGTACATGTAATGATATAAAAACAAATCAATTTACCGTACATAAGACATACATGTATATTATATGAAAGGATGTGTGAAAGTGACAATTCGCGAATACTCCTCCAAAAGTTCAGCTTTGTGCAAAGAAATCCTTAATTTCCACTAAATATAGCATGAATTGAGAAACTTTTATAAAATTTTTTAAAAATTTTAGAAGAATTGATGGGGGGGGGGGGGTCATCATTGTTTCTTACACCACTATCAACTTCCATTTTTGAAATCTTCAGGGAAAGGAAACTTCCAGATACCCTCCCAGTAAGGTTCCTTTTGTTATAGACTTATGCACTTTTCTTTCAATTATAGAATAAAATGATACCATCGTATTTTATTCATTAAGAAATCATCTAACAGCCCCCATGTTCATCTTCAAGTGATATTCAATATCCCAAAATTTCCAGCCCCCTTCTCCCCAAAGCTGGGGGTGTTTCATAAAGCTGTTCGTAAAGTTACGAATGACTTTACGAACGACTGGAATATGTTCTTAGGTGCTATAATAACCAGATTCTCAATCATTTAGCACAAGAACTGATCACCAGTCGTGCGTAAAGTTGTGCGTAACTTACGAATAGCTTTATGAAACACCCCCCTGGAAAGTTATTTTTCAGTAACGATTGTAATAAATATATTCCACTGTCTCCGTATTCGAGAGGGGAAATGCAAATTAAATCACTGTGATCATTTTATTGCATCTCTCGTCCGAGAAATGGCCATGTTCATTGATGAATGAAAATTTTACTAATTTGAGAAATTAATAAATTTAATAAATTTAATAAAAAATGAAATAAATACTAATTTATATTAATAAATGAATACAAATAGGGTACATACATGTATCACTTAAGGAGAGAGTGGATTGGAGGAGGCAGAAGCCCCCCCCCCCCCCCCCCCCCCCTCAAGAGCCTGTGACACCAAATTGACATATTTCCTTCTTCTGTAAAACGTTATTGCCACATGTAAATTGTAACCAAACTAGGTAGGAATCATTTTTCGGGGAAGGAGACTTCATGTTGTTCAAGTATAGTATATTATTATCTTCAAGGGGTCTGATGGAGGGGCACCACCCCAAAAGTGTCCCAATGGCAATTATTTCATGTACACACATTCTGCTTCTTTATTAAAAAACACAGCTTGATTACAAATGAACTTCACCATCCAATAAGTCTTACTTGCTCAGGGGCAGCACCCCTTAAGTGCCCCAAAACCTTTGATATGTCGCCAAGTTAAAATTGCGTGATGCAGGCGAGGCTGCCCTGGGCATTCCCATTGTTTAATTTGATTCTTCATAGTTTTATTGGTCAAGTACTATTACTATTATTTCTGTCTTGGTCTCCATCAAAATTATGTTAGAATAGACTAATATATTACTGACCGTACCTATTTACTATAATATTTAAAAATTGGAAAATTAAAACAACTTGTTCTGCAAAAGAAAATAACTAACAATTTTGAGACAAACTTCATTATAAATCTGAACAATTATTTTTTTTTCAATATTTTAGCAGTAAATTTCATAGCAGTAAAAAACCAATACAATACTAAAATTACTAAATGCACTATGGGGATTCTATGATATATTGCATAACATAGCATTCCTGTAATCATAAAAGATAGTTTAGTCATAGATTAAATTTTACAACACACCTTAGTTAGCACTTATTTAGTATTAATTAGATTCTTGGAATTTTAGTTAGCTTCGTAAATCAGTGTTTTTGTATTTATACATTGTTTAATGTGATAACTATTGTTAATATTAGTTTAAATCATATGGTTATATATATCGAATGATAACTTACATTTTCATAATCTGGGGCCAGACCCGACTAGCACTTGTGTTATTTTCTGGTTCCATTTTACCACTGTTTTTTTTCTTCTAGTTTTTACCATGATCTAATTATATAATATTTTCCTATAAATATTGTAAATATCATAATGTATTGTATATTGTTATTGATAAATAATACATTCATATCATAACAGACAATTAATACACATATCATGGACATGTACCATACATTTAAGTACACAATTGCACCGTAGATAAATTTCAAACTTTTGTTAAACTGATCCTTTTAACCTTTAAAGAATGCATTAGACTGATTACCATGCTGATGGATTCCATGGGATATAAACACTGGTCCAATAGATATATAAAGCCACATCCGATAAAGACATTGCTAGGTGATTTAGTCAAGGTGTAAGTTATACGTGACAAGTATATAGTTGCAAGTGAAAATAGAAAATTATTGATCCGATTAACAACTTGATAATAGATTTTCGAAAACAATTCAAGGCTAAGAATCGAATTTAAGAGTAAAGTTCCTATTTAGAGCAATGGATGAATAGTAATTGCAATCATGCAATATCAACATCGAAACAATTACTTTCCGGCCTTGACGAGTGAGGCAAAGATACTGCCCTCTCTTTGTAGGAGCTCGTCCGGTGTATCGAATTCTGCCACACGACCGTCACTCAATGTCAGGATCGTATCGGAGTTCAATATTGTCGCCACACGATGCTGGAAAAGGACAAGGAAATTGGAAATTGAACATATTTTGATTATATTAAGTTGCCGATTGATTAAAAGTAATAATTAAATGTGATCTCGTGTTCAGAAATGCATAGTGCCTAGTTTACATTTGGCCCGGGCGCCGTACGATAGATTGGTCTACGATTTTCCGTGCAATTTGGGGGCATCATAGATGGCTACGGGCTACGGTGTTTGTGTTTACATTATCTACGAGCATCACGCCATTTCTTGTATTGGCCCCCGAGGGCAGGCCGAGGCAAATCCGTACAGAGGCAGCTCCAAGATTGTACGGAAATCGTGCAATTTCAGTTGCCGTGCAGTCTCCGCAGCCTCCGCACAGAAATCGTACGGAGCACGTCATCTGAAATGTGTTTGGCCTGTCTCAAGGTGGCTGCACGGCCATGGTGCGGGAGCTGTGGGGTTGCCGCGGGATGACTGCTCAATATAACGGGTACTACACGGGCAGCGAGCGGCAATCTTGCGATAGCTGTGCAATGGTTGTGTGAATGTCCTACGAGTGTATACACTCTGTACGATTTTTTTTTTGCCCTCATGTTCACCGAAAAATCGTGAGTTTGCTGCACGATCAGAGCGAGGCCTCCTATTGTGCAATGCCACCTACGACATGTCTACGGGCTACGGGCTTACGATTTTTTCGAATTTGTATAACTTCCCGTTAAACAAATCGTATAGAGGCCGCGGAGCCCGTGAATCCGTACGAAAGTCGCACGGCCTCCTCCTGCCTCCGCACGTAGGCCGCACAGAAAAGGGGATACGGGCTCCGTAGACCATTCGCAGGCCAAATGTAAACTAGGCATAAGAACTATAAAAATGTTGCCTTTTCTAATCAATCCATGAAAAGATTTGCGAAATCCAGTTCATAATAGCTTGTGCACTTTGTATGTAGGCCTTTCTCGCATACTAGTAGTCTATACAAGTCGAAAAAGAGACTCTGCTAGACTGAGTCCTTGAGCCATTTCCTTCGTTTGATCTCTTTTGAAAGATCAGATAAGGAATCGAAATCAAAATGCAATTAGATGGATACTTCTATAAAATATACATCATTTTTTTTATACATTAGGTGAAATATGATATTCTTCAAAAATACAGTTTTCAAGTAATATTTGATATACAAAACGAATAAATGTTTTATATTACTGGAGCTATGTCATCACTTACTGCTATTGTGAGAACTGTCCTGTCCTTGAATACGTCGGCGACAACGTCTTGCAGAATCGAATCCTGTCAAGATTAAAATAGTTCTTTGTTATTTATTACATAATTACTCTGTGTATATCACTTGTCTGCAGTAGATATTCTTGTAGCCAGGGGCGTCACTATGCAGGTAGGGTAAGAGGGAGTGACATTACCCCCTCCAGTTTTTTCTCTCTTAAATAATTAGAAAATTCGTGGGTATCTTGGGTCTGTTCAGACATTCCCTCATGCCAATAAGGTAGGTCTAGCGACGCCCCTGTTTAATGACCCTTTAATTTATTTCTATTTCCGTTGTTTCCACTGGGTGCACTTAATGGGTTGCACTCTTTGCTGTAATCGATGCATGCCTATCTAATTTTAAGCTTTCATTATATAGTCATAAGAGGCGTGAGGCAGAGGACAGGGCTGCATCTCACCACCCCCTTCTCTCTCTCTCTCTCTCTATCTCTCTCCTGTTTATCTCTTTCCCACTCCTCCCTCGATGTTCCATTAATCATAAATATGAGTGAGAAATACCGTTTCTTGGTCGATGGAAGCAGTCGCCTCATCCATAACAACGATCTTTGAATGTCTAAGAAAGGCCCTTGCAAGACAGAAGAGTTGACGCTGACCAACGCTGAAGTTTTCTCCTCCTTCCGTCACTTCATAATCTAATCAAGAAAAATGGTCGTCAAAATCATATCAAAATATTCAGTGAAACAGAAGGATTGTGTAAGCTACTGAACAGCTAGGTTAATAGCATAATCGAGAAACGCTCTTCGCGGAATCATATAAGGCGTTTTTCATTAAAATATAAGTTTAATCCCTCGAAACTATATTGCCTGATGTAAGCGAGGCATCCTTTTAATAATATTGTTCTATTACCTGCGCTTACCACTTATCAAGCTTTAGGAGGCAGTCAGTCCATACTCCAGTAAGTCGAAACAATATTTGCACTTTTCATTATATTTAAATTTACTTTTATAAGTTACAGCAACACCAGTTTCTGACGTCTGTTGCAACGGGTATAAAGTTGCGAATATGTATCAGTTTGCGTTTCACAATAAGCCCATGACAACAGATTCTTTAGTGATACATTTACTTACAGTTTACAATGAAGAAGTTTGTAATATCATATACATCATCATGTACTACTACTTTCTGACAGAGTGATTGAGATTTGATATGACTCGAGTTGAATTTAATTGTTAAGTACACCGTGTAAAGAATCAATAGAAATATATGTATGTGTTTTTACCTAATCCTGCATCAATATTTGACACGACCTCCTTCAGCTGAGCTACATCAAGGGCTTCCCATAATTCCTTGTCGGTTTTTGTACCAATAGGATCAAGGTTGTACCTAAAAGATGCAAGGAATATAATCATTATGAATTCCCATCAAATCCTGCCCGGAATTTTCATTATTATACTTCTTCATTCCTCCTGGTCATCTTCAAGTCTATGGAAGCCATAATTATAGTGACATGTTAATATTATTACAACCTTGCAGGCCGATTGTAATTATAATCTTCTTCACTAATATTATCCACTTTGAAGGCTGACTTTGAATGGAGGCAACATCTTCACCATGCAGACCCATTACTAGAGGTGAAGGTGTCTGCAGCCCTCCCCCACCCCCCCCCCCTCCTTGTTCAAGAATTTTGAAAATTTTAATGTGCCTGAATACGTTTTTTTTAAAGATCTTATCCCGCGTATTTTGATGACAAAATACCACTTTCAATATCTGTCAAGTGGGGTCAGATACCTTGGGAATTTCTTTTTTTATAAGAGACAAAATACGTTTTTTTTAAAGATCTTATCCCGCGTATTTTGATGACAAAATACCACTTTCAATATCTGTCAAGTGGGGTCAGATACCTTGGGAATTTCTTTTTTTATAAGAGACAAAAGTCATCATCTTCGCAATTATTTCAAAGACATCATCGTCATTCTCAAAATAAATATACATTATGTCATTACAATAAAATCACCGTAATTCGTCTTCCTATTCAAGGAATCTCTAGGGTTACTTTCATCCTGCAGCGACAAAAGGTAGAGCATTATTTGCCAAGGCAAACATAATTTGACTAAAATGAGCTTATTGGTGCAGCCATAAGGTATAATCTGGGCTGCTTTTGGTGGTTTTATCATATAGTAGTTAAATCATGATTATGGCTATAAGTTATCTAGTCACTGTCAACATCATGATCATCAGCACCAGCATCAGCACTGGCAGGATTGTCCTTATCTGTTATTCCATCCTAAATCACAAGTTGCACTATTGCCTTAATCCTTATATAGTCACTCTCATAACCAAAGTCAGTGGCAATAATCAGGATTGGCCTCATCACCAGCAATATCGAATCATCATCATCATCATCATCATCATCATCATCATTAACATTAACATATAAGCAACATTATAATCGTCGGTTTCAACCTCAATAGCCAGTTGCACTAGTTCCATAATAATTGTCAAATCAGCAGAAATAAGGACATCATAATCATAATCATTATCTTCGGCATAAGCATAATCGCCCTCATAAGTGGCGATATCGAGTCATTATTATCATCATGATCGAAATCAAAATACTAATCATAATCATCGTCCTCATCAGGGGCGATATCGTATCATTATCATCATCGTCATCGGTAATCTTCTTCCTCCTCCTCTTCCACCACCATCACCATCACCACCACCTCCTCCTGCTCCTGCATACCCTACCTGATGGTTCCAGTGAAGAGGATAGCATCTTGGGGGATGATGGAGAGTCGTTGACGCAGCGTACGGAGTGGAACAGAAGCGATATCAATACCATCAATTAAGATCCGACCCTTGAAGGTATCTATCATTCGGAATAAAGCCAGAGTCAGTGATGATTTGCCGCTCCCCGTTCGACCGCAAATCCCAAGCTTGTAAAGGAAAAGAGCAAAATTATGACTACTCTAATAATGCGACTATTAAGAATTACAAAGTGAAAAACATTGTATTTAGCAATAATTGTAACATATTGTATTAAAATAATAAGAATAACAAATGATAAATTCAAGATGAATACTAAACGAAGTGGTTAGGGGCTTTTTTATTATTTTGTTGTTGTTTTTTGTTTGTTTTGGGCATGGGGGTTTAGGTGGGTTGTTTTTAGTTTAGTTTTGTTTTGGTTTTGGTTTTTTTGTTTTTTTGTTTTTTTTTTGTTTTTGTTTTTGTTTGTTTTTTTTTTTTTTGGGGGGGGGGGTCAAAGTATGGGACATACTTGTATGCTAGAAAGCAAAGAAAAGACATCATTCTTTACCTTTTCCTGAGAGCATATTTTGATTGAGGCATCATGTAAAACTGGATCTAGTTCGGGTGCATATCTCACACTGATACTATCCAATTCAATCTCACCACGTGATGGCCAATCTGGTGGCGGCTCAAGACCTGTTTAAAGATATCACAAGAATTTAAAAAATCATATTACTCTCTTAATGCAAAGGAGTGGAAATCCACTCTTTTTAGAGTCATATTAGGGATCACTTTGCTGTTGTTTTTTCTACTTCAATCCACTCCGAATTATTGTGGAATACACTCCAAAGTAGTAGTTCGAACTACACTTTTTGAAAAAGGATTCCACTATTTTGAGGGTGCATGATTTAGGCAACTTCTATCTCCCCCTCTGAGACATTGAGCATTTCATTTATTCTCATTTAAATAAGTGACCATAACAACCAAATTTTATCAGTTTTCAGTACACCTAGTGATACCCTCCACCATAAATCATAAAGTAATTCATCACATCTATAATCACACATTTTTACAAGCCTTCCAACTGGGACAATTTTGAAAATGTCCGTCCGTGACGTGAACTGATCATACTCGATACTAACATTAAGTTATATTATCAACTGTATGTTGCGCATGACCTCCCATTACTTTATTACAAATTTCTTGATAATATGATAATTTCATATTCATTTCTTTATTTGACTACAAAATTACTTGCTAATTATTATCTACGTTAAGATGACATATCTTACTCTATCCTCTTTGGGAATAGCTTGATCGGATACCTACCATTATAATCCTCAGTAGGTACTTCGGAGTAGAAACGAATGCGTTCTACAGCGTTCATCTGAAGCTCTAAGTCTGAGCATTGACGCACCATAAAATTCATATACAGCGAAATCTTCAAGATTGAATAGGGAGAAAGAAAATCATCCCATTTGTGAGCTCATCTGCTACATACATTCTTTGAACATCTCCAAACAAATATAAACATACAACTCTTCATTTACATAGTAGACATTATTTCCAGGAAAAAAAATAGTTGATTTGAAATTATTATTTCTGTGATGATAGTATTCATTTATTACGAACTATGATTCATTTCCACGGCGGTTTCTCTTGCCCTCGAACCTTTGTTTTCCCTTTCTTTTTGGTTGCGAAGAGGCGAAGGGTCAAACGATTTCAGGGGAGCGTTTCATCAAGCATTTTGTCAGTGATTTTTACCGACAACTGTTATAAGCTACTGAAATCCTTGCATCTGACTGGATGAGAGCAAATTTGTCAGTAAAAAATCACTGACAAGAAACTTGATGAAACGCTCCCCTTGATGTATATCCAAGATATTTACCCACTGACAACAAACAATCCCAATTTGAAATATACTTAAAAGATAAAGTTGAGTTCTGGGGAGCGTTTCTTTCATCAAACGTTGTCAGTGATTTTTACTGATAAATTTGCTCCCAGCCAATCAGATGCAAGGATTTTAGTAGCTTATAACAGTTGTCGGTAAAAATCACTGACGAAACGCTTGAGGAAACGCTCCCCAGGTTATGCGAATACATTGTGGAAAAAAAAACTGTTTGGAAGCAATTTGGAAAGGTTTATTATCTAAGAATTGGAGTATACTGTGAGGCACTGCACACAGAAATGAGTATATGGGACTACACATACTCGCGTATATGTGGCATAAACGTTTTTTCGAAATTTTCAGCTTTTTCTTGTCATATTTGGAATATGAGGACATTTAACGAGCAATCCTTTTCACGGGAAATTTCTACTATGATATTCTTCTAAACTAACTGAAAACAATGAGAAAGCTCAGAAATTCTTTTCCAGAACTCAACCTCCTCTTTGATTACCTTTATTAATGTGTCTTTAAAGCAGTGGATTTCATACCAAATAACAGTGTTAAATTAATTCTTTCCTTAATGAGAAAGCCCGAATGTAAATGGTTGTTTTTATACATCTTACCTCTAATGAATACGTTATCGCCAGGCCGACAAGACTAGAGTCGATTCCCAAATAAGCAGCACCGAGCAAGACGCATAAACTCGCTGAAAATACTATAAAATCACAAAGATAATCCTGCAAAATACGAATAATATTACTGTCAAGAACATTCATGCACTGTGCAGAAATCTAAAGATTGATGACACAATGGGATATAAAGTCTGAAGACTCGCGCGATGTAATACTTAAGATTGATATATGGGACAGTGCAATTGATTAATATTGATTAATAAATCAACGACAACGGCAGGTCCATGTAAAAAAAAAGACAATATATGGGTCCGCGGAAATCTACTTCCTCGGTGCTAACTCAGATCAAAATCGATGATTTTATAAGAGAATGACAGGAATAGACATTGGACTGTACTTGCATGCTTATAATTTGATTAATTCACAGCAGGCAATAAAAAATCTGAACTTTAATTTGATAAGTACAGGTATTAGGTGACCTTCCAACTGATGAAAAGTAAACATTGGATACATTATGCATAATTATTAAGGAGATCACTTAGAGAGCATTCCATACCCACTTTGATAACTTTTGGCAAAGTACATGAACAATTTCATCAAGTGCACAAATTTTAACCAAAAACAAAAACAAAAGAAAAACAAGCAACTTTGACGTCGCCATCGCAAAAGCGGCGCCTGTACCGCGCCCACTTGACCACTGTACTCACACAAAAAGAAAAGCTAAGCTCATGAACAAAAAACACATACCAGTCTAACAGAGACCCATCTCATAGTGGTGAGAAGATAGAGAAAGACGGTATTGTTGACATTGATGCGATCCATTATGGTCTTGAAGAACCTCCTCTCATCTTTGTATGCTCGTATCGTCGAGAGACCGCCGAGAGTTTCCGAGAAGTGAGCGAAGACTGGGGAGCGTGAGACACTTTCCGATCGCTGCAACTCCCTAGGAAAAGAAACATTTCACAGGTTTATATCGTCCTTTCACTTATGTTTGCTTACAATTTTATTATTAAAAAATGGTACAAAATATAGGCCTACATTTAATTAATGATTGTGAAAAAAAAATTTGATAACGTTATAAACATATGAATGGTGGACTTACCTCGATGTTTTTATGTAGTAGATCAGCAGAAGTACAAAGATGGCGCCTATCGGAATGAAGAAGAAAACGAAGTACCAGACGACAAAGACTTGAACGACCAGGGAGCTGACGACGTTGGCGGATAGGGTGATTAGCAGGCGGAGGGAATGTACTAAACGCTGCACAATAATAAGATAATAAATCAATGACTAAATACATTAGATAAGTTCAAACATTATTTTCAGAATATCATATACAGTATGGGACAATTTCGATGATTTGCTTAGGATTTGCTTAGGTCACAAACGAAGTGCAATTTCATTGTGACGTCACGCTAGCTGCATGCGCAACAATCATTTATTGACCAATGATAATTTTCTGGGTTTTCTAAATAATAATTTTGGCATATTGTATATGGCTTGGGCATGAGAGGCCGCTAATTATTTGCCGATTCTACTTGATACGGTCAAATGAGGGCGCAAACGTTGTGTTTTGTATTTTTACCTTCGAAAGCTAAAAAAATCGTTTAAGTTGATTAAATCATCAGAACATCTTTGATTACATTGGTAAATTTGGTGTATAAAACAGCAATTTGTTGAAGGTTCAAAATGGCAAAATCTCGGGAGCTGCAAGAGGCTCCGCCAAGTGGACCCAACCCAGATAGGGGCTTTGTGGACACATACATCACTCGGGGTAAAAAAATAATATCTCCTCTTCTGATCATATTCAGGTGACATAAGTTAGCTTGATTCATAAATTTTCGTACATATTAATTTATCTAAGACAATCCCCAGGGCATTCATTGGTTAAACCATAGTTTGAGGGATGTTTTCGCTCATTATCGCATGGGAGTGGTAATTATAGATGCAAGTCAGTCCCGGCGGTGCTCATTGAACCGGTTCAGTGATTCTCTCATTAACATTTCAAAATGGTCCCTCTCACGAAGTGAGCGGAGCAAACATACGTGAACGGAATGGAACAGGCAAACAATAAATAATTACCTGATCAACCAGTTGGGTATCACTCGAGAAACGGTTCAGAATTCTTCCAATAGGCGTTGTATCGAAGAACCTTGGCATATTGACATCAGAGAGAGAGAGAAACATTATTTTTCAGCTGCAAGGGGTAACACGGCATTGTAGTAACTTGTATGTCCATTTGTTAATAAAACGTTTCTGGTCCGACGGAGAAAACAATGTTGTTCATTTTCTCAACGGGAATTTTCAGGTGAGGCCAATTCTCGAGTTATGCGTAACAGGAGGGGTTATTGTCCTACATTGATTGCCTAATAAAAGAGTGATACAATATTATACACACTTGCCTAATAAAAGAATGATACAATATTATACACACAAGTTACTTCAAGAAGGTGTTGTGGTGTATTTGAGTCATCCGACTACAGATCACAAGGTACGGGGTTCGAATCCCTGCCACGGCACTAACGTCCTTTGGCAAGACATTAATCTACCATTGCCACACTCGACCCAGGTGTAGTAAGTGGGTACCTGGTAGGATTTATTCCTTGAATGCACTGAGCGCTACGGTTGCCATGCTAAGCCGGGGTAATGATATGCAGAGCCCTCAGGGAGAACAGGAGAACAGTATTTTAGTACTGATGAGGCTACCCTGGGTAAATAAGACATTATTATGACATCCAAAATAAATGTCTTATATTCTCGCCCAAAATAAACAATGTTTACATTCAGTCAGAAAACGTAACATCACCCTTTATGGCTTTCACTCGCAGAAAGTGTTTTCATAATTATTGTAAAGGAAATCATCAAAATGAATGTAACTCTTACCTCATGGGTATGTGGATGATGTTATTGAGAACAGCATAGTGGAGGTTCCTTGAGGCACGTATGGCGCCGATTGAGATGATGAAAATGGTGGCAGCAGTAATAGTCAAGGTAGCGAGAGAAAGACCCGCATAACCACCAATCCAGTATGATGTCTTGTCAATGGCATTCTGTTCGTACAAAATGGTACAACAAAAAGAGATTTAAACGCAAGACGTGGTATGTGGTGTATAAGTGCTAAATTGATATCAGGGGCGGCGATTGCTTGTCAAGGACGGGGGGGGGGGGGGCTCGCGAATAATTCCAGGGAAGAATAGGTGCTTTAGGGAGTTCACATTTTCTATTGTATAATAAAAAAGCAGGGAAATCTTTGCCTAAATAATAGCAACGGTTTAGAGAACTTTTGCAAAGGTTTAAGTGCTAGTACATGTATATGTAAGCTTATCGGTATTACCTGTATAGATATAAACCGTTTCCATGCCAAGATAATCTTGTAAAAAGATATGTAAATAAATTTTGATTTGTAGCAAAAACTCGACGAAATCCTTTGGCGACATGTGAGGTGGCTTCTTCCCACTTACCCCGGTCAGGTTGAGATCATATTGGGACCAGGAAGACAGCCAGAAATTGGTTGAGATCTGCAAGGTTGAGTTAAACACCACAGTCAATAAAACAAAGACTGATAGACCGTATCCCATAGCCTTGAAGTAATGGAGATACATCCGATATGACACGGAACCTTTCTCCTTCTCCTCCTTTTCTATCAAACGCCCCTTTTCATTTTCTTCAGGACCTGTTTTGGAGATGTACAAAAATCATATTATGATAAATGAACGCAATCCACATGAACAGATACAAATTACGAAACACGCTTTTGAAATACAATTTAGTCACTATCTATAGACGCTATCGTTTAAAGGGACCGTGGATTCATGTGGCTTTCAAACAACACCCCTGTCATTATCACAATCCCAGAAACACCTGTCTTGCCTTCATATCAATGAATTGCGATGGAATTAGTGCTTGTGGAATGATACCTTTTTCAGATTGGACATAATCATCATTATACTTTAAAATTACATTTTGTTGAACTCGACTGTTGTCGTTATCCTAACCCTGAGAATATGTTGATTAAGCAAATGCATTACCCACTGAATTCTAGTAAGTAAAGATAATTATTTTTAAAACATGTTTCTACTTACATTTGTCCACATTGGTTCCTGAAGTCGATACTGAACGAGCTATCTGATGTCTGAGAGCTCTTCTTTCGTCCAGTAATCCTTCTGACTCAGCACATGACTCGGCCTCCGACTCGCTGAAGATCTGTACAGCTTTGTTCCACTCAGAGCACAGGGTCGGGTCAGCAATGGCCACCTCCTCTGGTGAGCCCATCGTGACTATCCGACCGTCTTTCATCACAATGATCTGTCATAAAATACGTATAGGTTAACTGAAGACTGATGATGTCACTTTTTATTAGATCATATACATAGCTTCTACTGACGATTTTTCTTTATTATAGAGAATTAAATCAACCTCTCATTATTTGAGAAAGCATACATCATCATGGTATTTGGGGACGATTAAATATAATTTTTCTAAAATCATTTTGCCTCCAATATCAAGCTCATTACATCCCACCAGATGAAGAGCCATGCAATTCTGACCATGAATTTTACAAAGGATAATAATTCAAACGCCAAAGGAAATTGACAGAACTCGCATCGTATTTTTACTGTGTATACATATTTGTAAAACCTATTTCATTATAGAGCCACACTCTTAAAATGAAAAGCTAATATATCGCAAAACTTTCTAAGGTTCTTATCCTATACAATCTATATTGCTTATATTCATTGTATATTTCGTGTGTGCGCTTGTAGCAATACCGTAGTAGAAGATACGAACCTGGTCAGCCTCTGGTAGATACTGAAGCTGATGCGTTACGAGGATAACAGTCTGTTTATTTTTCCTCAAAATCTTAGAGATGCCATTCTCAAAGAGATGCGCTCCAACGTGTACATCCAGGGCAGAAAGAGGATCGTCCTGAGAAACACATACACAATCCAATTCAAAAATAGAGTTCATTACTTCCTACTAATTTTCATGTCACCAAAGAGATCCCAAATATCAGCTCTATTGTGTGGTATAAGTCTATTTTATTATTCTTGTAATATCGTATCGAAATTTCAAACAAGTAGCGACATTGCGAAAAAGATGTACTTAGCATGCTCCTTTCCTTAGCAAAAGTAACATGGGGGAGAATTCATACCTGCAATGAATATTGATAATGATGTACATTTTTAAGGAGAAAAAGAAAAGCAGTAGCATGCCTCTTATCGGAAAGAGAACGGATACGCGAACTCGATTCTTAATTTGAATCCGGCGAATACTTTTTACCAACTTAATTGGGTTAATGCACCATTTATTTCGATCGCGAAGGTTCGTATCCCACCGTTGCCACCACATTAAGAGCATGACTACCAGCCACAGTATTAAAGTGTTAACGAACCCATTTGTTTGGTTATTAAAACAGACCGGGGTGGATCACAGATTTCGTAAAAATGTTGGGGCACAATGCCAGAAAACCTTTATCACATTTTCAAATTGCCTTTTGGGGGTGAACGTTTGAAAATTTTAGGGTTTGTTTAGTGAAGTAAGCCACACTTCAGTTTTAAAAAGGGGCACGTGTAGGTCGTGACCCCCCCCCCCCAAGCCAAAATACCCTCGTGCAAACGAGCAAACACGGGCTGAAAATAGAGTCAAACAAATAACAAAGATGAAACATCATGCCTCAAGCGGGCAGCCACACAATGGCGCCATTCTGATAAAAAACTTAATTTTAACACGAATCCAAGGTAAAAATATTCTACCACATTGAGTAATGTTCATAATACTTGCCAGTATAACGATGTGCCGACCGGAGTATAGTGCTCTCGCCACACTGACTCGCTGCTTCTGTCCTCCACTCAGATTGATACCTTTCTCTCCAATCTCAGTCTGATCTCCAGCTGGCAACATGTCAATGTCGGGCTTTAGTGCGCATGCTCCAATTACTTTACGATATCTGAGATCAGATGGGAAGTTTAGTGGAAGGAACATTTCATCATGAAATAGTTAACAATTAAACGTAGGCGATATCACAAGGTTATAATAATAATAATAATGGACTGGAAATGTCTTTTCAACAAAAAGGAGTATTTGCATTTTCAAAAACTCACTTGGAATCCCTGAGCGTTTCTCCGAACAAGATATTATCCTTCAGCGATGAGTTGACAAGCCACGCTTTCTGGGCGGCAAAGGCCACATCTTTGTGTGTCCTGCAGTAGGGACAAAATAAATTGTGTAATGGTCAGCTAATTGTTTCCCTTCAAACCCCAAATCTGTTTGGATTATACGAAAAGATAACATTTGAGATTTACAGCTCGTCTTCTGAATAATCGAGGCTTTTGAGCAAACAAACCTCTGCAGGAGAAACAAAGATAGACACAGTATTCAATAAAGAAAAGACTATCAAATCTGTTGAAAAATAAACTAGAACTATATTTATCAAAATGACAGAAAACCCTAAGTAGACGCCTATATCAAATATCACTGAACTGAATAAATATAATCTTAATTAAAGTTAAGTGAATAAAATGAATGAAATTTTAAGTAAAGTATGGGTAGACACCTTTTCCATGTTTCAAAATAACTTTTTAAAAAGGGTCTCCGTCACTTTTTGCTTTCATGTTTTCTTTTTGCCTACGGACAAAATTTTGAGAGTGGTTACAGAGCCCCTCCCCAATCTCCATCTCAAAATCCAGAATACGACATTATCTTACCTATTCTGTTGAACGTTTCCAGAAAGTGTCGTCATTTCTCCCATGATTGCTTGCAAGAGGGATGATTTGCCGCTACCAACAGTACCGACTATAACTGTCAGTTTACCTGTCAGGATGATAATTGTTTAGAGAACCACAATTAACAATTAAAAGAAGAGGAATCAAAGAAGAAAGGGGCGGGGTTTAAGTTAACAGGAATGGAAGGTGCGGATAGACAGAGACTGAGAGACGAAAAGAGAGTAAAAAGAAAGAGTACTCGATATTTTTTGAATTTAGAAAAAAGAAATCAACGACAAAAATTAATTACAAAAATTTATAATGGAAAGGATGATTTTGAAAAATATACCTTAAAAATGAAATTAAGTTAACTTTTAATGATTTTGTCTTCGGCATACCAGGTGGTAATTGCTCTGCAATTAATTTTGTTATTTTGTATGCAAAATATTATATATTTTCAACTAAATATTTAAACGGCTCATTTCAAAAGAAATTGGAATATCAATACGAGATAGAAGAAACTATGAATATGCAACACGATCAGTTTATCTTAAATCTTGATGGAGAGAGGCATATCCAACTCATTTGAATTCTACATTTTCTTTGTATATTATATAGTTTTATGTATCATTTACATTTTGCATTTGTGTATATTGTTTATGGAGAAATATTGAATAAAGACTTGATTTGAAAAAAAAGGAAAAAAAGAAAGAGAAATTACGAAAACCTGAGCTACAGATGGATTTGTAAATGGTAAGGCAAACAAGAATTATAGTGTGTATGTTGAATAAGTAGATGGGGGAACAATGTATCATGGAGGCTGTTGATATAAATGTCTGTATTCTAAGCGGTAATGAAATCTTCACCAGACTACTTATGATATTCAAATATGAACTGAGACATTAACGATAGAAATATTCAAATGCTGACGGAGAAAATTACTATGTGCAGATAAATGTTAAACGAGAATTTACAGATAGAAAATCGTCAATACAAGTGTTAAACTCGGAAACTTATCAATACAAATGTTCAGATATAAACAATGAAATTACCAGGAGGAATGTCCACGTTTATATTGTGAAGGATAGGCGTTGTGGAGCTGGGATCCCATGTAAAATTACCATCCGTTATCTGTATCAAAAGGAAAGTAACATTACAATAGCAAACATTATTCTGTGTTGGCGGACCGGATGACGTTCAAGTACATCGTATGCACAGTGCATTAAATAACACACGTTTGTCATCAGACAACGTTACACTGTTTTAAGTCATTAATTATTATTGCGACGAGAAACACAGAGAAATTCACACTGACAGTAGATGATAATCAAATTATCAAAAAAGCAATAATGAAACGGTAATAAATAAATGAGCCTTTCAGATGGATACTTAGAAACAAATAAGATAGGACGTATATTTTAAAGATTTAATAATAATAATAATAATAATTAACAATTCTTATATAGCGCATAACACTTTGCGGAGCATGTCTCTATGCGCTTAGAAAAATGACAAGACACACAATGAAGAGGACATGAATGAAGGCCATTGTCATTCAGTGGTCAAGTCTATTGTTGGTAGAGTTGGGATTCAGGACACAAGAATGACTCTGTGTATGGTTGATCACACAAGAATGGGCTGGCTTTGGCTATGTTCTTATGTGTAGCTTGAATATAACTCCTGGCTTGCAACTCACAGTTGGTAGAAATCCAAAATGAAGTTCACCAAGGACAAGAAGAAACTGTCCATATTGCCATTTAACACTAGTCTTGCAGGATCAGTATATCTTAGTGAACAAGATGGTACTAAAATCAATAATTATCAGGAACCAAGTACAGTGATAGTCACAGGATAGAGAGAGAGAGAGGTCAAGCAGCTGTTACGCGCTCCACCAGCTACTCAAAATATAGCAGGATTTAGCAGGATTTAGCAGGATTTAGCAGGAATGCTTTTTTTACTAATAATCCGTATTGGGTGACAAAGCAGTGATAAATAACCAAGAGAACGTTTACAAGGAGCAGGTAGGAACGCCAGATCTATGGGGGCACGACCTTTAAAAGCCAACTCCTACGAGACCAAAAGAAAGTTGTGCTCCTTATTTTTTATGTACACCCTTGAATTCTTAGAACCAAAGGCAACTAGAAATATGATCACTTTTTTTTTTTGGGGGGGGGGGGGGTGGACCTTCTTTTTTTAGATTTTCGAAATCATGTATCCGCCCCTACATAATTTAGTGAGTTATTTGAATGTTTTACCCTTATAGCTACGTCATCAGGTAGCTCTTCATAGAATGAGGTATCCATGCTACCCCTGGAGTCAACAGACCCGTAAGACGTGGTGCTGGCCAGGAGGGGTGCCCGGTCAGAGTCCGGGAGCCCATCTTCGTCAATCGAGAAAGTCCTTTTGTCCTTCTTCGGCGTTCTGATCTTGACCTCTAATCCCTGAGAGTAGAAAACGACGGAGGAAAATTGAAGGAATTTAAACGGGCATTTTCGGATGATAGTCATAATGTTTATATGTCATAGATGACGGCTCTACATTACACCGATTCTTTTTGTAAGATAAACATTGAAACTACTAAAATCACAACCTTTGGTCTAAATTCGATGTCCTTTGTACCAATTGCGATCGGATAAATTATGACAAAGAATATAGGATATGATCAAGGGCATCGCTAGACCATTTTGACCACATTTTCTCATAATTTGTCGATATATATTTTTTTAAATACTCATATGTCACAGCCCATCCCCCCCTCCCCCTAGCCTCTTGCCTGGGAGCCATATTGCCATACTTTTTCGCACACAACCTGTTCCAGAACTGAACTTACATTATAACTGTTTTGATAGCTGTCATCAATTCCATTCGACGTCTTAGCCTTTCTGTTCACGATGGTGGTCTCGAAATCGTTTCCGTCGTCGTCGCTGCCGTCGATCTCCGGCGCGAGGAAGTAGGTCTTGAGGCGCCTGCAGCTGACGAGGCAATTGACGAAGAGATTGATGACGAAAGGGAGGATGAAGAGGGGAGCGATGATCTGGTTGAATAGAGAGAGGGTGGTGAAGGCGATATCAGGGGTCAAAGGCTTCCCAGTGATGCTGGTGTATGTTCCAAAGGCCTGGAAGGGGGAAAATGGAATCAGATAAACCTGACAGAAATCACATTAAAATTGACGAAGGGATCATCTGCCAGCGGTAATAAAAGAGAAAAAGATTTACATGTTATTCGGCAATATGGTAACAGAGTAAATTCCTGATTTGAAAAAACAACAACAATCAAATGAATAGAAAGTGACATGCCTTGCATACCTGAAAAAAAATGACGGGATCGCTGTTTCTCTAATACCCCATTCACACCAACGAAACCGACACCACTTTTGACCAAGCAAATATTCACATGAACACGAATGGCCACGATTGCTTCCGTCAGGCCTAGTCGATCTGACGAAGTGACTTTGGTATTATACAATTTTCGTTCAAATAGAAACAGATGTTTTTTATAGTGAGTTAATGTCTACGGATGGGAAACATGCACGAACATATTATGAAATACGATGGCCCCAAAATGGAAAAGGTGTAATAGAAAAAATGACTAAGAAATGCAAGGGAGTTCGAGGTAAACATTCATTTCAATAATAAGCATAGTTTTCACTCACCACCAACGTAACAATAACGGGGATCCCAGAGTTAAGAACAACTGCGAAAGAGAGAGATATTGGGGGATGAACTTTAAATTCAAACTTTTATAGTTTCACATATCAAACACCGTTCCCTTAGTTTAAACTGCAGTGCGGTTTCTAGTCAATTGCTATAACTAGTTTTCATACCTTGAAAATAGTTAACAGTTTAACATTAAAGGTACAAAAGTGAAAACCATATGAAAAAGAACAAACCTTGCAAATTGTGTAACATTTTTACAGATACCCCCAAAATAATGCGGAGGTACCGTGGTAAAATGTATATAAAATGGTTCATGAATTTAGCTTTCAATTATAAGATTGAGGGTTCAAACCCCAGCCCGGCACCAACATTTGCCGCTCTCCATCCAATTGTAAATGGGTACCTGACATGCTACAGCGCTACGTACATACAGATTTGGCCGCTTTGCTACAACCGGCGTAATAATAATGAAGCACCAAGAACGGGTGACGGACATGAACATGATGCAAGAAGCCACCATTATTATTGATACTATTATAACATTAACAAGGTTTTATAATGGATTAAGCTTACAAAATCTGGGTAGAAATTAACGTAAATTATTTTGTGTTTCTTTTTTAATTCAGAATTATAACGAATGATGAGAACTACTTACAGTTGCATGATATGATGAGGTACACCTTGAAGATCTGCGTTAGCTCTTTCTCTCTTGCCTGTTCGATCAATCCATAAAATAACTTCTCCCAACCGTAGATCTTAAGCAGCTTAATACCCTGCAGCATCTCATTCGACAGCTTAAGTCTTTTGTCTGCACATTGCTAACATTGTAGAAAAGAAAAAATCCCACATACAATTGAATATACGTTACATTATATAAGGGGCTCCCATCCACGTTTAGCATGAGTTAGTTTAATTCAGATAAGTCATCAAATGATGATTAAAGATTGCATGTATACCTAATAGGCCGGGAGACTATCACGAAACAGTCACCCCATTTTACATATTAGATTTGACCATCATCCATGTCTTTCACAAAAAGCTTGTCAACCCGAACGAAGCCGCCAGGTTTAGCCCCCAGAGCCCATCCAAAAGGGCCACCAATTCGGGTCGAATTCAACCCATCTTACATATGCGCCAAACTTTGTCAGAATGAAGGTGTACGACTATACATTACCAAAACACAAAAATGACAAGACTTTCCGTCGGGATGGGTTGTCAGACGGCCCTTATAAATTGGGGCAAATTTTTCCCCTTAAGGGCCATGGACCAAATTTTGTCAGAAGGAAGAGGTATGGGTGTACATTACAAAAATATAAAAACTGACAAAATTTCCATCGGGAAGGGAGTGTAACACGCCCCCGAAAAGCACCAAAGTGCCCTTAAACCAACATGTGCTGCCCAAAATGCTCTTGATGTAGAGAAAAACAAGACTATAATAACAATCCCTTAGGATTCCTGTGTGGATTTGTAGAATTACTATAGATATATTGAGACATGTGCAACTGAGGTAACCATGTTTGGTTTTACCGATATGTCACATGTATTTTTTCGAATTTATTGTTTTGCTTTTGTTCAAGAATGATTGAATAAAATGTTTCATTGGAAAAACAAATTCTGAAGTGGAAGACCGACCAGCTACGGCATATCTGAAATGAAGGAGCGTGGCATGGAGAAACAGGGGGTAGGCTGCTCCACCATCCTGGAAAAGCAACTGAAATCTAAAGCTATTTGGAAATATCTTAGTCTAAATTGGGCATTGGTACTATAAAATCTCATTTGTGGTCATTGCACAAGCAAGGATAAAAATATATATTCATATATTATTATGTCATACCAGAACTTTCTTCATGACTCCGGCGACAGTGACACCAATTTTAATCTGGATCGGAAACGTTATAAAGAAGAGACTGGATGCGATGAGAGCAGGATAACCCATCTCACGATAAAGCAGAACTAAAGTGAGGATAATCTAAAATAGAATTGCATAAAAAGAGAGATGTTAAGAAAATGCAATCTACTTCGGTGAAGTAAAAAAGAAAAAACCAAACTACACTAATTACCGAGAACATGTTATAATTGCATAAGGATATCAATCGTAGTGATTAGAATTTAAGCCCCTGCTTGTATCGAGCCAACTTGTGCCCAACGTTTTTGGAAATCTGGGTGTACATTCGCATATTTAAGTTGCCATTCGTTCGTGACAAGTTTGACACTGATCAATACGCTAGGCATACGTTGGTCATTCGCAGATCATCCGTTGCGTAAGCTCAGCATTCGTTGGATGGACTCTACACATACGTTGTCATTCGTTACTGGATGCTAGTTATACATTAGCATTCGGTCCTTATACGATTAGCATTCGTCTAAATATGCCAAGGAAACTACGGAAGCGTTAAAGTGCCATTCGACTTGACGACTTTTCGAGATATTTTATCTCGACAAGTTGACTTAATATCCATATTTTGTCGACTTGTAAAGATATTTATCTACGGAAGCTTATAAGTGCCAACCAGATGACGAGATAAGAAGACGGGACGACAGTTTTAAATGACGAGAAGACGAGATAAGAAGACGAAAAGACAAAATAAATGACGATAAGGCGAGTTGTTGGAACTCGGCAAGTCGGCTTATTATGGACAAGAAGACGAGATGATGAGTTATTGGAACTCGGCAAGTCGACTTGTTTAGGATAAGAAGACAAGATGAAGAGTTGTTTGAACTCGGCAAGTCGACTTGTTTAGGACAAGAATACAAGATGACAAGCTAATGCAACTTGGCAAGTCGTCATCTCGTCTTCTTGTCCCAAACAAGACGACTTGCCAAGTTGCATTAACTCGTCATCTCGTCTTCTTGTCCTAAACAAGTCGACTTGCCGAGTTCAAACAACTCGTCATCTTATCTTCTCATCTTATAGCAGTCGACTTGCCGAGTTCTAACAAATCGTCTTCTTGTCTTCTTGTCCAGAATAAGTCGACTTGCCGAGTTCCAATAACTCGTCTTCTCGTCATTTGAACTTGTCTTCTCGTCTTCTTATCTCGTCATCTGGTTGGCACTTATAAGCTTCCGTATTTATCTAAACATGTCGAGTTATAATTTTTGGGAAGTCGACTTGGCAAGATAATATATCTCGCCATGACGACATAATTTTTTTGTTAATTCGACTTGTCAAGATAATATATCTCGCCATGACGACATGATTTTTTTGTTAAGTCGACTTAGATAATTTATGTCGCCATGTTGACTTATAATTTTTGGGAAGTCGACTTGGCAAGATAATATATCTCGCCATGACGACATGTATTTTTGTTAAGTCGACTTAGATAATTTATGTCGCCATGTCGACTTATAATTTTTGGGAAGTTGACTTGGCAAGATAATAGTGTCGCCATGACGACATAATTTTTTTGTTAAGTCGACTTGGCAAGATAATTTATATCGCCATGTCGACTTATAAAAGTTATTAAGACGACATGGTTATATAAATATCTTTACAAGTCGTCATGGCGATATATATTATTTTGCCAAGTCGACTTCCCAAACATTATTAAGTCGACATGGTTAGATAAATATCTTTACAAGTCGTCATGGCGAGATATATTATATTGCCAAGTCGACTTCCCAAAAATTATAAGTCGTCATGGCGACACTATTATCTTGATAAGTCGACTTAACAAAAATACATGTCGTCATGGCGAGATATATTATCTTCACAAGTGGACTTCCCAAAATATTATGTCGTCATGGCGAGATATATTATCTTGACAAGTGGACTTCCCAAAATATTATGTCGTCATGGCGAGATATATTATCTTGCCAAGTCAACTTCCCAAAATTTATAAGTCGACATGGCGACATAAATTATCTAACTAAGTCGACTTAACAAAAATACATGTCGTCATGGCGAGACCCTGATAGCAGAAAGTGGTAAAAATTACGTGATATTTACGTCGTGGTTTTCGTCTTTTTTACGTCCTGTAAATATGTCAATAAGACGACAACTTGCACCAACGCAAGACGTCAAGAGGACGTCTTATTTTGACGTCATCTGTACACTGTAAAAACTGAAGTGCTGTATATAGCACTTTTTGAGGCAATGCATAGGGACTGCACTCAGAGTGATATTGAATGCACACAGCGTGCTATTTCAGCACTTTCACGGGAGCTGGACCGGCTCCTTACTCTGCTAAACATTCATAATAAAAAATGAAGAAAAAAATAAAGAAAAAATGGGCGAGCTTCGAACCAGGGTCCGCTGATCGAGAATTGCTGGCATTACCGCAACTCACATTGTACGATTTAGAGCAGATCATATTGTTACATAGTGAATTTACGACACCACATAGTTCATGTTATCTACTTGACTCCCATGACTAAACTGGATTGCAAGAAGCATTCGTTAGTCCATCGGTAACGTCAGCGCCTCTCAATCAGCGGAACCTGGTTCGAGGCTCGCCACGGTCACATTTTTTTTTTGCTGGTAAATTAGCACACTACAAGTGCTATAAACAGCATTTCAGGTGCACTCACTATACATGCCCCTAAAAGTAGCACTTTAGTTTTTACAGTGTACAAGACGTAGAGATGACGTCAAAATAAGACGTCCTTTGGACGTCTTGCGTTGGTGCAAGTTGTCGTCTTATTGACGTAATTACAGGACGTAAAAAAGACGAAAACCACGACTTAAATATCACGTAATTTTTTAACACTTTCTGCTATCAGGGGATATATTATCTTGCCAAGTCGACTTCCCAAAAAATTATAAGTCAACATGGCGACATAAATTATCTTACCAAGTCGACTTAACAAAAAAATTATGTTGTCATGGCGAGATATATATCTATATTATTATCTATATTATTATATATATATATCTTTACAAGTCGACGAAATATGGATATTAAGTCGACTTGTCGAGATAAAATATCTCGACAAGTCGTCAAGTCGAATGGCACTTTAACGCTTCCGTAGGAAACAGATGTTGGCCGAGAATTTGAGCGTATTTGAGCATATCTGGACATTGCCAAATTTAGAGAAAAAGTTATATACGCTAGGCATAAGTTATCGCTATACGCTACTATGTGCGAGGGTTTAAAGAGTCCACTTCGGCAAATAAGTCTCGGCGGATGCGGGGGACGGATCAGGAGTGACAGAACTATAGTAAAAATGAAAAAAAAAACTAGTTTTGAGCAGAACATCAAAAAACCAAGTTTTCGAACGCAAAACGAACTCAGCTTGTATACAAACCCAAATGGAACGCCGGTCTTCGTAAACTTGCGAGGCCAATCGCACCCGTCGGTTCCATTGTTAACTGCTTACTAACAATAGTTGTGATAGGAGTGATCGACGCTAGAGAACCAACGCCTGGTGTGAGCCGGACTATACTCTCACATGGCGCATCAAGGATCGCGCCAATCGATGACTTATTTACTTCAGGGATGATTTCAATACGTTGATAAAGTCAAAGAAAATGGTGATAAAGTCAAAGAAAATGGTTTTAAAGTCAGATTAGTGTGATAGCTTACCTTCAAAGGCACAGCCCAAATCTCGTTGGATAGTTGGAAAAACATCATGACATTGTTGGCATCGACGGACATGTGGTTTGTGATCTGTCCCATGGTCATCATCCCACCCGACATCGCATACGTGGACATCCTCATCGACTTTCTATATACCATGGTCTAAAGTATTTTGGACATTGGAAACGTTATTAGGGATTCATTCTAAGTAGGTTAAGAAGATGTTTGATTGCCAGACTTAATAGAATCCCCATTTAGTTTGTAGGTATTTTTGTATATGTGTATGTATGTATGCTTGTTTGTTTTGTCTTTCCATTAGACTGAACAAGATACATGTATCGAATATCGTTATAAAAATTTTAATGGGATTTCACACTTTTTCAAACTTTTGTATTAATCATGCACATTATGATAAGGGTGACAATATTTTAACTTTACAACTGTTCAGTTCGTTTAAACGTCTGTAAGATTCACATATATTTGCTCTAATAATAAGTCACAGTAATATGATCTTCATAATCCAAATATCGCCAATAATGTTCCAACAAATACTGTGAACCATATGTGCAGAAATGGGAGTGAAGTTAGGTATGAATGATATGCTAGAAGGTGTTGTGACGCCCCCCCCCCCCCCTTAACTCTGTATAATATGTCTAGATTTTAGTACATTTTCGTTACCCCTTTTGGCATATTAACAATTTTCTTTTTCTTTTTGCTTTTTTGGTTTGTCTTGTTTCATGTGAATGATATTGTCCAAAACCCGCCGTTAAAATTTAAAATTCTCATGAACCCTCTTTTGTCCTTGTAAATTTTCGAAAAACATTGGCCCAAGACGCCCCTGGACAAAGGTTATACCTGTATTGCCGAACGAACATGTAGACCTTCCATAGCGACAATGTACTGGTAGAACTGATCACAGGAGTGACGTACGAGCGACGACATCAAAACAACCCCGACCAGCACATAACCATTAGCAAAGAACTCAGACGTTGTCACCAAATGCGGTGTAACAATCTGCAATTAAGTCATAAAATGCAAAGTTGGTCGAAATCACTTGAAAATTTCATCACATTATCTTCTAATCTGCTAATTTTTGAATGAGCATTTATGCAACATTTTCCATAAGAATATACCCACCCAGTTTAATTACAGATACAGGAGAGAAAATATGAGTTGAACCTATATACACTAAAGGAAAAAAGAAACTTATAAAAGTTCAAGAGATCACCAAATTAAATTCTCTGCATGGAAATGTACCAAATTTGGATATAATGTTGATTCAATGCATGGCTTTAAATGACAGTCAATAACAAAAAGTTTTCTTCAATGCCACAAAAGAAATGTGCACTGAAACAAAGGACTCTCTAATCCCAAAGTCACAAAGATAAACTGCAGTCTTGTACACCATATGCATGTCAATTCCAAACCATTCTTTCATTTTCAAGAATTATACGATTTTGGGGTTAGTAAGAGTAGACTCACCTCTCTCTGAGCATCTTCAGCTACATAGTACGTATTGGTGACGAAATTCACGATTCCGCTGATGGACAATGGACCTACAAATCCCAATATATCTCCTATGATCTTGAGAAGACCAGCGAAAGCAATCTTTGGGCCGTAAGTGATACACATTACCTTGAAGATGTTGAGCTCTTTACCGAGCTGCCGGCATTTCTCCTGAAAAGATGATTGTATAATTTCATAATTTAAAAAAAAAAAATTTAATAAACATTAAATATGACCAGAAATATCAAATTAGATGGATATATCTTAAGAAATAAAGCTATACATGTAGCTATAAAACGAAACTCAAAAGGACACTCATACTGTAACAACCATTTTTTCATCAACCATCATCTTTTTCTTACATCATTGTCTAATAGTAAGCAAACGTTCAACCAATGGTATTTGCTTTACTAATCTATTTCTAGACGATTTATTGGCCTACCTCGCGGAACCTTCAAGCAAATGAAATGTCATACTCAAAGTGTATGGTATCTATTTTCGCATCGTCGTATTATGACGCGCTGTCCGAAACGTTTGGAATACATGTATATAATAATATATAAATTCAATTTTATAAAGTACGATGATATAATTTTACCTTTTCTCTATCGAAGACTTTCCTAAACCTCTCATGGTTGTACTTTGAGGTGTGGACTTCGGGTATGCTTCCAAGATCATCGACATCAATGATCTTCTTGTAACCAGCCTTAAAAAGCCAATTCTCCCACCAAAAGGTTACTTCAGAGAGGAAGGTCGAATGCTTGGACAAATACTTCATATTATTTTGCCTCAGGTCGGCAGGGATAGCATCAATTGATGGTTGAAAGCAACATATCGTTTTCTGAATGAATACGATAAACATTAAATATATCAATATTGTTACATAATATTATATAATCATGAAAAGTGATTATAATATGCGTCTAAATAGAGATAACGACATATTACGAGACATCATTATGTTTAATATTGTGATATCAATTTTATTAAATATCTAATAAATGTAGGCTTAGAAGCCTAGCAGGAGCTTTAATGAAGGAAATGCCAAGGTCAAAGTTATACTTTATTATACATATTTACTTTTCATATCCTTCAAGGGACGCATCGGAATTTTTCTGTTGAAGTACCCGGGGTTACATGGAGGTGAAGGATAATTTGTTGCAGAGGTGGGTTTTTTCCCCCAATTACTCTTAACTGACAGCCAAACTAAGCCAAATCACTCGCATCCAAAGTAACATTGTTGTTAAAAGTTTTATAATCTTTTTTCATTTTTGAAATAATTCTCCCGAAGAGATAATTGTATGCAAATAAATAATATAGAAGCTGAACGTGATTGACTTATACAGGTCCAAACTTCCCTTTGGCCTTTCTATAGAAGAGATGCAGGGATTGGATTATATATAATCATGTCTTCATTATAATTACACGTTCATACGAAATGAAAATGAATGTCATAATTTATGGTATACTTACGAGGACGAAGCTGACTTCCACAATGAACAGGATGCAGTATATCACCAAGAATACTATAGTAACATCAAATCGAAAGATGTCGAGTTTGTTCACGTCATCATCAACAATCAAGTCATCACTTAGAAAATGATGCAGACGATAGGACATGGTTGCTATGGAAACCATCCAGAACAACAAAAGTAACCACGACAAATGCTTAGTCCGTCTCTTCTCCAAGAAATGATAGTATGAAAGGGAAATTATTCCAGATACTAGAAGACACACTCCATTGAGGTATAAATAGGGGTGGGGATGCTCGCCTCCGTTTCTGAAAGACTCGTCGCTCAGTATACCCTCGCCGATGGCTGCGAGAGATGCAGCGATGAGTGCCAAGCTAGTAATCCATCGTAGCGAATGTCCGGGGTATCTCAGAAGATATGGGCTAATCTTTCCCCGGACGCAGCAGCATCGCGTGAGAATAACCATTAGGATGGCCAACGCGGAAAACGTTACGGGTGGGACTGAGATGACGGCGTCCACAAAGCATTCTCGATCCACGGTCGAGTTGATGCTGGAAGCGATGTCGGAGGCGTTACTCCCGCAGAACCAATGCCATGCAGCAGTGTCCATGGTGTCCAGGTGTCTTGAGATCAGGGTGATTGAGAAAAAAAACAATGGATAAAAGATTTCACTGGTCAAATAACACTATATGATTACAACAAGATGAATGCGACTGCGTCTCCTATATGCCTCCGCCTAAATTCAGTTGATGGTTCAAACTGTTCTTGAAATATTGTGATAAACAGAATAAATTAAAGCCTCTAATTACATGTTAATTGACCTCTTTGGCATTTTACCTTACACCTTATAACCCAAAAGTCTGATCAATATCTCCTCCTATATAGTCAATAGTCATGAATGCAAAATAGTTGAGATATGGTGATAACAAAGGTAAAAAACATTAATTTCACATACACCTGTATAATGACCTCTATGACCTATCATCTTTGACCTACGTGGACAAAAATCTAACACGCAACATGCTTGATCATTGTTGATGCACTAAGTGATCTACAAGAATATTCGTAAGAAATCCTAAGAAACGCTCTAGACATGACACGGTTTTACACCCACGTTGTTTGCCCAAACTCCTTGGTTTGCCCAATCTCTTTGTCACTCATTATTCAGACCAGATCTATTATGCTCTATTGTAAGTATTATGCAATACGTTCCGATTCGGACCAGCGCACAGTGTCTGTGTCTTGTTCTAGTCTTTTCTTTTTTGTTAATGTTCTCTGTTGTTGTTGTCGGATAACGTTATAATGGCAATCAGATAATCTCTCCTCGGAAACAGCATAAAGCTTTGTTTAATATGTTTTAAAATAATCTTTGTGCCATTTTACATCAAACTAATCCCATCTCCTAAGCATCGAAGTATAAGTGAGACGTTATTCGGCGTTTGGAAGAAAATCAAATAGAGGCATTATATGATTCAGTGATATGACTGTGATAGGCTGTTATAGAAACAGTATGTATAATGCGCTTGATCGTGTACGCCGCAGAAGCTATAAGTTTGTTGAGAATTATGAAACAAATTAACATACATCACCATTAAAAGGAAACTGAAAATTCAAGAGAAGAACATATTTGTGTTTTATTTTTGGGTTTTTTTTGTGTGTGTATGTATTTCCATGCACGATGGCTGAATCCAATGCACTTCCTAATACATGCCAATCGATACTCGCGAGTAATTATATATCATCTTTTTCTTTCTTTCTTTTCTTTGTTTTGTCTGTTTGTTCGTTTGTTGTTGTTTTTGTATTTATGTGGGATGGGCTTTCCAGCCGTTATTTGATTGTGTTAATTCTTGATTTAATTCTTGATCTTTATATTCTTGTACATGAATATAAGTCTGTACTGATGATCTTTTTTATACGGAAAATAAAACCAACCAACCAACCAACCCACCAAGGACATAGGGCCTACTGTTGGGGGATTAGGAAGTGACTGACCAGGAGGAAATACTATAGCTGACAAGGAGACTTATCAACTTATCTGTAAACTCTCTCCTCACTGTTCTGTGCAATAGGGTACCAGGAATCAAGGCAAATGAAATAGTGCATGGTTATAATGTTACACATAATAAAAACAAGGTATATATATATATATATTGTAAGGAAATAACATATACAACAGCTTTGGCAACTCTCGTGGAAATAAATACAATGCGAAAGGAAATGAGAGAATAATGGTTGCGTAACTTAAATCAAAGTTCCCCAGAGCTGTCCTCCCTTTTTGAAATTTTTGCAAAGGCTGAAAAAATGTCTCCACCGGGAATCGAACCCGGGTCGTTGGCTTATATATACATGTAAACTGTACATGAGGTCAGTACACATAATGGTACATAAAATAGCAGAAATCAAGATACATGAAACCAGTATTATCCAGACTTAATTGTATTTAGAACCTAATCGTAAGGGGTGAGGAATGACAGGTAGGGTATCGAGCAAATTATGATGTCACACAATTTCATACGAAATGTAAAACTTTATATGCAAGTTGTTTATGTGAAAATACATTTCAATTATCATTTTTTATTTTTCTTATTTCTTTTTTTTTTCTTGTAATGAAATGTGTACTTAAATAGTTATATGAATCTTATTCTTCTTGAAATGTGTATTTCTATTCGCAAATATATTTTACAAGTTCATAGCGGCCCGCACAGTATGTTGCCTCGTTGCATATAGCTACATGCACATGACGGGTCACATGACCCGGTGATCTTGTAAGTTCAAGTCCAATTCGCGTTAACTTTGAACTATACAATCGTACTCCCAGCTGAGCTACATTCGGAAGTGAATTTACTCTACACACTGGGCTACAGAACCGGGGGGGGGGGGCGGGGGCTGGGGAAGCTGCAGCCCCCATCCCTCCACTTTTGTGGACAGATACGTTTCATAAAATCTCGGAAGAAGGGTTCGAAAATTGTCATTAATGAATGAAATCAAATAAGCCCCCCCCCCCCCCCCCCATTCAAAAATGCCCCACGGCCCCTGCTCACAGATTAGAATATGCTCTCCTGATCTGATGCTCTAACGTATATACGTCTGACTGCACAGAAAAAAAATATGATAGATATTTATAAACTCCTGAAACCTGACAGATTCTACTCAAATCTTACAGCCTAGTAACTAAACCGGCTGTCATTTTACTCAGGATATTGCAAATTCCTTTTAACAGACTTGTTTAATCACCGAGCCAGTGGTACAACATTTAAAATAATGTCCGGTTCCGGTCCAGTTTCGCAGCAGCTAGCAGCTTAAATTTGAGTTAGGTGTACCATGGACCATGGGTGTACCAGGGAGGTGGAAGACCTTCCTGGGTGTACCATGGACCTATTCATGGGTATCAACCAAGGATTGAGGTACGAGACAAGCTTGCCTAGTACTTCCTGTTTACCAGGGAAATTTCCCTGGCTATCCCATGCACCATGGGTATACATGTACAAGGAGAAGCAAGAATGAATGTGTAAATGGTCCGTAAATGGTAGTATACTCACAACTGTATTTAATCTAGGTCGGGTCGCACATCATTCCAAACATGAAATCGAGTTACAGCTTCGTCATAGCATGTCCGATATGTACATGTACATACAGATCCGTATACGTGCGTGGGACCTTAGCTTAAAAATCAAACAATTGCAGGTTCGTAGAGAATGGATTTTAAGTTTGGTTTACATACAGTGCACTCTATTCATGCTATTCATTCCCTGCGCTGCATAGTACAAGATCACTGGCCCGTACCAGCGAGAGTGGTTGCGAGTTGGTCGCTCACATCGATGTACCTTATGGCTTTGATTAACAGTGAATACCGAAATGGATTCTTTAAACTTGAGACGAAACATAGGGAAACGGTATGGAAAAATTGGTAAAACTCGATGCAAAGAAAATATATATAGGGAACGCGAGTTACATGAGTGGAAGAGTCAGAGATCAAACACCGTTTTCATGCCTGCCTTTCCCCCATCTACGTTGAATAAATCATTTGGGGCGAAGCACTGTAAATGTGAAATATGAAACAGTCAACTGAAACAGTCAACTGAAATAAGAATAATATGGAAATGATATTTGCATGTATATACAGATGGGTCTAAACTTGAAGATCTCAGAACAGGAGCTGCGTTTTAATGTTCCCCAATATCAGGTGATTAAATCTTTTAGATTGTCACATGTATGTCTCATGAGAGCGGAACTCGTAGCCATTCTAATGGCTCTGGAGTGGTAAGACAGTTTCGTAAAGTCCTGTTCAGTGGTCATTTTTAGCGACTCATTGTCAGCCCTTCAAATGATCGACTCATACTTTATTAGATGCGCTATTGTCAATGAAATCTTACACAAAATTCATAATTTTTTGTCGAAGGATATTCTTGTCTTTTTTGAATGGATTCCATCTCACTGTGATATTAACGGCAATGAAATAGTTAATAATAATAATAATAATACATTGCATTTATAATGCGCTTAATACAAATGTTTCTAAGCGCCGAAGTATTATTACCCCGGCTGTAGCTAGGCTACCGAATTCGGTGCTCACAGCATTTCAAGGAATAAATTCCTACCGGGTACCCATTTACTACACCTGGGTAGAGAGTGGCAAATGTAGATTAATGTCTTGCCAAAGGACATTAGTGCCGCGGCGGGACTCGAACCGCAAACCATGAGATCCACAGTCCGGTGACGTATCCACTAGACCACGACACCTCTATAGTTTCTAGTTGATAGGGCTGCCAAGAAAGGCGCTCTGAAAAACCATTTAGACATTGTTTTATCTAACACTACAAGCGAACTTGCATGCTCTCGGTTGGTTTATTATAAAAATATTTGGCAAAATGAATGGAATAGTTCAGAAAAGGGAAGATTTCTATATGCTCTGCAGGACAAGGTTACCGAGCACTATACAGAAAAGGCTTGTCTCGGAGAGATGAATGCCTGATCCAACAACTGAGAGTAGGTAAGTGTAGATTAAATTTTTATATGTTACAAATCAATCAGCATTCTTCCGGTCTTTGCGAAGTGTGTAAAGTATTTGAAACTATCGAACATTTCATTTTACGTTGTTCAAAATACGAAAAAGAGAGACACATAATGATCAGAAAGTTAAAACTCAATAACCCAACCCTTAAGCAGCTTTTTATTATGTTATGTACATGCCACTAACCGTTTTGGTTAGTCTGCTTTTTCCATGAACAGTTAGTATCGCGCGCATTGCATTTATCTCACAATTCTTGGATTATTGAATTTTTGCTATTTCGCTTCGGCTTTCGTGTACTAATTAAGGTGATGGAATATATATATATATAATTTGTTTTTCACTAATGATTCCATGCAACTAATAATCACCAAATGGATCGACGTTATACGTGGGCCTTCCTTAGCCGAAGTCCCACTGACGAAAGTGGCTGGCGCGTATAATCTAGAGAGATTGAAGTGCGCCATCATATTCAACTACAACAACAACAAGGAGATGTCTAACCCAATTTTCACTCGTGAATTATTGGGTTATACTTATATGATACCAATCGTTTTAGACAGCCCGTTATTAAGCTATCATAGACATTGTTATATATCCGATGTTGAAGAAATTGGGTAAAGAGCAAAAAAAAAAAAAAAAAAAATGTATGTATATGTGTGTATGTATGTGTATATACACTGTTGGTCATAATGTTAGCATAATTCGTATTTTCATAGTCATCCGTTGATTTAATCATATTTAAAAGCCTAAATAGATAATATTGACCAGGTTCATTCATTACATAATGATTTTGTGTTGTCGAGGTAAAAGTTGGTCAAGTGAAACATTCCATAACGTGGCCTATCTTATTGTTTGGTGCTATGAAAGGCAGAGCCTCCTTTCTGCTGTTGTTTTGCTGTCCATTTCGTGCAGAAAGCCTACGTGTGTTAACAGCCTGTTTTCAGAGTTAGCTTGATCAATTCCTACCAAATTTGGTACATTGATTCCTTACACTATGCCTCGCCAAACGGCACTTGCAATTCGTCAGAGGGTCCTTGCACTCCGACGGAATGGACGGACACAGGCCCAGATTGCAGATATTCTTGGACTATCGCAGCGTTTTGTGTGCCGCATCCTCAGAAGACATCGAGAGGCGGGTACTTTGAGTCCAGAGAGATCTACAGGTCGACCACGAAGAACATCCGCACGGGATGACCGTCAACTGCTGAACATGTGCCGTAGGAACCGGAGAATGCCAGCGAGTCGTCTTTGCCACTTGTGGAGGAGGCACTTCGGAGTGAATGTTTCACGGGAAACCGTAAACAGGAGACTTGTCCAACATGGCTACAGAGCTCGGCGAATGACCAAGGTTCCACCTCTCACTGTTCGCCACCGGGTTGCTCGACTCCAGTGGGCTAGGAGGCACAGGAGATGGCAGCTTGGTCACTGGCGCCATGTAATCTTCACTGATGAAAGCCGGTACATCCTTGACCGCACCGATGGGAGGCAGAGGGTTCGACGATTGTGGGGCGAGAACCTCCGTAATGACCGTGTCCAGGAAACCAATCAAGCAGGTGGAGGCTCAGTGATGGTATGGGTCGGAATACATTATGGCGGAAAAACGCCATTGGCTGCACCTGAAGGAAACGTCAACGCCGTCGTGTACCGCGATATCCTGGAACCCCATTGTCAGCTCCAAGACGACAACGCTCGATCACATAGGGCACGTCTGGTGAGGGAATTCCTTGACGCAGAGGACGTGCAGCAGATGCCTTGGCCTGCCTGCTCCCCCGACATGAACCCCCATTGAGCACGCCTGGGATGCATTGGGCCGTGCCATCAATGAGAGAAACAATCATCCTCAAAATGTTCAGGAGTTAGCCCAGGCACTGACCGAAGAGTGGGATGCACTGCCCTTGAACACCATCAACAACCTTGTGGACAGTATGCCACGGCGTGTGGAGGCACTGGTGCGTGCCAGAGGTGGCCATACCAGGTACTAAGTGACCCAACGAGATTAAAAAGAGGAACACTTCCCTTCAATCATCAAAAGATCCCAAGATTTTATTTTTCACGATAAAATTATCATGGTTAAACATTTACCAAAACGATACATTTTTTCAAGGAATCCAAGGTCTGGATGATTGTGTTTGTCAAAAGTGGTTTAAACCAGTGTATGAAGTTTGTATGAATTAATTTTTGTCTTATATTTTTTATTTCATATGTTGAGAACAGATTTATCAATAAAATCGGTGAAGATATAAGCTTTATTTTGCAAAAAAATGACTCGTATTGTTGTCAATAGTGTACGAAAGGTAGAAAAAAAATTATGCTACCATTATGACCAACAGTGTATATATATATATATATAATTGTGTATAGATATGTATGTTTTATGTTTTCCATTAACAATTGGAATTTACTTTCCCCCCCCCCCCTCTCTCTCTCTCTCTCTCTGTTAATTCCGATTGATTGCTGGGGTATCTTGATATTATAGCGAATAATTACGAATAATCACGATCGACAGCTATGTAACTTTGGAGATGGGATATTAACATTTTACCATACTAAATAATGATGACCAATAATAACACCATTTTCACCACAAAAAAGTCGCTCGTGGGCTTTCCGAAGCCTACGCCAAACCTACTATGACTGGCGCAAATAATCTGAGGAGATTGAAGAGCGCCGTCATAATGAAGAACCAATGCAACCAACCAACCGGAGACCATGCATGGCATATTTTTTGGAAGGCTAAACTCATTATTACGAGTTCAAAATTGAAGTTTCCGTCAGGTATGCGATGTATTTAGGATAATTAAAATGCAAATACTTGAATTCAGTGATTTAGAGAAATATACTTCGGTTCCATTATCTTCCATGATTTCTACAATAAACACATTTCAGTATTTCCATAATTATGTGTAGGCCTACACGGTTTTCCTTGAAAGGAAAAGGAAGTCACATATCAATTTATCTGACTCTATAATAATTCCTGTTTGCATAATCAGGGTTCTGATAGGAGGGGGGGGGGGCATTTCTAAAATATTTCTGACCAGGAAAAAAACAAGAGTCATCATCACATTAAACCCAAGCACATAAAACATGTGTAAAAAGAGGGGTCGCAAATATGAAAGGGTATAGCACAACTTTGAAACAGAAACTAGAGCAAACTTCTGTCGGGGGGTTGTTGTGCCCCCCCCCCCCCAAAAAAAAAATAAATAAATAAATAAAAAAAAAAAAAAAAAATTAATAAATAAATAAATAAATAAATTTAAAAAATAATAATAATAAATTAATTAATTAATTAAAAAATAATAATAAAAATCCACCACCGTGTTTATAGTTCCTTTGTAAAAGAGAAATCATTTAGTTGCCTGTTCTCATAACAGAATTTATATTTTTATATCAACAATAATCTCCCCCCCCCCCCGCTCTCTCTCTCTCTCTCTCCTTTCCAAACAAAGTGCCATTTATCCTTCTTTCTCCTTCTTAAATGTATATGCATTTTTTTCTTTCTTTTCAACCAGTATAGGGCCTATGTTTACAAGCGTATAGCTTTTTTTTACGGTCCTTCCACATGCAAACACTCTGTTTGTTTTATATTACAAAACATATAGAGTTTTATATGTACACAGGCCTTGTCAATATCGATATATGCCTATGTATCGGACTTTTTTGTATTATGTATTATGTATTGTGTATAATTATCATGTATTATGTATTATGCATTAGTATGTTTGATTGAGGTGGAATAAACTGAACTGAACTGAACTGAACTGAAATGCACTGAACTCATTCTGTCCCAGCTCTTTCTTTATTATCTGTGTGTCTGTCTGTCTCTCTCTCTCTCTCTGCCTTTCTCACCTCCCAGTCTCTTTCTCTCTCTCTCTCTCTCTCTCTCATTGTCTTTCTATCTCTCTCCCTTCCTCTCTCTTTTTCTTTGGGGGTTCCCTTTTTTTTTTTTTTTTTTTTTGGCCCGGCATCGATGATTGCTAAATTTACCCGACCTGATAATAATTGATTCACTAACCCAGAAAATTTGAGGTTTACAAGTTGAGCTATAGCTCCTCCTGATTTTTTTGTGGGTCTAACATTTCCATTGTCGTGGTTCTCATAGTTGTGGCGACATGAAATTTCCGGCATGAGCGGAACTATTACATTGGTCTCCGTTCTGGATATGCATTTTGCACTTCAACTGTTTTTCACAAAGCTGAATTCTCACTCAGTTACAAAGGCTTTGCTCTTTTATATATTTGGCTTCATATTACCATTCTAACTTGATAACCTGTGAAAGAAACTTATCATATTAGCTCTCCGCTTCATATAAGCCATCGTATGGGCCTGAAGGCTTTTCCCTAAAAATTGCATAACTTTTTGTTCTTGTTAAATGTATTTAGTTACACTGATTACATTTTTTCCTAATCTTTTTCTTATAATAGCTCATCAATGAATTTTTAATTCGCTTTGCTGCTAATGCATGTTTTTATTTTTTAATTATTTTTTTTCAACATTTTAGCCCTTCATAGGCTATTTTATTGGGTCAAATAAACCACATTTTACAATGCAATGAAACTGATATTTTAAACTCAAATAAACAATACTTTTACATTTCTCTCATTTTCGTTTTAATAAACAAAGATCGAAGTGACTGCCATTTAATAGTAAAAAAATTGTTATACAGACCCGATATAGTATAAATATATATCTTATACTCGTAATATTGAATAATTTTTATCTTCATACTATACCGAAAATCGGAATTTTGTTATTTAGCTTTTGTACAAACAGTTGTTGCTTAATCAAAGTAACTATACAATTTAAAGCATCATTTCTCTTTTCTTCAAACCGAAAAATTATATTGTCTAAATTAAAATTTATCTGTACTTGAGAGCCTTCATTTATCCATTTTGCTGTTTCATTCCAGACTGATTTACTGATCTCACATTCAAAAAAAAAAATGTTCAATGTCTTCCAACTATTTTTTACAGAACGAACATTTTTCGTTACTGACTATTTGGTAGTTGCTTGTTCAAGAACGGAATCCTATTTACTATCTTATACTGAAAATATCTTAAACCAATATCCGGAGTAAAACGAAATATCATGATATGATATTTCTGCATAATTGAACTATCAGGGGTATAATCTAAATAACGTTCCCATTTCGAGCATATTGATGGTATACATTTTGTTTTTCCAAGAAGTGTTTTGTAGATGTATATACATCTTATAGGTCGGGTAATAGTATTTTAATATAAAAGGCATCAATGGATCTACTATATGTTTTTCACCTTTTCAATACACATTCTATATATATCCACACTTTATTGCTTGACTTATAGAATATTAAGACAAGTAATTAAGTTTCAAGCAAATTTTTTTTTCACATTCTTCACGAGTCAACAAATTCCCCTCATCATTAATCAAGTCATTGATACATCTGATGCCTTTTTCATACCAAGATCTAAAAAATACAGATTTTTGCCCAATTTGGATACAACTATTTCTCCACAACGGATAAGTCAACCAATCACTTCCTTCTGCTCGGCTCAACAAAGACAAAGCATGAAATAATGTCAAAAAATATTCATCCCCAAACCCAACTACGAATGGTTTTGATAAAAATGACTGCAATAAATGATTAACATCATCACATATACCTAAAACAATTCTTCGAATCCAGGTAAGCTTTAGTGACATACTAAAAAACTCAACAACTGGCATTTTTAGCCCCTCCCCCTTCTTCATAATGTGCCAACAACCTGTTTCCTATAAATTTTATCCGGCTTATTCTTCCATATAAAATTAAAGAACTTGACTTTGATGGTTTTCATTAACTTATCTGAAGGGTTTGGAATTGACATAAACAAATCATTAAATTAATCATTAATGATTAAATGATTAATCATTATTGATTAATCACAAATAATTAAATTAATCATTAATCATTAAATTAAAAATGCATGTTTTTATGTTCCAATGTTTATTTTGTCATAATCTTTTAATGTGAACCAAGTATTTTAGTCTTCGAAGTTTTTGCTTGGTATGTTTTTTAACAAAACCATAACTGAATTGAATTGAAATCACTTTTTCATATTCTTGCGCCTGGTTAACCTTCTATTCCAACAATTTTTTCTTTCGAAGAACCAGTAGATGTCACTATCAAAACGTGTTTATTTTGTGAATTAGTCCATTTCCGATATAATTAGGGACATTGGCTTTCTCTCTCTGTGATTTGCCAACACAATTTATTGACTGATAGGTTGCCAAATGTAAACCGGTAAATGTAGACTCTTTTATAGACATCACGTCATGCATCTGAAGCATGTAGAGGACATAGCGTTATAGTGTAGAGATCGCTCTTAAAAAGAAAATTGGCCAGACTCTGGACTATTCCTCTGTTTAGTAACTGTAGATTAACAGGTTTTTTTGACTTGTAATTAAGTTTTCTGTTAATACGGTATTTTTCTTGTGAAATGGCAGGAAAATTAGCAATTCAATTTTCCTGCCATTTCACAAGAAAAAAACTGTATTAACAGAAAAACGGCCAAAAATTTGTAATTTTATAAGTCAAAAAAACCTGTTAATCTACAGTTATTTTTTACAGTGTATCTGTGTTTCAGAAATAGAGACTTCTTTAAAAACAAAGGTCTTAAATATGCACAGTTAAATGTTAGTAGCCTCTTTCGCAACATAGAAAAATCCTAGCTACGAAATTAAAGTATTCTTACAGAGTAATGAAGTCCATATTCTAGTATACAAATAATGAATGTTTATGAGTGCAATGGACAGAATATTTCATTCGGTGAAAAATGAAATGATCCATTCAACGAGGCGGAGCCGAGTTGAATGGATCATTTCATCTTTCACCGAATTAAATATTCTGTCCATTGCACGAATAAAAAAATTCATTACTTGTTTTATATGACACCTAAAAATAGCTATCCTTCTCATTTGACATTTTATGAATTAAGAAACAAGAGTGAAGGGACTTACATTTTGTTGTGCAACACTGGTCCTTTTCAGGTCAAGATGTTCATAATAGTCAAACAAGAAATTCCAATAGATATCCAATCCAATCCAAAATTGTTGTCAGTTAACTTGCAAAAACAGTCAGTTATTTCAAACACAATACAATCCAAAATTGTTCATAAATCCTTGGCATAAACTGCGGCATGGCCATTTTGTTTTTTGTTTACCGGCCAACCATGTCAGAGGTTAGATGCTGAGCTCGCGGCCGCGGCGGTCCGTCAATGTACTTGATACTAGTCTAGTCGCATGCGCGCTGCAAAGGCAAGTCGTTTTGCGCGTATGTAGACGTGTTGGTGGTCGCGAGTGCAATGGACAATTTCGTATGGATCCAAAATTGCACGGTGAATGGATCAAATTTGCACGATTGATGACGTAATTGTTAAATGGGACAAATGATCAACATCAAACAACCAATCAAATGGCAAGGATCTAATTAGGTGTCATATAACATTCAATGAAACCTTTTTAGACGAATCTATTTTCGATAGTGAACTCAATATTGATAATTTCCATCTTTTTCGTAAAGACAGAAACCGCCATGGCGGTGGAGTGGCTATGAAGTAATGAAGTCTTTTGAAGTAATCAATTACGATGAACTCTTTGGAAGTTATACCGCTTATGATTCGACCAAAATTATCAAACCCAATAATATTTCTTACTTGGTATCGACCACCAAACTGTCACATCGAGAAATTTCAAAAGTATAAAAAAAATTGTCATTTCTTGATCATTTAATGAGTTATATCATATGGAAGTCGAAACATGTTAAGGTTCCTCTCGAGTTATCAACTTTATAAAATTATCAGGTATTAATTTGGATTCATATATAGAAATTTTAAGTAACCAGCCTTGGCACGAGATTCTTGATTGTAATAGCATTCATGAAGCGATGAGTAAATGGCAAAAAATTCAGAAGTAAGAAAAATGGGATAAAAAAATCACCATGGATGAATTCAGATATTATTAAGTTGATTAGAGAAAGAGACAAGATAAAGAAAAAAGCCTGGAAAAATAAAGATGAGAGATTACAGAAAATTAAGAAATAGAGTTACTTTTGAAATGAGGAAAGCAAAGAAAATATATATCAATGATCAATTAACAAATATCAAAATCAATGCTGGAAATACTTGGACTGTATTGAAATCATAACTACTTCTAATACTCGCAATGTCTTTAAAACTGACAGAGAAAATTTGTTAGAACAAAGTGAACGTTTAATAATTATTTTGCAAATGTTGGGAAGGTTTTAGCATCGAAGATACCGGTAAATTATTGTGAATGTGCGATTGAACATGAGCATCATACATCTTCTTTTTATTTTAAAGCAGTGTCAGAAGAGGATATATTGAAAGAGATTTAACTACTTAAAATAAATCTTCTTGTTGTATATGGTATTTCTGCTCAACTATGAAAAATGTCCTCTCCAATTATAGTTCCTTCTTTAACCTATTTGTTTAATAAATCGTTGTTAGAGTGTGTATTCCCTATATAATCAATTCAAAATTGCTAAAGTGATATCATTGTATAAATCAGGGGACAAAGATTCTTGAAAGGCTTGTATCTAACCAACTTAAATTGTACATGAAAGTAAACAATATACTCTGTGTCGAGCAATCTGGTTTTAGACAGAAGCATTCGACAGTGACGTCGCTATTAAAAGTCACTGATGATTGGCTGAAACCCTGAAAGCAATGGATGAGGGCCTTTATACTAGATCTGTATTTATTGACCTAAAGAAGACCTTCCATACTGTGGATGTGAATGTGCTTGTTACTAAACTAGCCAGAATTGGTATTTCAAAAGATGTTTACCATGGTTTGATAGCAAGGTATATAACCGTCGGGTGTGTACTAGGATTTCCCTGTCAATTTCACAAAAAAAAATCAGAATTCAATTCGTCTTTCTAAAATCCACGACTTAGCGATCAAATTGAAAAATGCTCTAATTAATTTGACAAAATGAGCAATGGTATTCGTCAATCGTAATTCAAATTCGTCCATTCATAAAATTTCTTTCTTTGCGGCCATTCAAATTCGTTAATGAGCAAACATATTTGAAAAAACTGCAATCAAATTAAAAATGTGAGGTTCGTATTAAGTAAATCGAAATGAGGAGGGATTTGGGGAACGCTAGTTCATGTCAATACTTAGCCATGCTTGTTTGGCAAATAGCCAGAAGCAATTCTCCTTCTTTTCATGTCAAATCTGGGTAGCAATTTGATCTCTTTGGTGGGAATGGTGTTTTAATTTCTTAAGGGGTCTGTGCCCCGGCTCTCCCCTAATCCACTATAAATGTTCCTTAAATCTATTGCGTAATACACCATTTTACTAACACATTCATATTTTATGCATATTTTTTACACAAAAGTTGTTCCTGACAACCAGAAAGCTTGCCCAGGGCTTGCCTGACAAAGCAACAATTAGTAAATCAGTCTATTGAATAAACGCTTACACTTTCATCTGTTCTGTGCTGTATTTTACTTCATTTCATTTCACTCTACAAACTTGACATTGACAGACCACATATTGTACTGAACTGACTTAAGGGACAACCTATACAGAGAAAACAACATTGTTGACCATCATTCAGAACGCTACCGACGCATCACCAATGAGGTCCGACGTAGAATTATCAAGGCTTTTGAAGACAACGTGGACTATCTTGAAATGGCGGACTGATCGTCTGGGTGTCAAGCGCCAGACAGCAAGATCTATCGTTGTCATATTCCTGCGAACAGGGCGAAGCGACAAACTACCTCGAGGTGGCAACAGGAATACCAAGATTGACGACGAGATGAAAGAGCGCCTTCGTGAAGTTTTGAACGCCAACCCCCTAGCGACCCTCGAACAAATGAAGACCGACTTTGAAGCAGCACTTCCAAACAAGCCCCATCTGAGTACCATTCTCTGGCGCCGTTGTTTCTGACCTATCCGATCATTTCCCTATATTTTCCTTTATATCGAACATCACACAATCGTCTCCATCAGGTAATAGTATACAGAACGGATTTCGAGTGTTATCAGACAGAGGACAACCTCAATAGATTCAGAGAAAGCCTTTCGTCTATATTAACTGGCAACAGGTATACGATATTGAAGATTCCATCTTAGCATTCGACAAATTTATTGATATATTCACTGAATTGTTTGACACCAACATACCCTTAAATTGTCCTGCCCGCATAAACTACAAAAAGGTGCCGATATCTCCCTGGATCTCGAAAGCTTATATAAATATGAAGCTAATCCAAACGAAAGAAATAAAAATAGATACACTCATTACCGGAATAATTTAACCACTTTAATCCGCACGGCAAAAAAACAATATTATTCAAATCAATTCCACGTATTCAAGTCTGATATCAAAAGTACGTGGAAAGTAATCCACAAAGTTTTAAATAAAGAAAATAATAATAAATCTGACTTTAGTAATATTCATGTTGATGGTGAACATATAGATAACCGGACTTCCGTGGCCAATGCATTTAATTCTTTTTTTTTTGTAAACATATATATATATATATATATATATAGGCCCTAATCTTGTCCATAACATTCCTGAATGCAATATACCATTCCATTCCTTTCTAATGGACAAAATATCACACAGTTAAGTTTTTTTTACCTGTTCACGAAACTAAAGTTATTGACATTGTAAGCAATTTAAAGCTAAAAACAGCTCTGGGTATGATGGTATAACAAATGTTTTACTAAAAGATATCATTCATAAAATAGTTTGTCTTTTAACCCATATATATCACTAACAAACGGCACTGTTCCCAATAAAATCAAGACTGCAAAGGTCATACCTATTTTCAAGAAAGGTGACCAACAAGACTTTGGTAATTACCGCCCCATATCACTCCTAACAAGCTTCTCAAAGATTATAGAAATAATTGTCTATTCTCGCCTCATTACAGTTTTAAATAATAATCATGTTCTCTCGGGGTCTCAATTTGCTTTCCTCAAAGAGCATTCAACTACGCACGCGCTTCTATTATTCATCAATAAAATTGCCAGAGGGATTGACAGTATGTCGCACGCTGCATATATTTTCCTGGACTTCTCCAAGGCCTTAGACACTATAAATCATGATATATTGTTGCATAAGTTATTCCTTAGGCCTATTGATATAAACAATATGTATGTACATAAATGGTTTCAAATCGACCCTTCAGTCAATTAAAAAGTAGTTAAAAAGAGACCCTAAAACGCTGAGGACCTTTTTTTTTTCTTTTTTTCTTTTTTGCTTGTCAGAGATTTTTGGACTTAAAAAGAGACACTAAAATGCTGAGGACCTTTTTTTTTTTGGCTCACAGCACCTCCAGTAACAAAATCGTTCCCAGGCGCCTGCCCTCAAGGCTCACTATAAGGCCCGCTCCTGTTTATCTTATACATTAACGATCTCCAAAAACTCATTTGCAGTCTTATCATTTATCCTTTTTGCCGATGACTCTAATATTTTTTGCTCTCACCAGAACCCCGATACACTTCTGAACATTGTAAACACTGAATTAAAATGCGTTTCTGACTGGATTCAAGCTAACAAATTGTCGCTCAATATAAATAAATCAAATTTCATGCTATTTAGTAATTCTATATCATCCTTACCAGGTAATATACAAATAAACAATAAAATATCGCCCAGGTTGAATCTACCAAATTTTGGGGTGTTTTATAGACAGTAATCTAACGTGGAAGGTTCAAATCACTTCTGAAAAATTGTTTTGATGTAAATGTGGAATGTGGAACAAATAAACTTCAAACTTCAAACCAGTACCATCGCGCGTACTTTAGATGGGATGTTGTATACGTCCAAGTTGGTCAAGAGAATGCTCGCTTGGATCCGGAGTGGCAGAGAAGGGTGGATGACAGAGAGGCGGCACAGGAGGAAGGCTGGACCTTCTACTCCAGATCAAACGACTTTCGATCGGCATCATCACTGCAGAAAAAATGTAGTCATTTGTACCGACACAGCCAGACATTCTTTCCTCGTTGCCTGGCAAGACAAAACATCAATGGATAGACCGGCAGACTTTCAGACAGAAGACCATGTACCGATAACTTAGAAAAAGATACTAGTATTTATGAGAGAAAGATAAACGTAAAGACGAAAAATATGAAACCATGCACACAAGAAAAGATAAGTATACATGTACAAGAAAAACATGTACAGGAAAGAAGAAAATGAAAATAAAGAAAACAAACATGAAAAAAGGAAAGCAAATGAAAAATTAAAAAAATAAAGAAAACACGTCATGAATGAAATAAAAGAAAAGAAAACTGAAGAAAAAAAGAAAACGAAAAGAAAATAATGAAAAGGATCAAAAAGAAAACAAGAAATTGGAAAGTAAATTGTATGTACGTTTGTGTATGTATGCATGTTAGATCAAAATATCCATTGTGTCCACGCACATACATCGTTCAATCTAAATTGAATGAATAAAGTAAAAAATCGACTTCCTAAAAACGAATTTTAAAGCCCGAAACACGTTCACCAGCCGTGACTTCTTAAGTTGATTGCAGAAATTTCAAACTCCACCGCACATGAACGAAAATGGTGACCTATTAACACTTTTGATCGCTCAAAAATTGCGTGCTCTAAAATGAAATTGCTTGCTGTTTGTGTTAATTTGAATGATCGATAGACACGATACGCGATGTATCGTTTAATTTTATTGAATTTGATTGGAAGAGTTTGAAATTGACCGGAAAATCCTATAGTATTGATTATGCTACATGAAATATTTTAAATATAGATTATGGAATACCTCAGGGATCAACACTTGGACCTTTATTATTTACTATATATTTTAATGATCTGGTGAAACAAGTGAAATACTGTAAACTACATCTTTACGCCGATGACACTGTGATTTATTTTGTTGATAAAATATGTATTAAGAATATTGAAAAAAATATCAACCTTGATGTACGTAAAATACGCAGTTGGTTATGTCGAAATAAACTTAGCTTTAATGTTGACAAAACTATTTGTATGCTATTTGGAACTGGTGCTATGTTATCAAAATGTAATGATTTAAACGTAAACATATCCGGCAAACGCATTACACAATATAAAAGAGTTAAATATCTTGGTATGCATTTAGATTCCAGATTAAAATGGGATATTCATATTGACGAAATGTGACGGGAAATAAGTAAAATAGTAGGTTTTTAGCTCGTCTTAGACATTGTGTATCCGAATCAAATTTGAAATTAGTATATAGTTCAATAACACTTCCCCTTTTTGATTATGCTGATATTGTATGATACAGCAAGGAAGAAGTATACTGAACGTCTACAAAAAAAAATACAAACTAAGGCAGGTCGCATCATTTTAAATGTTAATCCTTTCAGTCGTATTTCAAACAAGGAAAATTCATCTTAAATTAGGATGGAAATCTCTACAGTCCAGACGTAATATGCACCTGATTAAAATAATGGTATATAAATCACTGCATGGTTTGGCTCCTCCATATTTAGAGGAGTTATTTAGATTGTGTGATTATTCATATTGTCTAAGATCTAAGGGAAATATAATGTTACCAAAACCCCAAGACTGAGTGTTGCCGTAGAATGTTTTCATACAGAGGCTCACGCCAGTATAATGATTTACCTATAGATGTTTTACAAATTTGATTAATAACTTTAATACATTTTACAACTTATTAAATATACGAATTCCATTTTGCCATGATCTTTAAAGGAACATGCCTGTTTTGCCAATTCAGGAAGGGGGATTGCCATTTCTTCCTCTCTTCTCTGTTTAAAGGTATTTTGATTTTTGTATATTCTTAACTCATGACTATGAGAGATATTGTCATTTTGTTTCTTTGTGTATAATGTTATATTTGTTTTATCTGTGTATTCATCTGGACCCCAAAAGAACAGATTTGTAATATTCACATAGCTCAGTGGGCCATCCAGCCAATTCACAATATTCTGATGTTATTATGCATCATTCTATTTTGTCTGTAATGTTTCGTTTTATATCATCGCGATTGGAAAATAAATACAATACAATATAACTGTGGTTGAGCGAGATCTTGACGTCATACACCAAGAAGTCAATATACCCATATCATTCATGTGCTCATCCATAATTTGGCTGCGAACGTGCTGAAATATTCTACGTACAATTCGTCATCGACATCTGCTAGTATGTAAGCCGATAATGTCATTCACTCTTAATTCGACGACGATGCCATCTGCCCAATTTTTATCTTTAAAAAACCGGACCTCCTTTACACTCTTAAAAAAAGTTACCCCATTGGTGTTAAAAAATAACACCAAAATGTGTTAAAAGGGAACATGGTCGTCTGTGGTGTAAACCATTACACACCATGAGTGGTTAGATTTTGCTTGATACATGTGTTATGTTTTACACATCTAATGTGTAAAATGTTAACACCAAAGGGTGGGGTAACATCTTACCCCAAAACGATCATGTTCCCTTTTTTACCCCATGCTGTGCAACTTTTAACCACTACCATCCTGTGTAACAATTCACCCCGCAGCTGTGTTATTATTTTACCCCTTAAGTGGTACAGAATGTACCCCATACTTTTTACCACACCCCAATGTGTCACTTTATACACTAAAATATGATAAATGTCTACACCAGGATGAGTTGAGACTACAAGGAAGACAAATGCAAAATGAAAATTATGTTTTGTTCAACTTGCATTTTAATAAGCATGGAAAAAGTTTCAAAAAAAAGTTTACTACAGTATTTAAATATGATCAGAAAGGTTGAATTATTTACATATAATTATACTCTAAATGCTGGAATGTGGATCAATCACAATAAAAGTAACAATATACAAGCTTCTTTTTTTTTACAATTTGGTCAATTTTCCAACTGAAGAAAAGGGCGAAAACCTGGATGTATGTTTCTTGTTTTGTGAATTTGTTGGAAAAAACACTAACTTCAAACATTTTGATATAGTTTTTACAAATATATTTCCTCCTAAAACTTGCATCTCAATAATGGAAAACAAAACAAACTACAAAACAATGTTACAACAGACTTTCAACTATATAAACATGATCTGAAAGGTTGAATTTCACTTTAAAAAATGATTTACATATAATTTAGACATAATTATATTATAATGGTGGCGTCACACTATAGATATTTAGGAATAAATTTGGACAAAAACTGAGCTAACTGCATGGCATTTTTGGCTGGCTATGAAAGTATTGGTGCACACGCGTAAATCGGAAAGTTCCGCCCGGGGCTCCTCTGCCGGCCTTCGCGGCGGAACGCAACATCAAACATCCACTTCCAATGTGCAATCAACTCTGAAATGTGCTCTGGGTCTATAACATAGCTTCTGATGCAATAATAAAATTAATATAATGAAAATGTGAATGTTTTACAATTAATTGAAGAGATGACATCGGCTGACATCCCCCACGATCTCAGCAACGACTCCATGATGACGATGAACTGTAGTGTAGCTTCACCACTGCACTGTACGTGATCGTACCCGGCCGCGTTTCGCGCCTATATACACACACTCACTATGAACATGGCAAACAAAGAAGCGGACAAAATATACAGCTCATCACTGTACCTTCCACACTGGTTCTGGTAGACAAAGAACATCCCTTCATTGCTATTATGTAAAAAAATGTAGAACAGGTGTACATGCATATTCACGGTTACATAATAGCAATGAAGGGATGTTCTTCTACCAAAACAATAGGCCATTTTCGTAATGCATTCAAATTTAATGCTTACCTCTTCGTCAAACTCCTAATAACGAACTATTACATCCATCTGTACAAGTCATTGTATTTCAATAGTCAGAATGCAGATTGCATACATCAAGTGTTCCTAGGTTGGGCAAGCCAAAATGTTTGTCCAACCTAACAACGCCTAATACATGCAATTCACATTCTGACTATTGAAAAAGAATAGGTTTTTACAGGTGAATGTAATAGTTTGTGACTAGGCAAACGTGTATAAATTTTAATACATTACGAAAATGGCCTATTGTGTAGGGTACAATGAGGAGCTGTATACTTTGCCCGCTCTCTTTTGTCATCGTGTTCAAGTGTGTTGATGATTACCACAAATGGGGTAACATTTTGACATGTGGACGAAGTTTGACCAGAATCAGGTTTCTTTTTTTACCGCGGTGCAGGTGTAAACGTCTAACTCGCATGCTGTGTACCCTTGTTTCATGCTTCTACACAGATATGTGTACATTTTGACACATATTCTCACCACAACTGTTTAACCACATGTTATTTTACCACCTGTTCTAAGAGTGTACCGACAGATTATAACAAAGGTTTTAACCCCCAAAGCTTGATGTCACCTACTCATTGTGTCAGTATATATATCAGTGGCACGGGGGGGGGGGGGGGGGGGGCACGTGGTTTCATCTAGATATCGTAATGTCTGCGCAGTTACCGAAAGCATGTGTACAAAACGCTCGTCATTATTTTTAAAAGGTAGTTAAATTATGCAAAAGATCAAACTATTGTTTACTTATATATTTTTCGCAAAAAGAAAAGGACAAAGCAAAGACTAAGTGTTTTCAAGAAATAAACTAGGAATGAAACGTCACGTGCATTTATGTACATGTATATAGACGTGAAAAACACGTTTTATGAAACTGACAAACATCTTATTTTTAAAGTTATCAAATCAATGTGTTAATAAACAGATAAAGGTCCAATTCAACATCAACATTTCAGTATTAAAATAAAAACAGCTAAAGTGAGCATAAATGTTTTTTTAAATGCTTGAACATAAAATAGTTTTATCATATCATCATTATTAACGATCATTCTTTTTGTTTGAAAGAAAATTCAGTCTTTGCTCTTCATTTTTTAACGTACGTGTAGTAATGCACATTGAATAAAAGGGGCCATGGTGGTCCACCTTTTAATATTTCAAAAGGAATATTGTATACCGAAGACGTTTTGAAATACTGCCCTTTAAAGCCTTTGATATCAACTTAGATTATCACCAATGCCTGAATTGTTATTCAAACGGCAATTTATCCTAATAGCAGCATATGCCCGTCGTTATCTTTTATTTAATGTCCAAGGAAATTTTCAAGTGTCAACAGCAGTATACCTTTTTTAAACACAACGAACTTTGAACAACCAGGACATGCAGATATAGCTTCCCCCACAAAACTATTAAAGAAATAGGACTTTGACCATCCGAGGTAAGCTGCTGAAGACGTTTACATTTCACTCATAAAATAACAATAATCATTGTATTCTGCTCATTTTCATCCTCAGTCTTTCGAAAGCAGCGTTTGCGTACGGTTCTGCCTCTGGAACGTATATATTTTTGTTTAATTCAGAAGTCTGTAACTGTCGTATTAGGAAAATCCTTTTGGCGGAGCCTTGCCCAAAATGAAAAGGAGTAGAAAATTGTTTCTCAAATCGTGTTAAAGGTAAGCCCCTCTGAAAATTCATATATATAAGGGTGTGTGTGTGTGTGTATAATCATTTTTAATATGCTTATTTTATTTCACAAATTATCAGATGAAATAATTCAAGGAATAGTTTTGATAATAATGTAGATATTTTCAAATCACAACCAATTCTATTAAAATTTTGTTCGACTGCTTTTGGAGCTATACTCTTGCATCATTACGCGACTATATATTTTTTTCTGTATTGTACTTTGTTCAAATTTTGTTCTGTATTTGTGTTTATAGAAATCGAAGTAATAATATCGAATAAATAATCACTCCCTCATGCACTACAAACTCTTTGATGAAAACCTAGTACAATTTCCGAAATATTATGTTCTAAGACCTTCATGTTGCCCAGAAAATTAGTCAAAAATAATGATCTATTTAGTTCGCGATTAATAGCGCTATCGCAGAGTGTCCTGTTTTGTAATAATTACAATCATGTATTTCTGTCAATTATCGGTCGGTTTGCAGTCAGTTTAAAGTGTGTCGTGTGGTACTAAGGTTTAAAAGATGATATAAAACCATCCTATTCATACTTTTTCACCCCTAAATTTCCTGCTGTATAGGGCCCTTTAAGTTTCACAGTTGAACTATTAATCTTGGTGTGTATAATATATTCCTGTGATGAATCATTTATACATTAACAAGAATATCTCATTTTTATTCCACAGAAACTAACTGATCATGATGAGTGAATGGGACTGGTTTTGTGGTGTGAACTACACGCTTAACTCTGGTACAGGTTTGAACAATTCGTGCTTAATCAACGGTATCATCGGGATACCTCAGCTGGGCTTCATCCTACTCTCATCTCTATTCCTTCTTCTTATTGCATGCTGCTCCTCTCATCAGAGACTTCCTAGCTCCAAGTATGTTCTGCGCCTCCCTGGTCACACTCCAAGATGGATTCTCACATATGTCCTTCTGGTCCTCGCAGTCTCCTTCATAGCAGAAGGTATTCTGACAAACGACACCTATCTCGCCAACTCCTTACCACAACAACCACACCTCTATGTTGCAGGAGGGACGGTATTTATCGGGACGGTATTTTCCATTCTTTATTACCACATGATGGAGAAATGGCGTGAACGACACATGATTTGGCTCCTGGTGATATATTGGTTGACTTCCATGTTTACTCTGGTGGTGCAGATGGTGCACATCAACAGAAGAGGAGATGTTAACTTTAAAATCGTCAGCTTTGATATCATCCTGTTGATGCTTTTCATAGTTTCGCTGTTTCTTATCAACGAAATAATCCTCTGTTGTCATTTGGTAAGGAAAGATTATTTTCTCATAATTATGTTAAACAGTGTGTCCCAGAAAAAAAACGAAACCCCATAACAAAGGGGCATTGTGACCACACTATATGCTCAATGACAATAACTTTCTTCTTGCATAAAATAAGATTATTATGCTTATGGCATCCATCCGTACATGCTTTACCGAGCAGCAGCATTTTGAAAATGACATGTAAAAACTCATTTGTGCCGGATTTGGGTAAAAGCATGAAAACATTAGGATGACATGCTACCATGGCACAAATGCAAATCCCTTACAATGATAAAACTATTTTCGTCTGTTTCTTCAGTATTAAGGGTAAGGATAATGCCCTCATCGTAAATTAAAGGATGGCCAATGACAGTGTTGGGGGCAAAGAAAGGCCAAGTTTTCTATTGAAATAGTACCTGCAATCGAAATGAAAAGCATTTTCCCCCATTTTTCTGAACTGAAATTTCTCTTACAAGAACAAAGCGGACAGAAAGGTGATATTTTCATAAAAGTAAAGTAGGTGACACTTTCCATTGTCATCAAATGGAAGTACAAGGTAGAAAGGGCACAAAAAGCAGAAAAATATCAAGATAATGGCAATTTCCCACCTCAGGAGGGGCACCTTTTCCATCACAGGAAAGGCACTTTCTCCTTTTTTAACAGATATTTACCGGTATTGATATTGGAAATGTGGGGGCGTATGTCCCTGCCGCCGCTGGAAATTGGTTATTGACCCGTGTTTTATGAATTTCGGATTGAATATAGGCCATCACACAAGGGAATTTCACGTATCATTATCTCTTAAAGCTGGTCTATTTCATTTAGACATTTTGCATTTGACCTAATGTTTTCACGGTTTTTTCCCAAATCCGGTACAAATGCGTTTTACATGTTATTTTCAAAATGCTGCTGCTCGGTAAAGCATGTATACGGATGTATGCCATCAATGTATAAGCATAATACCTCTAGATTATGGAAAATTTAATTATTGTCATAAAGCACATAGTGTGGTCACAATAACCCTTTGTTTTTTTTTTTGTTTTTTTTGTTTTTGTTTTTTTTTTTTTTTTTTTTGGGGGGGTTCGTTTTTTCTGGGATGCACTGTATATATTAGGATAAGCCTATAACATTTTTACAAGGACAATGTGCATTCATACAGTTACTGTACATATACTACTATATCCTTACCATCCCATAATCCGATAAGTCATCAGTCACGTTTGTTGTTCATGATGCAATACTCAAATTCACGTCCTATAATTATACGACCGTACTTGCCCTCTCTTTCCCGTAAGTTGATAAGAATCAAAAATCAAATAGCTCGTATAAGCATGATGTACTCGTATCCGACAGACATTTACTGTATTATTAAGCATCTCCCTTATATATTACGGGGTTTTTTTTTAAATCACCTTCTATCATTTTGTTGCTTGGAATTGATGCAACTTTAACCTTTAAAACATAATTTGTATGGCTGTTCAATTGTAAAGTGTTGTATTGGCACAACCAGTAACGCACTGACATAATTTTGGTTGCAATGAACAGAATGATCGTTTCATTCTTTTAAAACTTGTTTTGACAGCGTATCAGTGGGAAATGATATTTCTTGAAAGCACTGTTATGATCAGCTCACCCCCTATTTAGAAAGAGACAAGCTAAAAAAAAAGTACTTCACTTGTTACTGATTATTAATTAGGAATGCGTAAGAAAAGAAAATGATTCTGTATTAATTTCGACCATCGAGAAATATTTTAATATACATGTGTATGTGTGAGGCACTAAAAAGTTGAACTTTATTTTATTTTAAGTAATAGTACTTTGGGTCGTTTGTAACTTTAAGTCTGGCTGAGCCATCAAAAAATGAATTACAATTCACGAAGTGATCATTTATCACACGAAAACATTTAACTTCCTATCTGAAATTTGATATCATTCACGTGGCTCGTGAGAACATTAATTATCTCAATGAGGTGATCTTATTTTAAAAAGTGAATTACACTACGCATATTGAAAAAAAAACACATAACGGCATCAGTGTAACGCTTTTCAATAATAGAACAATCAACACGCAGATTAAGAGATGTGGGAGAAAGAAAAACAATGCGGGGATCGTGATCATACAGAGGAATTTTTTTTTTAAAGAATAATATGTTCCTTTTACGATAGAGTGTTTATAAGAAGAAAAATAATAGTTGGGAGTGATTGGGGGAATCTCTTTGTTGCATGCAATTGATGCAACTTTAACCTGTCAAACATTTGTATCGCTGTTCAATCGTAAAGTGTTATATTGGCACAACTAGTAACGCACTAACATTATTTTGGTTGCAATAAACTGAATGATCGTTTCATTCTTTTAAAACTTGTTTTACAGCGTATCAGTGGGAAATAATATTTCTTGAAAGCACTGTTATAATAAGCTCACCCCCTATTTAGAAAGAGACAAGCTAAAAAAAAAAAGTACTTCACTTGTTACTGATTATTAATTAGGAATGCGTATAAAAGAAAATGATTCTGTATTAATTTCGACCATCGAGAAATATTTTAATATACATGTGTATGTGTGAGGCACTAAAAAGTTGAACTTTATTTTATTTTAAGTAATAGTACTTTGGGTCGTTTGTAACTTTAAGTCTGACTGAGCCATCAAAAATGAATTACAATTCATGAAGTGATCATTTATCACACAAAAACGTTTAACTTCCTATCTGAAATCATTCACGTGGCTCGTGAGAACATTAATTATTTCAATGAGGTGATCTTATTTTAAAAAGTGAATTACACTTCGCATATTGAAAAAAAAACACATAACGGCACCAGTGTAACGCTTTTCAATAATAGAACAATCAACACGCAGATTAAGAGATGTGGGAGAAAGAAAAACAATGCGGGGATCGTGATCATACAGAGGAATTTTTTTTTAAAGAATAATATGTTCCTTTTACGATTGAGTGTTTATAAGAAGAAAAATAATAGTTGGGAGTGATTGGGGGAATCTCTTTGTTGCATGCAATTGATGCAACTTTAACCTGTCAAACATTTGTATCGCTGTTCAATCGTAAAGTGTTATATTGGCACAACTAGTAACGCACTAACATTATTTTGGTTGCAATAAACTGAATGATCGTTTCATTCTTTTAAAACTTGTTTTACAGCGTATCAGTGGGAAATAATATTTCTTGATGGCACTGTTATGATCAGCTCACCCCCTATTTAGAAAGAGACAAGCTAAAAAAAGTACTTCACTTGTTACTGATTATTAATTAGGAATGCGTAAGAAAAGAAAATGATTCTGTATTAATTTCGACCATCGAGAAATATTTTAATATACATGTGTATGTGTGAGGCACTAAAAAGTTGAACTTTATTTTATTTTAAGTAATAGTACTTTGGGTCGTTTGTAACTTTAAGTCTGACTGAGCCATCAAAAATGAATTACAATTCATGAAGTGATCATTTATCACACAAAAACGTTTAACTTCCTATCTGAAATCATTCACGTGGCTCGTGAGAACATTAATTATCTCAATGAGGTGATCTTATTTTAAAAAGTGAATTACACTACGCATATTGAAAAAAAAACACATAACGGCACCAGTGTAACGCTTTTCAATAATAGAACAATCAACACGCAGATTAAGAGATGTGGGAGAAAGAAAAACAATGCGGGGATCGTGATCATACAGAGGAATTTTTTTTTAAAGAATAATATGTTCCTTTTACGATAGAGTGTTTATAAGAAGAAATATAATAGTTGGGAGTGATTGGGGGAATCTTTGGAAAAAATTAATGATTTTCTTTTTCACATATAGGTATTCGGTTGCTTGGCCGAAGCCCCGGGCCTGGCGGATGGAGATACCAAGAAAAAAGACATGAATTACCTCCAAGACCACTGCATTCTGCCTTCCGCTTTCACCTTCTGGTGGATGAACTGGCTCTTTGCAGCAGGCTACAAGAAACACATCGAACCTCAGGATCTGGGAAGCGTACCGGAGAAACATACATCGCTCTACAACCATGAGAAGTTTAAGAAGAACTTTCTCGCTGAACAGGTACATAATGGGGATAGACCATTTTAATAATGATAATGATAATAATAACTTTAGCAAAGATGCCCTATAAAGCGCTGAAAGCATTTAAGGGGGTGGGGGGCTGATGAGAAACCCCATAGGTTGTATTCGTTCATGACCAGTGATATCCTCTGGACTTTCAGATAGAAAAAATAGGAGTATGCTAGCTATTGTACTATATGTACATGGACAAGGTAAAAATCAAAGTGCTTGAAAATGTACCAGTTGAAACTTTCCATATGTATTTGTTTTGCCTACAGATTCCTACAATACCCATCAAAATAACTCGCATCTTCATGCAAAATTTCCCAAATTCATGCAAATTATGGAATTACATGTATCCACAGTGTTAATGCCTTTCATATTGTATGTATTTAAGAGTCAATCCGTACAATATTTGCATTAAAATCAATAAATATACTCCAAAAGGTGCAATTAAACTTTGTCTTTTCATTTACCTGATGACCTTGTTTACTAGTGCGTATCAAATTGAAAGTGTTGGTATAGTCGGTTATTGCTATAGCATTGAAATTTTGTTTTATGAATTAATATGCATAAATTATAATAAAAATTGTTTTAAAAGTCAAGGAATTTACTCAGAATATCACACCTCACATATTCATTTCATTAACCTGACCTTATTCACCATTGTGTTACTAATCTACTTTACAAATGACAAAGGAATCATAATGTGACTAATACTTCAAACACCTCAAGTGCGTTGACAATAAGCCAGTTCGGGGTTAGCGCATGGTACAAATGACCCCAAATATCCACAGATATTTTAGACATGGAGGGTCCCTTTATGTGCACTTCAGAAAAATAACTCTGGGAGTGATAGAGGTGCCTCATGAATAGCTTTTGTTTCCCCCTTTAAAAAGAATACTTCCACCTGGATATCATGGAATGCACCATTAGTGCATAATTGAATAATGATTACATGACATTCATGAGCACATATCGAATATTAGTGTCAGTGGGTTTCAGAATTTGGTACAGATGACCTTTATCTGCTCATGCTCAGATTGCATCCCCGAAGTGGCTTATTGGTTTTCATTTTTATAGAGTCGGGATGCTGCGTCGTAAAACTATGATATCGATTTTATAAGGATTTTGAGTCTCCTCGAAACACTTGGTCTTTTACATCAAGCGGGAAACCGTTCTTTTAGAAATGTACTATCTTGGCCAGTACAAATATAACATTAAAAAACAAAAATAACACGAAAACCAAAGCAAATTTACCAAATAATTCTCTCCTTGGTCCGGTGTTTATGAAGGGGTATATAGCGGGTATTACCGTCAGAACAATGCATGTGTTTACAGGTCAAGCGGTTTAATTAAGACGTCAGTGCGGACAAGGTCCGAATAAAAAACAAACTAATTATTAAAGGTCAAGATGACCAATCTTAATTATAGTTAGTCTATTGGGAATAATGTACATAAGTGTCATTTTATAAGTCTATGGTTCTAAAAGTGAATTATATTGGTGACGTTATCTAAATATTATATCGATATATATGTCATGCTTTCAGTAGTTTTAGAACTGAATTATTTATTCAAAACTGAAAATCTTGTACATTAAATTTTCAAGAGGATTTGTTTTTGGTCAAAAGGTAAGTATACCAACCATAACCTTATAATCAGGTCTGTTAAGTCAATTTTTTTTTTTTTTTTTTTTTTTAGTTTTGGGGACAGAGTTTACAAAAGCATTAAATTTTGCAAATGTACTTGTTAGGACAATAGCTTCATTTTCCCACAAGACCCATCGAATCAAACCATATCTTCATGCAAAAGAATGCTAATTTATGCGATTTACATGCTTTAAAGATCACATTACAAGAAAATCACAAATATGGCAATTAATGTATCACTAGAAACTGGGAAGCTTACAGATGGCAATCCTATAAGTTTTATGTCAACTGCGTATCTGATGATTATAAAAACAACATAAATAAAAGCTCTTCTAAGCATCTGGAATATCCGAGGTTCGCCAGAAATATAGCGATGTTTTGATGTCGTCACACGAGGGATCGATCCTGCTTTAATAAGCAGACGACGTCCTATAATGAATGAACGTAATTGCAATGCAATTATTTATCAAATTATAAAGAGTTTGGTATATTTAACATGACCTTATTTCACACCATTCTAAAAGGGAAGGTGAAACTGATTCTGATAACTGAAACCGTTTGATTGTAAATACACAGAAGAAGGGTCAATGATCAATGAAATAAACCCCATTTTCAAATAAGCCACTTCGGAGATGCAATCTGAGCATGAGCAGATAAAGGTCATCTGTACCAAATTCTAAAACCCACTGACACTAATATTCGATATGTGCTCATGAATGTCATGTAATCATTATTCAATTATGCGCTAATGGTGCATTTCATGATATCCAGGTGGAAGTATTCTTTTTAAAGGGGGAAACAAAAGCTATTCATGAGGCACCTCTATCACTCCCAGAGTTATTTTTCTGAAGTGCACATAAAGGGACCCTCCATGTCTAAAATATCTGTGGATATTTGGGGTCATTTGTACCATGCGCTAACCCCGAACTGGCTTATTGAAATAGCATGGATGGTATTCGTTCCCTCTTGAAACGCCGAACATGCCCCGGTGCAAGCAGCTGAAAATACAATGGCGTCTTATTTTGTTTACAAGTGACTGATTCCTTTATTTTTTTAACGTTGCATATTTCATCAAAATAATACCATACACGAAGTTAAGAGTGAGGCAACAGACTAACATTAAGACTGACGCTAGTCAAGTAAGAGAAATAAGTGAAGAGGAGATGACAAAACAGGCACTGAAAAATGTGTAAGATGTTATGGGACATCGTCTGATTAGACAGGACTGGCCCCTGGTGTGTCGTCGCACATCTCAGCAGCGTTCGAGGAGCTCTTCAGCTGCTATATCGGGGGCTGTATTTTACCGTTTTATAATTGATAATAATCATTACTTCAAATGTTTCCAAGCGTTGAATTTGGATAACCTTGTTTAATTTATGCCATATATGCAATAAAAAGTATTAAGCCAATATTTACTTTGATGGAATTTTCTTGTAATGTGATCTTTAAATCAGCAAGTCAATTGACAAGGTAAATATCAATGGCTTGAAAATGTTCCGAACTTTCTATATGTATTTCTTGTGGCAATAGCTTTATTTTTTCTCACAGGACCCATCGAATTAACTCTCATCTTCATGCACATTTATACTAACTTATGCTAATTAGTCTTCTATGTGTACCTAGACAAGGTAATTTATAAAAGTGCTTGAAAATGTAACAAACTTTCCATATGCCTACAGATTTATTTTCATATTTTCCCCTTCATGCAAAATTTTCCAAATTCATGCAAATTATTAAATTACATGTATCCAAAGTGTTAATGCCCTTCATATTGTACGTATTTAAGAGCTTTAGCTCTTCAATATTATACGTACCCTATTTGCATTAAAAATCAATAAATATACATGTACTCTGAAAATTGCAATTTAACGTTATCTTTTCATTTACCTGACCTTTTTTACCAGTGAATATCAAATTGGAAGTGCTGTTATAGTCGGTTATTGATATAGCATTAAAGTTTTGTTTTATGCATCAATATGCATAAATTATAATCAAATAGTTTTAAAAGTCATGGGATATACTCAGCATATCACACCTAACAAACAAACAATTGAACAACTGAATTTATGTTTTTGCATTAATTAGCATTTTAAATAGGGTGCCATTCACCGATTTCGTGGCACCCTATCTAATCTAAGCTATTAATCTGACTCACAAGAAAGAAAATTGCGCTTTTGTAAATTCTGTCCCCCAAATTTTGTAAAAAAAAACCTGACTATTACCCGTGGAACGACAGGTTGCCACCGAGTTACAACCGGGTTATTCCAGGGAATTAATTTGAGAAAAATCTATAGTTTCAAACATATTCGAATTAATAGATATGAAGTGTACCGTTTCCCTTTTCTTTCTCCTTTGTCTCTGGTATTTCTGGTATCTTTCACCCCCCCCCCCCCCCCCTTCTCATTTCTCTGTACCTAACAATCACTTCCACCCCCACCCCCTTCTCTTTCTTTGTCTCTCTGACTCCCTCGATCCCTGGTTCACCAATTTCCTTTATTTCAGGAAAGGGCTAGTAGACATGGAGAGAAGATTGACCTGTTTCGAGTCTACTGGAATACTTATGCTCAGAAGATGATGCCAGCTGGAGTCTTAAAACTGTGCGCCGATTGCTTGAATTTAGTTGGCCCCATGTGCATCAGTGGAATCGTCCTCTACGTCACAAACTCACTCTATGCAACACCCAATCAGAATGTAAGAATAATAACTTGAAAGGTTTTGATCAGATTATTTCGTTCACAAGATAAAAAGGTGACAGGGTTAAGATGTTTATTGATATGAAATGTATAGGTCCTGTACTTTCTGATAATGAAACTTGTCTGTTAGTTAAAATGAAGGGCTTCATTATTCATGATTCTTAGTTATCGCAAAAGTTCCAAATGTTGAACTATTACGTCTTTACATTGCGTTGAGAAAAGCAAACATGATAAATTGAAAAACAAGGACAAAAATGGGAAATTTATTGAAGGAAAAGGTTAATTTGACCCCTACAACTATCCATATCAGCCAATCCGCAGGTCCCCTAAAAGTGCGCTATTTTATTTCCAATTCTGCCTGACTATGAATACATAATGAGCAAGAACAGCCAGGAACATCTCATTTGCAAACTATTGAATAGCCTACTTATCATTCACCAATTGTCATGAGTTATACATCAAATAAAAGAAGAGGGATCAGAGATTTGTGACATACTTTTATTGTGTTCAAAATAAAAGACGAAATTGGTATAAAATGGTGTTCCTTTTATGACCAAAAATGGAAATGAAATGAAATATAAATCTGGCCAAATCTACTATAGTTTTTATTGTGAGCCAGGGCAAATTTGACATGAGCGTAAAGGGCATTTTCTGTACTTTCCAAAGATTGAAATAACATTAATGTGCACTTCATGACAGGGTCAGGATCCAGCAATATGTAACCGATGTACACACTTTGTCTTTAAAAAAGTCAATTCCAGCATTCTGATTGGTTACCACCACGCAAGATGTTTTCTCACAGCCAGGCAACAGCTATGCGCATGTTTGCGCAAGGATGAAGCAACAGGTTGCGCAATGTTTCATTCAACGCGCACTTGGTTACGGATGGCTCACTTGCCAATCACAGGGCTAAGATTCTATGGTCTTGCCCATGGTCTTGACAACGGATGATCTGCGGCTGAATATTGCTGGATCCTGACTCTGTCATAAATTTATGGATGATTTGAATGTAACGATGAAAAAGATGAGATTCCAGCGCTTCCATACATATGTGTCTTGATGGCGGCTCATATACTTTTTATATGTCTTTTAACAACTTGAAATCTTGTGAAAAAAAGGCTTTTGTATGACTATTTCATCGGTTATTTTAAACATTTTCTTTTAAAATTCTGACTAAAACAAAATATCCCTGTGTTGGTAAACTATTCATTTATTTTTGCAGAAAGTCTAATGAGCACAGCATTAATATTTATTGAAGAGCATAACTTTAAAGATGACCATGCGATACAGCCGGCTGGTGCAGGGAGAAAGTCCATTTCGGGCACTGGAAATAAAATGCGCGTTTTTTGCTCATTTGCATACGACCTGCGGTCTGACTGATATCCTTGAGCCATTGTCGTTATTATCATCATACTTTGAATTACCCTTCTACACCTTTTTGTCAAAGACATCATAGTGCTATTGATTTTCTCACTTGACTAGTACACCTGTTTAGAGGCGAACCTAAGTACAGAGGGTAACCCCCTCCCTCTTTCCCTTTACCCCTCTTCTGACAATCCTGGATCCGCCTTTGCTTACAGTTCTGGGTACATTATTACAAAATCTCAATAAGATAGTAAATGTTTTCTTTCGTATCAAAGTCTCTCATAGTAAATATAAACAAACATAAAAACTGATTTTTCCTGTCATTAAATGAAAACAAAACAGTGGCGGAGTCCTAGTGGATCAGCAAATATAATTAAATTCTACCGTGATTGCAGTAAGCTCTTTAACCAAATAATATAGTTTTACGATGACAATACGTGAAGTAAGAGTGACTTAGAGGCCTTTCACACTCCCTGCTGGACCGCTCCAAGTTAGACCGCTCTAGAGGAACGGTTCTTGAAGAACGGTTTGTTTGCTTTCACACTCCGCGCCTTTTCTTAAATCGCTCAACGAGTCAAAGTGGTCTTGTTGCTATAGCAGCTCAGGTCAGCGGGTCAATTTTTTTTCGCGCGGAAATCAAACCGTATACTGCCTGCCTGATGCATTTATCTCTATATATTTCTAAGGCTTCTTTTTTATTTCTTTGTTTTTCTTTGTTTTCATCATCCTATCGTCTTTTCTTTCTTTAGATTTCTTATGTTTTTCTTTGTTTTATCATTCTGTCATTTTATCTTTCTATCTTTCCTTGTTTTCTTGTTTTTCTTTGTTTTCATCATTCTGTCGTCTTTTCTTTCTTTAGATTTCTTATGTTTTCCTTTGTTTTTATCATTCTATCATCTTTCTATATTCCTTGTTTTCTTTTGCTTTTCTTTGTTTTTATCATTCTATCATTTTCTCTTCTATCTTTCCTTGTTTTCCTTTGTTTTTCTTTGTTTTTATCATTCTGTCATTTTATCATTCTATCTTTGCTTGTTTTCATCATTCTATCGTTTTCTCTTTCTATATTTCTTTGTTTTCTTTTGTCTTTCTTTATTTTTAGTCATTCTATCATTTTTTCCTTTCTATCTGTTCTTTCTTTTCATCATTCTATGATTTCTATGATTTCCTCTTTTTATCTTTCCTTATGTTTTCTTTCTATCGTCTTCTCTTTCTTTAAATTTGTTATGTTTTTCTTTGTTTTTATTCATTCTATCATTTTCACTTTCTATCTTCTATCATTTCCTCTTCTCTCTTTCCTTGTGTTTTATTTCTATCGATGGCCTGCACTTATAGGACAATCAATGAAAATCGCACGAGATTTCCCGCGGAACACACACATTCACTCATTCACGCTTTCGCTTTCACACTGCACGTTGGAGCGGTCTAACTTAAAACCGTTCCTCAAGACCACCTCGCGAGGTGGTCTTCTGGAGCGCTCCAGAAGAACGCTTCCTGGACCAATTAAGCATTCACACTTACCTGGGAACCGCTCCTCAGGAACGGTTCTTAGTTAGTTAGTGTGAAAGGGCTCTTAATAGCTAAAACTGGCAAAACGCTATAGAAGATTATCACATTTTTATTTTCATTATATTAATTTGCTACTAAAAAGCAAACAGTGCTTGAGGGAAATTTGATTTTTGTTTTCAAGTTTGTTTTTTTGTTATAAATGGCTGTTTCTAAAGAGGAACCAGGTGATTGGTATAGAGATTTATTTAATATTTCAGAATTTTTGTTAATAACAAAAAATACCTAATTAGCTCTTTTAACATTTTCCCCTCTAACCTATTAATGACATTTTAGAAATCAACTCTCAGAGTCTTTGGTCATTGTGTATCATCTGATAATACATTGGTATATCAATAAAGGGAATCTTTCATATCTTATCTAGGAATTGAAGTGTCTTCCTATGATTTCAGATTTTTGGATGATTCTGTTTCTGATTATATACACAGGTGCCTAGGCCTCATCACGTCACAATTGACGAATTTTTCGGTAATGGTTATCTGTTGGTTGGAGTTATATACATAGCAGCTGTAACTCGCCATACTTTGGACCAAACATATTACTACATGTGTGCTGTTGAAGGGGTCCACGTGAAATCAGCCATTCAGGTAATTTCATATATTTCAAGCACGGATCCGTGACAATGACCGTGATGACGACACATCATGTTACTCTGGCTCAGGCCATTTTGTGACGATTATCAGACAGTGACGTATGAATAGTTAAGATAAGTGGTAATACTCATGTGTAAAAATATTGATACATATTGTCAATGGAGTTTCATAATAAATAAATATACAAATAAAATCCCAGAAGTTTGCACAAATATCTAGAAATTTTATATCTCTTAGAATTCTTACTAGATGATGCCACGGTCAAATCCCCCAAAGATTAAGGACAAATTGAAGAAAAATGTCCACGGTGAAAGAGTTAAATCTTTGATTCTAACATTTGTACACAAAAGGGAGAGATATTAAAACAAGATTTTCCTTATTTCCATATTTACCAAGTATAATGTATAGTGGGTAATATTTTTAGCATTACGATATCATATTTGAATGGCTGCTAATAGTGGCATATCGTCGGGGGCATGAGAGGGGCGGGGCACGTGCCCCGGGCGACACTTGAAGAGGGAGCAAAACTCGCAAAATAAAGAAAGAAAAAGCTTATGCCCCCCCCCCCCCACCTGCAGGGTAAATGCATTATAGAATACGGTTTTATGGAGGGTTTAAATATTTTTCTAAAGCTGGGCCGCTTTGTTTCCTCGCAGATGATGCGCCCCAGCATAGGATACAGTTTATAATAAGCGTTTTTTTAAGAGTTCAAAAGTTGGAGAAAAAAAATATAATTCTCGTTGCTGTGCTCACTATCACGTAAGCTTCGTCAGCCCGCAATAAAGGATAAAATGTATAAAATAGCATTTAAAAAGGCTTAACATTTTAATTAAATCTGATTTTCCGGTTGGCTAACTAAACTCTTCGACTATTTCTCAATGATCTTTGTTAATTGTGCTTCCCATTTGAAACGGAGGCCAATAGAAAGCCATCTTTCAATACTCAAAATTCGAATCTCTATCCCCTTGATTAATTGCAGTGCTCAATCGTGAATATTCCTGGGTAAAATGCCTAATTAATTGTTGTTGTTTTTTGTGGGGGATCTCTCGTCTGTACAATATACGTTGACAAGTTTGATGGGGGGGGGGGGGGGGGGGGGGGGGGGGGTAACCTCATGGTTTGCCCCAGGCGCCATGATCTCTCGATACGCCACTGGCTGCTAATATCGAGTATGAACGCTCAAACTCAGTCACCATTTTATGGAACGGAAAGATATCAGAATCCAAGTTTATTAAATGCCATATTTGTTTTATTAGTCAAAGCGTACACAGCATAATTTATGTTCAGGGTTTACAGTCATCCCAAAGGTCGTCAAATTTTGTTGATCATGATTGTAAATGTGTTGCTTTCTGTGTATTTACGACACACACACACACACGCAAACACACAAAATAAAATCGATGTTATCATACAGACAGTAGTTCTCTTTTTTAGAATAAATATTTCGCGATTAGAAGCGTCGAAATTTTTGCACGATTGGAGTCTTGCCGATTAAAAGCTTTGAATACTCTTTCGTAATAATATTTCTATTTGCATGATTTGTATTATATTACTTCTTGGCAACTTCCATGCGACACTCGATATCCAAAAGGTCGAGCAACGGAATCCTTTCTCATACGCGACAATGAAAGTATGTTTATCTTCATTGTCGCGCATGAGAAAGGGACTCCGTTGCTAGACCTTTTTGGGTGTCGAGTGTCGCATGGAAGTTGATACTATTTTGCTTGTAAAATTTTCTAAGTTCCGTTGTTGACTTTCATGTGGGTATTTCCATTGCTGCATACACACACACACACACACACACACACACACACACACGTTTACATGGCTTTACTTCCGAGGACAACTATTGTTCCTCTATTGTTACTCGTCCTCGGACAGTCAACGGAATAAGGCATAAATTCATTGTTCGACGTTCGAGGACTATTGTCCGGCTTCCGAGGACCATTGTTCTCATGGTTTTTTTTTTTGTTCTCTGTCCGAAAATGTCCTCGGACATAATGCTAAACAAACGCACACACACACACACGCAGGTTTACATGGCTTTACTTCCGAGGACAACTATTGTTCCTCTATTGTTACTCGTCCTCGGATAGTCGACGGAATAAAGCACAAATTCATTGTTCGACGTTCGAGGACTATTGTCTGGCTTCCGAGGACCATTGTTGTCCTGATTTTTTTTTGTTCTCTGTCCGAAAATGTCCTCGGACATAATGCTAAACAAACGCACACACGCACACACACACACACACACACATATATATATATATATATATATATATATAGGCCTATATGAATAAATACATTAAATCAAAAAGTCAAATCAAAACGATATGAATGTCTGAAATGCACCAGCAGCAGCTCTTAAAACAAAAATGAAAAGCCTCGAAAATTCTGCTCGCTCGGGAAATAGTCGAGTACAGACAGTTCATGTGCGGAAAGAGAATTGCGCATGTGCCCGTTTGCCTCGTCGGTTGATTGATTCCTACTTGTGGACGTGTCGGATGAAAGGAAATGTTTGTCCAAGTTATTTTGCTGAATTTTTTTTTATTACTTGAAGAGACTCAAAGGTCATCTTCCGAGATCATGACATGATGAAGTTCATCTGTTGTTCAAGAGTTGAAATCCCAAACTAAAAGAGTAAATCAATTTTTACTTTTCTCGACGTAAAGGTATATCATTCATTATTTTTCCTGATATCAACGGCTAGCATCTGTTACTGTAAAAATATTAGTGAATTTCATTACGGAATAATTTTGTCTTCCCTTTTCTGCCTCAAGCCGGACAATTATCATAAAGAGCAATTATCCCATGCCGACTTCACCCACACAGCTCTCCCCTAGGACAATTACCCCCCCCCCCCCAAAAAAAAACACAAAAAAAACAAACAAAACAAAAACAAACAAACAAACAAACAAAACAAAACAAAACAAAACAAAACAAAACAAAACAAAACAAAACAAAACAAAAACAAAAACAAAAACAAAAACAAAAACAAAACACACACACACAAGTAATTAACTTAAGGATGGTTATCTGGGGGTAATTGTCCTAGGGGTGATATTTTTCCAGTTCTTATTATTCTGTTATGTCTCTGTCAAATAGAGTATGGTATACGAGAAGTCTCTCCGACTGTCAACATACGCCATGTCAGGTGGTATGATGACAATGGGTCAGGTGACCAATCACATGTCAGTTGATGCAGCCAACATTCAGTTCTTCTTCGACAGGGGTAACGAGCTTTGGATAGTACCATTTAGGGTATGTTTGAAACTATCTGATCGGCTGCGTGTATCATGTACAGTGGCGTTAGCGTGGGTTAAGCCATGGAGGGAGCAGCACTGGCATCATGGGGGGGGGGGGGGTAGGCATATTCGGTGAAGAAAAATTGTAAATTGAAAAAGCCATTGGGGGATTCCATATGGGGCACCTGCCACCCTGTGCCCCTCGTGCCCTCTGTACTCAGACTGTAGCTACGCCACTGGTCATGTGCAAGCTTTTAATAAGATGTAATGTTGTAACTATGGAGTGTATGTTTGTTTTTCTTGTAAAGTAAACGTTCATTAATCTTTCCGTTATTTATTCAGTGTCTTCCTTTATCCATTAATCACCGTCCTGAACGATGAAGAAAATGCTGTCGATAGAAAATGAACTCCTACAAACATACAGCCTTCTTTGTTTATTTGCCTTAAAAAATAATGCGTGCATGGCCTTAACTTTGAACAACTGTCTTTTTCTTTCCGTCGTTTCTCCATAGATTACCTTGACCCTGATCTTACTCTACCTTCAGCTTGGTCCACCAGCATTTATCGGAGCAGCCGTGTTTTTCCTTGTTATTCCGATTCAATTTAAGATTGCGACAGCTTATGCAAAGCACATGAAATGGGTCATGGTAAGTCCGACTGATGACGTATGGTACGCTTGATCTCATTAAGAGTAGGTGCTCGTACTCCTCCATCTCCACAATATTTTTGTAGAGACCGCCGATTTCTTAAACGTTCTGGAGAAACCATTATTTCGCCGTTTATGCGATGTCAGATGCCTTTCTCAGTGAAGTAGACAATGGGCGGCACAGGGTCACGTGCCACCACCCCCACAATAAACATAGAAAGGGAGAGAGGGAGAGAGAGAGAGAGAGAAAAGGGAGAGGGGGAAAGAGGTGTAAACAGAAGAGGACAGCATCCTCCCCTTGGTGGTCGTGTTTGTTAATTTTCATTTGATAGCAATTCCGGTTCCCCCATGACACTAGAAACGTGTCCAAAAGTAGGGAATCCATGACTATAATTGTTACGTCTCTTATGCAAATGCTTCACATCACATGGTTTGACTGCGAGCCTTGCTCGTTCTGTACGAAGATTGTTGTGTTATGTTATTTCTGACTTCGGAGGGAACGTTTAGTTCTCATTCCTATAGGTCTTTTGATAAGGATTTATCTGCCTGATTATCTAAAGGCAATGCTTTGATGTTTGAATGAGGTATAAACAATGGAACGAGGTGTGTTGTTTTATGGAATGGTTGGCGTAAGCCAACAACAACCAAAAATAAAATTTAAAAAAATAATAGAAATGTGGTACCGTATACGTGTAATGCATATTCATAGTTTTATATTATGGTCTCTCTTTTCGGTGGCTTGGTCACTTTCTTTGTCGTAACGAGGAGAATGGCTCTGTACTTGGGGGCGGGGGGGGGGGGGGGGGGTCCCACTAAGATTTCTCACCTTTGACTTTCACGTTGTTGAGAAAAGGTTCTAACCGATTACAGATATAACTTTCTTTTAAGTGGGAGGTATGTTACGACTCTGTGCAAGGCGCCGGAGCAAGAATAAAGGCAAGAAATTAGTAATTTTGTTAATATTTCTGACATTGATCTTAGTGTGAGGCTGCATGAGTACGTGTTGATGCCTCGCACCTTAAAATAACAGAGGTGGAGCCCGTAAACTTTATACGTACATTTTGCCACGAAATAGAGGGGTGCCAGCCTCTAGCCCCCCCCCCCCCCCTTTTTGCTGAAGAAATATGTTCCCGTCGGTCATTACCACAAGAACTTTAGTAACAATAAGTAAACAATATAAGCAGATGTGTTTCTGAAGTACTCATTTTAGTTATTTTCTCATTCACTGTTGCACCGTGGGCTGTAAACCCTCGATATCTGTTTGTTCGTTTTTTTTCTTATATCTTTTTTTCCACAAATTCATGTCAGGCTAAAGCAGATCAAAGGTTAAAGTCATCCAATGAAATGTTACAAGGAATGAAAATACTGAAACTTTACGGATGGGAGCGAATCTTCAAGGGTTTTATCAAGTTCATCAGAGGAGAGGAGTTGGACAAACTTTTCAAGGTCTATCTCCTTGCTGCTTGTAACTGTAAGTATGACAGACTTTCATTTATCTAAATTCAGTTGACTTCTGGTCATGCGATAGCATTGCGAAAGAAACTGTCTCAAATCAATTGGGAAAGCTTGATTTTATATATACATACGAATTGGTGTATGATGTAAGGTTTTGAAATCACCAAAACTAGAAGAAATTGACTCAATGCTGGAGAGAAGTCACATGCACTGCACATGTAAATGTGTACATGGGACTGCATACACATGTTCGGCCCCAACATTTCAGGTGTTTCTCATCATATTAGGAATATAAGGGTATTTGAACAGCAATCGTTTTCAGGGGACATTTCTACTATGATGTTCTTCCAAACTGATATAAAGAAATGAGAAAGCTCACAAATTATTTTTTACCTATCCCAGAACTCAACCTTCCCTTTGATTTCTGATTTCATTTTAATTTGATTTGATTTGTTCAGTGTTCTTTTGATATATTACTTAAAGGGATATACTGAAAAGTAAGTTGAAAAGTATAACTGATAATGCCGTGTTACGTTTTCTACAGAATATTCTACTTTTTATTTTGTTAACAGTTGTTGTCAACTCTGGATCTCCGATATTAGCAAATCTGCTGGTAAGTAGAGATAAATTTGTACATTTTGAATTTATTTGGAGTACCGGTATCAATATTTTGTTTTTTTAATGGTAATGTGGTAATGGAGCAATAAATTTGACCTAAACCGACCGCCCCCACAAATGCTTAATTTATATAGTTCAGAAATCACTAAATATTGCATGATTAATCATAATCATATTTTTCATCAAGGAATGAAAACAAACAACAAAAATAAAAGCGCGCAGAAAAATTGAAACGAAACAAATAATCAATACGATGTAAACAGAAGATACATTATATCTCTTTGCTTTAAAACTAGGATGATTCAATCAGAATATCACTTTGACATACATATCTAAAAATAATTTAAAGAAAAACCCGGAATAACAATTTTTCATAATCTATCCAAAAAGTCTGCCAACAAATAGCTGCTAAAGCCAGTTAATTGACATAAATTAAGATGATGTTCAATTACAATAAAGCTTCGTTATTTTTTAATAGATTAAATGCACTAGGCTATTGACATCCCGCTGCATAGCCGAAGTGGGGGGGGGGGGGGGCTTGGGGCATGTGCTCCCACAAATTCAAACTTTTTCACATGCATTTTTTATAATAGTAGATCTATAAAGAAATCGATTTTTAGCCTCTGATGAATTTTTTTACTGAACAGTGTTTTTCGACCTACACTGCAATTACTGGTGAAATACTCACACCCGCCATCGCGTTTTCTTCGCTTTCCCTGCTCAATGCCCTGACCGACCCGATGTTCGTACTGCCCTTCGTGGTCAACCTATTCACGAATGCCTGGGTGAGCACTAAGCGGTTGAATTTCTTTCTGAGTGGGCCTGAGGTGGAAGGCAAAGATGATGATAACACGGTGAGTATTCCAGACAATGATGCCAATATTGTTATTATCATTATGTCATCGTGATGATGATGTTGATAATAATAATTAAAATCATGATAATAATCGTAATAATAATAATAATAATAATAATATAATAATAATACTACTACTAATAATAATAATAATAATGATAATAATAGGTCTAGTTAATAATTAATAATGATAACAGTGATAATAATAATCATTATAAGTGATGATAATGATAAGAATGCTGATGGTGATCATTATTATTTCATCATTAATACAATTATCATCATTATTATTATTATTATCACCACCGTCAATGTCATTATCATCATCGTTATCATTACCATTGTTATCAATATTATCGTAATCATAATCATCATTGTCATTGTCATTATTATCATTAGTATTAATATTATCATCATCATCATCTTCATCATCATCATCCTCATTTACCATTGTAATTATCTTCATCGTCGTCATTATCATCATTGTTATTAACATTATCATTATTATTATCATCAATATAGCATTATCATAAAACTTGACTATTTCATTTGTGAAAAGGTGACAAATGGTGTGATGAAAAACGGAAAACCAAAGAGTCCTGTCTCCTCCGATGACGAGATACAGATGACGAAATCACTGACAATGAGTTACGAAAACAAGAAAGACTATGGATCAATGGGTACGAATCCTAACAGAGGATTCCTTCCAAATGACGTCGCCATACGTGTAAGTGTCCGGTGACGATGGAGGTTGGGGAGAGTACAATTAGGGAAGAGGGGAAGAAAATGAGAAAGAAAAGTAGAGAGAAGATAACCAGATTGATGGAGGAGGAAATAAAAAAGAAGTAGAAGAAAGGGAGAAAAATATTAGCAAGAGAACGATACTGAGGGGAACGAAACAAAAAGAGAGAAAGAAATGAAGAAGAGGTGAATGAGAGAAGGGAGGTAAACTAGGTCCAGCTTTAGTCACGGGTCAAATCGCCAATGTGATCGGAATATAGATTAGTTAGATATTTTGCAGTAAGGTCGAATATTGATGATGACGAATAATTTTTTCACCAAGCCAGCCTCTTTGATCAGTGATGTAACGAGGGATGAAACAGATTTCGAATTTCAGTGCTTAATCGTACTTTTAAAAGTGAGAAAATATGATTTTGCATAATGACGATCTACAATGATACGTTGATCCTGACTATTTTACACATTTTTAAAATTCAGTTATGACAAATATACTCTTTGCATTTATTTCTACATCTGTTTAGATTCAGGACGGGTATTACACATGGGATCCAGACTCAGCAGTACCTATCATAAGTGATATCAACTTGGACATACCAGCAGGTAAAATTAGATATAGATCATCTTATTAAATTAGTGACAATTGCAGGCAAAATAACATAATTCGTTATTGTTTGACAAACATGCAGAGAGAAATAGTTAAAATTTGTCCGTGTATAATTGCATTATTTCACCAGGAATTTGATAATTTGATTAAAGAAGATACGCTTGAAATATCAGGCAAGGGGGTAAAAAAATTACCAGATTTGTGTTGGCTCCGGTTAACACTTTTTGTGTTAAGATTTTACAGTGTGTCGTCACTTTTTACGTTTAAAAAGCAAGTGTTTATACCTTATATCTTTCGTTTGTCACTGGATTTATTGTACGCACAACCATAACATGAAGCTTTTAAGCCCCTGGTTTTCTTTCTCCCCTTCCTATTTTCATCGGCAGTTTTCTCTTACAGGAATGATGAAACGTTGCAAACAGTTAACATTTTTCATCGTTGGTATTTTTCCAAATCTTTTGAATTCCAAGGTCAACTGACAGTGATCATAGGAACAGTTGGGAGTGGCAAGTCCTCCTTGTTACAAGCCATGATGGGGGAGATGACGACATTGAGAGGAGAAGCTCTTATGCAGTAGGTGTTCTTTTTATCACCTATCACGGGGTCCATGTATTGTACTCTCAAACAAGGCATGATCATTATGTATGTTACAAGTATGTTACAAGTATTATTAGCTTATTTTACAGATCAATCTAAGACCCATCTGCCTTTGTTCCTAAGAATCCACCGGGAAAGGACAAAGTACATGCATGTCAGGTGTCGTTGGTGACGGCATATGTTGCTATTTGCAGTTTCTTTCAGGAAGTGACGATTTCTCTCTCCCAAACAAACTGCGTTTGGATTAAAAAAGCCTTTCACATATTATTATATCTGTCATTACACAACCGATACTGTATACTTCTCTTTGCCTTATTTTCACGTACCTGATCAAATTTTCTGACCTCCTTTTTCCACCCTGATCATTTAGGAACAGAATTTATACCGTCAAGAAGTAGATTAATAAAATTACATAAAAATACCTTTCTATTATGCTTTCAAAGCTTAGACATAATCTTTAGTGTCATCACATAACGTTTAATTCCATGATATGTTTTAGTGTGAATATGAATACACATGACCCTTTTAGACCTTAATAAATTGGTCGGAAAAAGTTTAATGTGATAGAGCTAAAACTACTAAATGAACAGAAGGCGTATAAGAGTAATCATTTTTCGTCGTGTCATTTGCTTGTGAAATTAAATTAGCAAATAAATTCTGACATAAGTTTGACATTAAATTTGTATTGAATTAGGAAAGGATCATCTATAGCTTATGGGCCTCAGAAGGCTTGGCTGATGAATGCTTCCCTGAAAGATAACATCATTTTTGGTGCCTCTTCTGATCATGCGAAGTGAGTATATCAAGATAATTATGTAAAAAGTAAAAACAAATAAGAACAGAATACTTCAAATTCTACAAACAGTTCATTTTTAGAATTGGCCTTTTTTTTAGTTAGATGGACCTGATGTGTTTTGTACAATATACGCAGAATTTTGTTGCAGAATTTTTCATACTTTTGTGGGGATATTCTTTCTGTAATATTGATATGCCTTTAAATCATTAGAATGCATAACATTCGTGAACAAGGTAGATGAACTTGCTCAAATCAATAGATATCAAACAAAAAAGAAGAAAGAAATCAAACACTGACAATCCTATTGAGGGGCGTAGCCAGATCAGTATGAATGGGGATATGAGACAAAATTTGCATTTATCTAGAGGAAAATAGCAAGTCCAACGTTTTGATTTTACCCCTGATTTTATGTCCGCCCCTTTCAAAGGTACCAGAAAGTAATTGAGGCCTGTGCCCTAGCTCCAGATATCGCCATGCTACCTGGAGGTGATCATACAGAGATTGGCGAGAAGGGAATCAACCTGAGTGGAGGACAGAAACAGAGAGTCAGCGTAGCTAGGACCATGTATTCAAGCAGAGATATCGTCATATTGGTACGTATGCATCATCACACAGATGGCTCATCGGGAGGCAGTATTGAGTTTGTATGTTAGTGTGGTTGCGCGGTGGGTGTGTGTGTGTCTAAAAGGATTTTCATTTCAATAACCAACAAGATGATTTGTTCAGGATGCTGTCCAGCGCCATCGGCAAATACCTAAACTACATATAGGCTCAATTTTTCTTCATTCTTTAAGTTAGTTCAGCTCTTGTTTTGAAAGTTGATATTCGGGCAAGAGAGGTGGCCCCGGTGTGTCCGAAATCCCATTTACATGATGTAATAACTTTTATGTATGTAGACGGGATTCGATTTCACTTTATTTAAATCTTTCCTCATTCCTTCCATAAAAGTAATTGTTCCTTTTGGTGGTGTTATGTGACACATCGGATTCCTCTTTTATTTCAATACCAGGACGACCCTTTATCAGCTCTCGACATGCATGTCGGAGCTCATCTCTTTGAGAATGGAATTCTGAAGATTCTCAAGAAACAGAAACGAACCATCATTCTCGTCACCCATCAGTTACAATATCTACCAGAGGCTGACAAAGTAAGTTGACTGCATGTAATCATTTTGTTTATCATATTCTTAGGTGAAATCACAAAGTATCAGATCAGAATCATCAAGCAACATTATCAAAGGAGTATTAAACAGAGAAGAGAGTTGATCTCCCTTCAAAAATTTAAATTTTGTTCTATGATTACATTTTGGTTAAAAATGAAAACAGACGTGAAAATCCAAATTGACGAACATTGGAGGAACGATTGTCAATTTTGTTATAAAGACATGTCAATAATAACCAATGTATAACCTGATAACTGTCTTTCTAGATCATCGTAATGAAAGATGGAGAGATCGCTCTCCAGGGTGACCCGGAAGAAATCGCCAAGGCTGACCCCTCACTGTGTGCTGATTGGCAGAGAGCGCTGCAGGTGTTCAGCGAATCAGAGGCTGAGTTGTCAGGAGCAGAATCCGAGGCTGTCTTGGAAGAAAGAAAGGCTCTCAAGAAACAGATCTCTCAGCTTGTCCCTAAATCTAGAACTTCTTCTGAAGCTTCAGGTAATCTCCAAGGAGACGTGTTTACTTTTAGGTGCCATTTGATGGCGTGATGATGAGGAAGAGGAGGAGGAAGGATATAATGATGACGTTGATGATAACAATGATGAAGGTGATGGTGTCTTTAGTGTCAGTGATGACAGTAGTAATGTTGAGAGATATTTATTACAATTATAATTTTAGTCAATCAGGCACACCAATATAATCAGACACATCTATGTAGGCCTCCATGCACGTCAAAAATCGCTCATGAAGATATTTGCGAAATTATGTCTAAAACTGTCTAAAATTGGTAAACTTTGATATGACTTGACCGTACGTTGATAATTTCTGCACATGGTATCCTGAATAATGTTTATCATGATGTTAGTGGAAAAAATGAAATCTTATAATCACGAAATTAAAAAGAATCAGAGTGTCATATACGCCTAAAACTGAGTGGTGTCGTCCGTTCTCTTTGATATAATACTTCGTTCTTACTGATTCCTTTTGTGACAATTCCAACAATAGAAAGCGAGAAAGGGCGACTGATTGTAACAGAAGATCAGGAGAAAGGTTCGGTATCCTACACGGTTTACCTCTCCTACTTTAGGGCCATGAACTCTATCATCGCAGCCCTCATCATTATCACTGTTCTTCTGAGGGCTGGTGTCCAAATAGGCACTAACTTTTGGCTTTCAATCTGGTCCGAATTCAGTGTGGGTACTAATGACACAGAGGTAAGATGTCCAATGAAAAGTATCCTTTTAGACCTTTAATCTAAATCACAAGACAACTACAATACTACGTCTCCAATTTATATAGTGTTCCATCATTTTTCCTTTTGCATTGGCGAAACAGGTGGTGTATATGAAAAGAATTCTTGCTTTCAAAGCCAATACAAGCATAATCATATTAACAGTTCTGTAAATGTAAAAGTGACATCTGGGAGTTCATGAAATTTGGATTAAAAAATAAATTTCCGGCCACCACCCCCCCCCCCCCCCCCCCCTCCCTCGAATGCCTTCTGTCAAAAAAAAAATATTATATATATATATATATATAATTTTAAAAGTTCTGCAACGGAGATAACAAAAGAGGGACACACAAACAGAATAAGGCACCCCGTTAGACACACAAATTTCAATATTTATAAGTATAAGGTATAAGCATAAGTATAAGGCTTCTTCAGGAAATTATCATATATTTAAAAGTATGGGACTAACTGTTATAAATGGAAATGTAGGTTGAAATCATCTGATTGTTTTACACGCTAGTGCAGAATAAGAATAGAGAAAATGATCATCATCATCAACATATCTTTATATCCTCTATTTTCTTTTTGCTTTTGATTCATTTTGATCAGGCTGTCCTTGATGAAACGAACTACTACGTTGCTATCTATTCTGCTCTCTCGATTGGCAATCTTGTGATGAGGGTCATCTCTATTGGTACTATCACAGCTGGATGTTTCTTGGCCGCTAAGAATATGCATCACGGCATGCTAGATAACATCATAGCTATACCCATGCGGTAAGGATGTACATGTACATGTATCTCCGCTTTTTATATCATGATATGTCAAATGCTTCTTGAAAAAGTTCATCATTTACTCATGAATCACTGAGAGCGAAATTTCGAATATTCACTTCTATCAAGGAATTCTTTATTTATTTCATTTTCTTTTATTTTCAAGTTTTCCGAAGCAGAACACTTTATATAATTATATACCATAGAGAGAGAGATGAGATGGGGGATAGAGAGAGAGAAAGGAAATCAATATGCTCACAGTTGAAAAAAGGCACACACAAAAAAATAGTAAAGAAACATTTTCGTAGTGCACATTTTGCAAATGCTATAAACATGATTGTACAATTAAGTTTTACGTCTGACGTTTGACATTATTTGCAACAAAGTTTGACATGGTCAACTCTTTTTTTTTGTCCCATTAAATCTTCAGGTTCTTTGACACCACGCCTACTGGAAGAATACTAAACCGTTTTTCCACTGACACACAGTACATAGACCAGGTAACTCCGTCAACTCTTTCTTAAACCGTTGAAATCTATTAATTGATTACAAAATTTAGCTTTATGTAATACATAGACGTAACACGGAACAGATAAGATGCTGCATGTTATTTCGACTTGTTTGTAATAATCATTTGTCATTACGTAGATCAAAATTAGTACCTGTTTACGATGCCCTCGGACTTACTAGAGATTTTTTTTAGGCCTATTTATTATAAGATTATAATAATAAACTATGATACACATGCATAGTATTTTTGACGTCACAAGTCTGAGTGCTCATTGGATTATATTTGAATATGTACTTATTAAACGGATTTGGATTGGCTGCCTGAAAATAAGGGGAAATTAGGCTTATTGCCGGCCGGTTTTTGTAATAACGGGAATATGTATTTAATGTAAATATGAATAAAACCAGTAACTGTTTCGATTTGATTTGTTTCAAATTCAGAGGCTTCTTCAAACGATACGTACAATGGTCAATCTACTATCACAAATGCTTTCTTCGGTCATCGTAATCACCGCTGTTAGTTTGTACTTCTTGAGTTTTATGGTTCCCATCATTGTAGGGTTCATCTTACTTCTTGTATATTACATCATAACTTCAAGGTAATGTATTTTCACCATTGCAACTTTATCATTATTATTGTTTAAATGGTTCAGTTCTTTGTAATAGATTTATTTTCGCTTACGCGTAATCACAGTTTTTGTTTTTATGGGATGACCATGCAGAGTGCAAGGTCAAGATAACACAATCACTGGGATAACATGTTATTTAAATCAATAATCATAAAGAGGAAGGCTTACGAAGTTGATGGTCAAAAGAAAACATTTGAGACCGTTTGCATCAAAATCATTCCTAGCCAAAAATTAATAATGAATAACCTGAGGTATTTTTTGTTCATCGAATGTTGTATATAAAAGAGCTTCTATACGAATGCAAAGTATCTAACCGAGACAAGGATAAAAAGTGTTGGTCAAGATTGTCGAATTATTGAAATGTGCATTTTCGGTGTATTTCTGTATTTGTTTGTTTGTTTGTATTTATTTCCGTATTAAGAAAACCACATACATTTCATAAAATACATCGTATACATGAGCTTAAAAAACGGAGGACGACCCAAATTCAGCAGTATTTCCGGTGTAGTTCTAGTGGTGAGAGACCGAATCAATGAGTTTTTCCCCTTCAAATAAATTTTATAGCTATAGACACTGATAAAATGACCTCTAAAGGCCAGATTAGCTGTGAAATACTTATTAGAAGGCGAACCATCAGTAACACAGGATATCTATATGAAAACCATCACTTTAGTTTGATGAAAGTGCAGGCACTCCAGGGCGATTCCTTATGCGGTTGTTTTCTACCCATATATAGTGTACCCCCCCCCCCCAAAAAAAAATATATATATATATATATATATAGGGTCCCAAGTCCTTGTGTTGCCATAAAGCCATTATGGTAATAGCCGGGAGGGCGCATTGTTATACATAATTTGTATATATATATATATATATATATAAATAAATAAATAAATAAATAAATAAATGAAGAAAATGAAGACACCTACAATAATTCTGCTTTTACCAATACTGCGCATTTTCTTCAAAGTTGAATAGATCTTTCGTGTCATTTTCGTATTTGCAAATTTTTAAAACTAAAAATAAGCGATAATTTCGATTTTTTTTTTAACATTACCGTTACAGAGAACTACAGAGATGTGAGAGCGTCACTCGGTCACCGATCTTTGCTCATTTTTCTGAAACCTTGGGAGGTCTGCCAACTATACGAGCATTTAAGTGAGTGCGTAGTCGTGTAAGATAGTGAGTTCGGTAAATCAACAATTCAATAGGTCATACCTTATTTTGTTATCGTTAGTGTTAATCATTATTAATGTTTTTTCGATCATGTGATATTCGTTTAGAGCAAGTGGCGTATAAATGTTGTGTACTACAAGTAGTACAAACAGCTAGGTAGATCCAGAATGCTGTAAGACGTGGGGGACACAATAACGAAAAATCTCTGACAAGCAAACAAGAAAAAGGCTTTTCACATTTCCAGGGGTCTTTTACGGACTAAAATTCTGAAACGGGCACAAGAACACAATTAAGGGGGCACATTGTGTATTGTGTACGTAAGGTATACCAAATTGGGTTTCCAAGGGCAAGGATGCACGCCCCCCCCCCCTTCCTTAAATCCGCCACACTGCTAAAAAACATGTTTCCTTTTCTTCTTTTTTTATTTCAATTTTTCGTAGAGATGAGAAAAGATTTTTCAAGATCGCACTAGATCGTATTCTGAAGAACAACCGGGTCTTTCTATATTTGGTAACTGCACAGAGATGGGTGTCTATAAGGCTGGTGAGTGTTGCAATAATATACATGTATATTATTCTCGGAGAGTTCTCTCATTTTTATTAAGATCATCTCAACAGATGAACGTATGACAAGGATATGTGTGTGCGTGATTGAGTTTTTGACAGACGTGTATCAATCAAATATGATTATTTACGTCTTGGACCGACCTTTAACATCACCATCCGAAAGACGTGACTGAGATTCGAACCTGGGTCCGATCTGAGTCAGTTTGTAGACGAATACAAAGAGCTGCCCGCCGACGTTACCGTTAGACCAACTCTTCATGTCATGGTCTATAAACGTCATGTAGTCTAACGTCCTGCCTGTTCAAGTATCCTTTATTTGTCCAGTGGGCATTTTAGTGATTCCTTGAATTTCTTCCGATGTTCAATATACATTCCATGATATGATACACTATAAAAATTTAAAGGGAATTTTTGTTTTTTCTTTGTTTATTTTTTCTTTGCCTGGTTTTTAGGATTATCTGGGTGCACTATCCGTCCTCTGTTCCAGTCTTGCTTCTGTTATTGCCGCCTTGAATGGCATTATCGACGTCAGCAACGTCGGGCTTGCTATTTCATACTCACTGGAGGTACAATCTTCCTACATAATATATAAAGATAACCAGCATTGAGAGACGGTATTCAAATTATGGTCCGAGGTGCTTGTAATGGTACGATTTAATAAGGGACGTAGAAATATTACTCTTGTGTTGGCCGAGACCACTTTTAGTACACTAAACGATCGTTACTGTGCCTGACACTTTAAACATTCATTTTCAAACACTTGATGGACAAGATAAGTTCGTAAGAAATCCAGCAATTTCAATTTTTGCTAAAAATGATTAATGATAGGCCTACCTTTAATTCCACGAAATGCACTTTCACTCCTTTTCAAATCAAATTGTCCATTGGTTCTTGACAATGTGACTTCACAATTTCTCTACATTAGATATCTCTGTATATGAATCTGGTGGTTCGGTCGGCGGCAGACCTTGAGCTTCAGATGAACGCTGTAGAGAGGGTTCAACACTACACCGATGTACCCACTGAAGATTATAGCGGTAAGGGTCCAAAATAAGGAGTCAATGACACAGTTATTTTTTGTATGATATGACCATGATACTCATCGATCCACGTATCCAGGATAGGGCATAGCTGGCCTACGTCCCTGAACCCTTTTGGCAGTCTAGAATATTTGTATGGGCTTATCTGTATGATGTTACTTTGTCAATACGCCAGTTTTCATAATTATAAGTCATCCCCTGCCGAAACATCGCCAAAATAACCTGGTCATTATTTAGTGGCAGTGCATGAGTAACTAAAATTATGTACAAGTCTGATCTTAACTATTTTAATGTGTTTATTAATATGTTATTCACATGTATATTGTTTTCAATGCTATTGCAGATGCATGTTTATGAAACATGAAAGCACTGAACTGAAGTGAATGAAATTAATTTCATAAGAATGTGAATAAATGTGTTTATATGCGACCTTAGAGTGTATACTTCCATGCACTCCCTACAAAGGGATTCTACTTTGATATCTTTTATGGTCGCGTTGGAAACGTAATGTTCGTATGGAAGCTATCAAATACGAATAATAATATTCGTGTTAATTCCTTTTCTTGAGACTTCACATATAGAATAGCAATAAGATTCACTATGCTTCTTGCGAGTCATTTTATATCTATCTTTGATCACAGAGGTCACTTGCATGTCTTTATGACTTTATTGTAGGAAGCGACCCTCCGGATTCGTGGCCGGATAAAGGCGTGATCGAGCTCGATGACATCAGCGTTCGATACGCTAGCGACCTCGACCCCGTACTGAAAGGCGTTACCCTCACCATTCCACAAAAAGAAAAGGTATACTTGCAGACATTTATTTTCTTATATGTACTAGTACAGTGAAACCTGTCTATAAAGGCCACTCAAGGGGGACAAGAAAAAGCAGTCTTTATGAGCAGGTGGTCATTGCCTACAGGTTCCTTTAATACATGTCAATGAGAAACAGTTTTCAAGGGAAACAAAAAATTGTGGTCTTTATAGACAGCTGGTCTTTCTATGCAGGTGGTCGCTAAAGCAGTTTTGACTGCATATGCATATACTCGGGTGAATCCAAGATTTAGTTGAAAGAGAGGGGGGGGGGGCACAATTCCAAATGATTACACATTTAAGGGGACTTTTGTTGTATACTTAAGGTATGCCAATTTGGTTTCAAAGGGGGCATCGACCGGTTGTTCTCCCGCCCCCAATCCGCCACCTTGCCTACGAGTGTCACCCAAAGTTTGAAGAATTAATTTTCAGAACGTGAGTCAAAACATTCAGTCGGTAGAATGAAAATACAGGCGATTGATGAGCATGGAAAAGTTGAGGAAAAACAATAAACTATAAAATGAAAGAAGATGAATGATTACAGCTCAATTACCAAAAGACTCGAGAGAAAGTTAGAAAGCCTCGATTACTGATGACGCGGTAAACTTGCATGCTTCACAAAACCGCCACGGCTTCACATTTTGTGTTAAAGGCGGTTTACCATGGGTGGACGAGGCTTAAGAAAGCTAATATAACTGCTTTAAGAACTCGTAATATCGATTATGATGCTGATCAGGGTTGGGGGCGAGTAAAAGCTCCAAGTACAGTTAGAAAGGCACTAAGTCGTAGAGGGAATTAAGGGAGGCATGGGAGGTGAGGGTGTGCATGGGGGCAGACTGGGTGTTTTAATTACAGGAAAGACTCGTAACGTCAATTCTGTGTATGTTTGAAACCTTAGAATCGTATTTAAACTTGAGTGTAATTAATTTTTATTCTGAAACAAGAATTTAAGTAATATTTTTGTTTAAATGTGTTTCATATTTTACAAGTGAGTGAAGTATTACAGAAAGTGTGTGAATTATATTAAGGAGAATAGCCGAGAAAGTGTAGATTCGTAGTTCCGAATCTACGAGGCGTAGCCGAGTAGATTGGGAGTGGCGAATCTACACTTCCAAGGCTATTCTCTGATTTAAACCATTGCGTACATTCGTACAAATAATCTACACTTTATTGAATAGATTGACGTCATAGCAACTATCTTAGCTGATCAGAAGATAAAATGATATGTATTAGTATTATGTTTAGTTTTGTATAAGTTGAGCCTTTAGAAAATGTTCTGATTCTATGTTAGGTATACGGTATGAACAAGAGTTTTGAGAAAAAAATCAATTCAAAAAAATCTACTCTTTCTCTCTGCAGCTCGGTATATGCGGACGGACAGGAAGTGGAAAGTCATCGCTCACTCTGGCCTTGTTTAGAATCATCGATACGTTTAAAGGTAAACCAATTAGCACGGCAGTCAATGTACATTGTTCAGTTGTAAGTTGCAGATTTGAAAGAAGGAAACTACAATTTGAGCGGATCCCGTTGACAAATCACTTCCTCTCCCCCCCCCCCCCTTTTTTTGTCTCGCCCACCAGAGGTGAAGGCGAGACTAAGGGATCCAAATGTCGTCCGTCCGTCACAAACGTTATGACAGATAACTTTGCAACCGTCACTCACTTTTCAACCAAACTTGGGTTGTAGATGCACTGAGGGGACCTGCATGTTATGGTGCCGTTGGAGGTCACATGATAAGGTCAAAGGTCATTACAGGTCAAACGTTAAAGTTTACCTGCAAGACTCTCTTATGACAGATAACTTTGCAACCGTCACTCACTTTTCAACCAAACTTGGGTTGTAGGAGCACTGAGGGGACCTGCATGTTATGGTGCCGTTGGAGGTCACATGATAAGGTCAAAGGTCATTTCAGGTCAAACGTTAAAGTTTACCTGCAAGACTCTCTTATGACAGATAACTTTGCAACCGTCACTCACTTTTCAACCAAACATGGGTTGTAGATGCACTGAGGGGACCTGCATGTTATGGTGCCGTTGGAGGTCACATGATAAGGTCAAAGGTCATACGTTAAAGTTTACCTGCAAGACTCTCTTATGACAGATAACTTTCCAACCATAACTCACTTTTCAACCAAACTTGGGTTGTAGATGCACTGAGGGGACCTGCATGTTATGGTGCCGTTGGAGGTCACATGATAAGGTCAAAGGTCATACGCTAAAGTTTACCTGCAAGACTCTCTTATGACAGATAACTTTGCAACCATCACTCACTTTTCAACCAAACTTGGGTTTTAGAAGCACTTGGGGGACCTGCATGTTATACTGCCATCAGAGGTCACATGGTAAGGTCAAAGGTCATTTCAGGTCAAACATTATAGTTTACCCGCAAGACTCTCTTATGACATAACTTTGTAAACGTCACTTTCCAAACAGTAATGTAGATATATGCAAGCATAACTTATGCAGATTTATGCACTTGGGGGACCTGTTGCATGGCAACAGAGATCACGATATTTCTAGTTATCGCATGTGGGCGAGACACATTATCGCTAATGCCTTGTTTTTAGTGGTGTTTTAAGTATTACAGTAAGGAGTATAAATCTTTCATCCGAGTGTGGTATCTATTCTGATACATTTAAAGTACTGTTACCCTCACGAATATAAAAGCACATACTATTCTGGAGAAATAAGGGTATAGAACCGTGTTACCGCAGAGTCTGTTCAAACTCATTCTTTGATAATCTATACATTTTTATTCATTATTCATTATCATCTTTATTCATAAGATTATCATGATTAAGGCACTACATCTCTTGATGGATAATTTTAACTCATTTTACTGTAATTCATTCAAATCTACAGGTCGCATCATCATCGATGGAATCGACATTGCTTCCGTTCCTCTCCTCACACTTCGTCAACGTCTTTCCATCATCCCTCAAGATGCCTTCCTCTTTACAGGAACTATTAGGTGAGAATAGCCTATATAAAAAGCAATCACACCGAATATTCAGGACCAGCCAGTCGTTGGTTTTAATGCCGACTTGATTTGTATGCCATGCGAACGTACTAATATTGTTACTCTATACCAAAAAGCAGTAATTTTCAATTCAAAACTGTATTTCCCTCATATTTTGTATAACATTATTTACAACATGGGGCGTTTGGGTGGGCATTAGAAAGCCTCCCCCTTTTTATACATTATTTATAGATATCATCCAGAAAAGTCAGTATTATTTTTTTTTTTACATGGCGAAATCATATGAATAAAATGATCTCTTATTTCAGCTTAGTGTTTCTGGAAAATCTTCTTATTGCTAGAAATATTTAATCTTTCATGTCATTTCGTGTGTTCGTGGGGGTTTTTTTAGGCTGAATTTAGATCCCACTAGTTCAAGAAAGGACAAGGACTTGTGGAACGCGTTGGAAATCGCTCAACTTAAGGAGGTGGTCCAACAACTAGAAGGAGGTCTAGGTAAGCATCTAATCCATATGGGGTTTGGGAGGGATCCGGGCTAGCTCATGGCTATGTCACGGCTATGTCACACAGCCATGCACTACGTACAATTTGCGCATATTCCACGTATAAAATTTGGTCATACGTGGATATATGTGGAAAATTGAGAAAAGTTGGGGTCTTTACGTGAAATTTTGACAGATGTAACACGAATGAACCGCGGAAGAAGTGCGCATAAACCCCCATAAACCACGCAAAGAACACGTAAATCTACGTAAAAGCCAAATCTGGCCCAAAATCGCGCTGTTTATCTGCAATTCATTCGTGATTCGTGCGTCAATTACGTAATTTTAACGCGATATGTGCGCCGTATACGCGATATAAACGTGATACATCTGTGGTACATGCGTGAAAGGTCCGTTAAACATACGTGGACATACGTGGAACGGTCGTGGAAAGCCTAAAATTTGCGTATGCATATCGCAAAAATCACGCACAACTGCGTAAGATTTACGTAAGATTTACGTAAGAATTGCGTTTTAACTACGTAAAATACGCATAAACTGCGTAAATCTCAACCGACCAAAAATTTTGAGCAGCTCAAAACCGAAATCACGTAAAGACCCGTCTGCCGAAACCCTCGACGGACATCTGCGCACATCGACGAATGAAAAACGCATGAAACACTTATGAATTACGTATATCGCGCATGTATCACGAATGACCAAAATTTCATACGTGGAATATGCGCAAATTGTACGTAGTGGCTGTGTGACATAGCCTTCAGCACTAGAGCCAACGCGGACTCAGCGGAAATAGTGGCCGAGTTATCCAAGAAAGCCGAATCGATCGCAAATACTTGTTTCAATTTTTGCATGAAATATGTCTTTTTAAACCCCCGCATTCAAGGTTATTTGATAGAAATGTGTAAAATAGTTACTAACGATGTAGTGTTGAACAAATTCAGTAAAAAAAAAAAAAAGAAATTTATGGCTATTTAGTGATCCAGTGTGTACATTACACTTCAACTCTCGGAACCTTATCGCTATGTGATGCCGAGTTCACCCGGCCCAGTGCCGGGTTAGCCCGACCCCGTTTGCATTGGGAGGGGTGCATGAGTAGGACGAGGGAGCAAGGCGAATGGCTTCTCACCTATATAAGTGTGAATGCACGCTACGCTTATCACTAGCTGCTTTAATGAAGATACCTTTATGAGTTGCTACGGTAACCGTAAATAATGGTTGGTGAGAAAAGATTCTGGCATTTCATTGTGAGAGTTAACCCTATTTCTGGGATATGACTTTTGCCTCCATTACCTTGTTGTTGGAAATCCCCAGTTCAGGTTCAAGGCCTTCTCATGTACCTCATTTAAGATCATTAATGGCTGCTCAAACAGACTTACAATTACCTGAAGACATAACTTTCATTTCGTAAAATAGGGAAGACCAATTTCGCCAGCATGGTTAGTTAGCCTGTTCAATTTACATGCCATTTTTTTATATGCGCACTGGTATATAGAAAGGATTCGAGCCTATTTTGTGCAAACACATTTCATAACATTCTATAAAGCTCGAAGATATTGGCTTATTTTCTGCTAAAATTTAAAAACGTGACTGGGTCCAAACTCGAGTTTCAAAAAAGAAAGTGAGACCGATGTTTAAGTTTTCCTTTTATTAAACATGACTTTAGACCGATCGTCGGGTTTAACTGAAGTAGTAGAATACGAACCATTGGCCCGAATTCACAAAGGAGGTTTAAACCATGGGTAAGGTTTACCTAGTCCCTCCGTAAGCGTACTGAAATATAAGCGTAAATAAGCCCACATTACCCATGCGCGCGCTCAAAGAAAAATATGATTGGATCGGATTCCGTGCGCACGTACGCTTAAAAAACCCAGGAGGGGTTTAAACCATGGTTTAAACCATGGTTTAAACCAAACCTCCTTTGTGAATTTGAGCCATTATGTTTATTTTATGATTGCGTCACACGTAATTTTTGCCATTATATTTTCAATTCCTCTCAGAATACGAAGTGACAGAAAGCGGGGATAATTTCAGTGTTGGTCAGCGGCAACTTTTCTGTCTCGCACGAGCATTCTTGAGGAACTCAACAATCGTCATCATGGACGAGGCAACGGCATCCATCGACCAAGAAACGGTAGGTGAACTCGATGACGACATTCATCATATTAAAGCCAAAGATGAGAAATATGATGAGAAATTGAGATCATTCTAAAAGATGATAGGCTCTCGTTTTATGTTTCCTTCTATACTTGCCAATGAGCTATGAATCTTATGGGAGAACGCAATGAGGAACAGAAATTTCTCTGTACATTCTTTTTATCCATTCTTTTGATAGGATCGAATTATCCAGGATGTTGTCACAGATGTCTTCGAAGACAGGACAGTGCTTACGATTGCAGTGAGTATAATCAAGTTTTTGTATCTGTTCCAATTAAAAGCTAGATCACTATTGATCAAACCTTCATCAAAATAATTGTATTATTGATCAGACCATGGTATTTGAGTAATACTTCAGATAAAAGCCATATTACAAATTTAGAGAAGAAATGTGTTATGACATGAACAAATCTTCTCAAATGTGAATATGAAATAATATCTGACATGGAAGAGCTCTACTAGTGTTTTAGTTGCATGTAGGCATATGTGAGCAGAAAATCTCTGCATTATAAGATTTTCATTAAATTTAAATTCCGCAAAAAATATTTTGAAATCGTTATAAGGAATAAATCATGCAGTGCATCTTCATACCATTGCAAACCTTTCATATCATTTTTTTAATCCCTGACAGCACCGTGTTGCAACCATTTTGGAATCAGATACTATCCTCACTCTCAGCGATGGAAACGTGATCGAATTTGATTCACCTTCCACGCTCCTTGAAAGAGACGACAGCACTTTTGCTTCACTTGTAAAGGCGGGAAAATGAAAGTATAAATAAACGCCCCGTCCCGTGGGTACGAGTATCTTGCAGTGTGCATCCCTGCAAGTAAATATCACACTATGCACTATGTCTTACATGAAATTGTATTATAGGCGGAAATATTCTCTATAATGAAAATGTTCTCTGTATTCCACCTCCTGTTTAAATGGGAAACAGTGAACGTTAGAGAGGGTCAGATTGCACCAACTCTACGAAGATGTTTACTTTTCCATGAACATATATCAGAATTGATCTACTTGTCAAGCGTGTTAAGTGACAATAAATATGCTAACCTGCATGTTACATGTAGTACCAATTGAAAAGAATAATTATGAATATATGATTTTGCTGTATTTCATCACTCAATATTCACTTGATGTTGCATTATATTTCCTACAAACATATAAAACTTACGAGCAATAGCCCAGAATATATATTTGATTATGACAACGGTTTGCAAATAGATCTTTTCTCAATGTTTCAGGATGAATTATATCAGTAATTTGTTGGTGTTATTGCATATCAGTGGTCAGGATGTATATTGATAGCTCCGGCACGCCTAGGAGAAGTAGACATACATGTAGTATAAGGGAAAGTCCTGTGCATTGCACCATAGGTAACAATCAAATTTACTTGATGATTATATGAAAATTATAGCTCTACATAAACGTGGATTTAAGGGTGGATTAGGGAGGGGCTCTCCCTTTTGGCATACATTAAGAACAGAATCAACAGAAAATGCCCCAATCATGACTATGTGATTTCGGGGAATTGTGCCCCCCCCCCTTCTTTTTTTCTTCTTCTTACAAAGTCATGGATCCGGCCCTTCTTGAGTCTGCCCAAATATGAAGTACCGGTAATAATGTTTGTCGTTATAAAGAATTATGTATTCATTATTCCATTCGACGTATTTATGCGTTTGATACATTGTAAAGTTAGCGTTACTAATATATCTTAAGTTGGAATACATTTGAAAACTGGTCTATTTTCAGTAAATACCATATTATATACATATTTTTATTGAACCATGGATAACATCTCAAAGTGCTTTAAATCCAGTAGAAAATGCAGCCTCTGTACACCCCAACTAGAGCTAGTTGTCCGGCGTAGTTTGAATCAGATTCCCAGTTTATATACCTTCAAGGGCAACTCCCTCCGGACCACTGGACCCTTTGATACTCTACCCCCTTTTATATACTTGATGGTAGTTAACTGCTGGGGTTATTGTAGTTTGGGGGTAAATGTACGGACACAACATGTCTGTTATCATCATCAGTCATAATCATTTTTTTAGCTGTTTGGTGATTGTCCTTTTTGAAAATCTATTCTGTGATGGTTAATGATAATTTAAAGATAACAATTAACAAATTCATAGACGAAGCTTTTCGACCTGCACTCATCCTCAAATTACCTTGGCGAGGTAAAGTGTCTGAGAAGTATGCGCGCGATATTAAGCATACAGTGTCGCGCTGTTACTTTGCCGTGGCTACGCGTGTCGTGTTCTCTACTAATAGAATGCTACCCGCAGTTCGCAAGGATGTACTGCCTTCCCCCCAAATGAGCAATGTCGTTTATCAGTATCATTGTCGATATGAAGCCGTCTACGTTGGCCGTACATCTCAGCGTCTAGCGGACCGCATTAAACAGCACGTACCCTCCGTGGTACGACAGACATCAGCTGGTAGCCGAGCACAGCCGAAGCGTAATTGCAAAACCGCTGCTAGCATCGCTAATGTTCAATGCCGCAATCACAGCGACTCTGCTATTGGTCAGCACTTGCTGAATAGTCCGGCTTGTTCCAAGGCGTATAACCCGGCTCAGTTCACTATTGTTGCCCGAGCACGCAGCTTTCAACATCTTCGCTTCTTAGAAGTGGAATTTCTTTTCGGTATCGAACGCAAGGTGTTTCCTTTTGTGTTCGTTACGTAACTGCGATTTCTTGTTGCGCTATTAACAAGCATTCTTTATTCATTCTCGGTTGAGCATTATTAGCTCGCGCACGTTTCGATACCAGCTCAGACAAGGCTTTGTCAGTGCAATTTTCTCGCCAGGACAGCGGCATGAATGTGGAGGAGACCACGCCCGGCCTAGCGTCCCATGACATTTTACAGGCTATTCAAGCTCTCCAACATAAGGTGGACTCCTCCTTCCGGAGATCTGCCAAGCTCGAGAGCTCTCCCTCCTTCAAGAGCGAAGGAAACAAGCAGCACAGAAAGTTCTTCAGTGCTTTGACGACGCTCTACTTTCCTTGGAGGATATCGGAATCGAAGCCGCAAAGGAGCATCTACTCGAGGCATCCTCCCTGCTTACACAGAGGCAGAAACTGATTCGCCTGGCAGACCGTTCTCCTTTGGGCTGGGCCACGGTCAAAGAGTACGTCGCAGACGACCTCGCGGAGAATTCCGATGACGAAAAACGTCTCAGAAAGGCGGAGAAGGCGGCAGCCGCCAAGAAGGCCGAAACAACAACTAAAAAGTCAAAGATGCAGCCCCCTTTCCGGACACCCAGGTCTTCTGTACCTTCTCGCACTATGTCTGGAGCTTTTCGTCGCTTCAACCCCTACCGTTCCGATACCCGCGTCTGCTTCCAGTGTGGCATCGCCGGACACGTTCGCCCTAACTGCCCCTCTCTGCGCGCAGCCAGTGCCGTCAACCAGCACCAGCTATCCAAGCCCTCCTTCTAATGTTCATTCTGCCTTTTCTCTTGATCCGCCTTCAGGCGTGCAAGGTAAATTGAGGGAATGTTTAGCATTCTGGAAAAGGGAATTAAAAGCTTCCAAGTTTGTTTGTGATACAATCGAGTATGGTTATAAAATTCCTTTTGATAAAGTACCCCCTACATTTTATAGTAAGAACAATGAATCCAGTTTGGATCACCCAGATTTTGTTGAAAGCGCCATCTCTGAATTGATACGAAACAGATGCGCAGTGGAAGTATAAAGCAACGCCCTTGTTGTTGTAACCCTTTAACCGTTGCTGAAGGCAAAAAGTTACGCCTAGTATTAGATTTACGTCATACTAGGCCTAATCAGTTTATTGTTCAATCGAAGTTCAAATACGAAGTTCAAATACGAAGATCTTACTCACATTGCCCAAGTGCTCAGTTCCGAGCAGATTTATTTTTCATTTGATTTAAAATCCGGTTATCACCATGTCGATATATTTCCCCCCACCGGCAATTTTTAGGGTTTTCTTGGACTCATTCTGAATCTGTATTACGTTATTACGTTTTCGCTGTACTTCCTTTTGGCCTCAATAGCGCCTGTTATTTGTTAACTAAATTGACAAGGCCACTTGTGTACCACTGGCGGTCACGCGGTATTATTGCGTACATGTACATTGATGACGGCCTCATCATTTCACATTCTGTTGAATCCGCAATAGGAAATTTGGCAGTAGTTAGGCAAACTATCCGGCGCTGCGGTTTCGTTCCTAACGAATCAAAGTGTGCTTGGGACCCTTCTAGTAGAATTCTGTACTTGGGATTCATCATTGATTCGCCATCTTGCTCTTTTTTGTTCCTCAGTCGAAACTGAATATTTTATGTCAGACCATTGATGAGCTTATCTCGTTTTCCTAAGGCTAATGCTCCGGTCCCAGTCAGAATGTTGGCCTCTTTCGCCGGACACGTCATTTCAATGAGCCTTGCTCTCGGCCCAGTGGCGAGATTGATGACGCGTGCGACTTATCGCGCAATTGAATCTCGGTCCTTGTGGTCCGATTTGATTTTCATTTCCAACTCTGTGCTCAAAGAACTCGTTTTTTGGTCAGCCAATATTTTTGCGCTTAACGGATTTGCTTTTTCATATCGTCTTGTACCGACCATGCAAATATTTTCTGACGCTAGCGATCTTGGGTTTGGTGCTCATGTCCAAGGTCATTCACATTTGCGCGTTCATGGTTCATGGTCACCTTCGGAGAAACGCCAGAGTTCCACTTGGCGTGAATTGGCCGCCGTTTATCGCTCACTCAAGGCATTTTCAGAACATTGTTTTAGCCAAAAAATCAAGTGGTTCACCGGTAATTCTAACGTGCCTCGATTATTAACTTGATATTCGTTACACAATATTATTCTTTCACCGGAATGGTTGCCCAGGCGAGAAAATATTTTAGCAGACAAGATCAGTAAATATTGCGATTATGACGACTGGTCTATCGACGATCATTCTTTCTCGCAAGTAGATAATTTGTGGGGGCCACATACAGTCGATAGGTTCGCCTCCCCCCACAATGCCAAACTCCCCAATTTTAATGCGAGATTTTTTTTGCCGGGGTGTTTGGCAATTTGACAACAATTACCTCTGCCCGCCAGTATCGTTCATTATTCAAGTAATTAAGAGCTTGGCTTCTTGTAGCGGTTTAGGCACGCTGATAGTTCCGCGTTGGCCTACTTCCCATTTCTGGCCTTTCATTTGCCCCGACGGCATCCATTTTGATGCTCACATACACGATTGGAGGTTACTTAATGCTTCGTTTACCCCCTCCTCCTTGCACAAAGACGATATATTCTGCGAGCAACCATCATTTTTACCCTAGCTTTACGTTACGATTTTAAGCGCTCTCAGAGGACCTCGAAAAGAGGTTTTTGTTCTTCTGACTTGGGTTATTGTCCACTTTGTGTCTGAAGCGAATGTTGGCTTCTATTTTTTGTTTTGTTTTGTACTATACTACAAGCCGATTTGAGTGCTGATTTTTCTCTTTTTGTACATACAGGCCGATTTGCGTGCCTATACGTTTGTTCCTTTGCTGCTATTCAGCCTTTTTGCATGATACAAGCCGATTTGTGCGCCCTTTGTATCCCTTTTTATACGACACAGGCCGATTTGTGTGCCCATATTTAGTTTGTACTATTCAGGCCGATTTGCGTGCCCATATTAGTTTGTGCTATTCAGGCCGATTTGCGTGCCCATATTAGTTTGTGCTATTCAGGCCGATTTGTGTGCCTTTATCTTTTTTGTACTTAAGGTGTACAGGCCGCATTGGGTGCCTATGATGGGATGAGCAGCTCTGCTTACATTGTAATTGCGTTTTGGTTTTAATACCCAATTTAAGTAACTGGTAATGGTTTACTTTATCTGTAATCACTAATGCCTTTTGCGTTTCTCGATGACTAATAATCATTGCTCAGCTCTGACCAACCATGTTCAATCTTTTGTCATCGTTTGTTATTTTTCAGTATTTGTCTTACCCTGAGGTAGATAAAGAAAAGAAATTAACTTTCTGACGTTGTAACACAGAGGAAGAAAGCGTTGTTCATTCAGTCGAGAGATCCGCTATTGTGCCGACAAAAAGAGTTTGTACAAGCTCTTCGATTATTTTAGCGTGCCCGGATCATATTCGGGTCGCTATACACACCCTTCCTTGACTTTTGATATTTTCTTGTATTCTCTCATTCCTGCGTTGTGACCCGATGAGTGCAGGTCGAAAAGCTTCGTCACTATGAATTTGTTAAATGTTATCTTTAAGTTTTGTAGTACCAATCGTGTGTTTTTAGTGATTGTTCAACAACACTCTCGTACATACTGTATATTCAACATTCGTTATGGGATAATTGAGACTTGCCTCTCCTAGCTATTTTTTTTTTCATGTTCACTCTGTTTATTACTGGTTCTTGATTGAATGATATTTTTATATTCGCGTTCACTTGATTTTCATATAATTGTATGTTCTTCATTTTGTATAAAACGTATCAAGCAAATCATGAAAATATTGATATGAATAAACCGTTGTTAGTGCATTCATGTAAATGCATTGCTTGTAGCATTCCATATATCCTCAGTATAATGTCATAATTTTTTTGTGCTTTGGTTGATGTTTTTGGTTGTGATATTCTCGCGAATAAAATACACGAAGAACGACATGTTCAAAAGTTTCAATGTATAATTATTTGGCTTGAACGGCTTAGTTTGAAATGTTCTGTAATTGGCCTATCAGAAACATGGCTTTCAGATACCCCTGATTCTTTGTTCACAATTCAGGGTTTTGATTTAATAGTGAATAATAGGACCAATAAAATCGGGGGGGGGGGGGGTGTTGCGCTATATATTTCCTCAGAATATAAATATAATAATAGACCTGTATTGAATTATGTGAATGATTCCATAGAAACAGTTTTTATAGAAATTGATTTTGTTAATAGAACAAATATCGTTATTGGAGTCATATATAGGCCTCCAAATCTAGCCACAATGATTTCTTAATAAGCCTTCAAAATATTCTCTCAAACCCAATACTGCGGGGGAAGGATTGTTTTTAATGGGTGACTTCAATATTAATTTATTGAACTACCATTCTGATGCTCTTGTTCATGAATTCTATGGAACGCTTCTAACTTCCTCATTTATACCACTTATTTCTAAACCAACTCGCATCGCAGAACAATCTTCCACCTTAATCGTCAATATATTTAGTAACACGCATCCCTTTCCCCAAGCGGGCGTTGTAATATCAGATATCAATAACGGATTACTTCCCCATATTTGCACATTTCCCAATCTTGCAGCAAACACAATGCCCTTCTATACTGAACTACAAAAGAAACGTCGCACTTTTCAAATTGATATCTTTTACACATGATATTGGAATTTGATACGTAAAATCACATTTTATGCTTTTTTATCATCACAGATACGGCATTGACCGTCCATAACACATCATCATAACAAAATGTGATTTCTGTGTAGGATTAAAACTCATATCCTTTCCGTGAACATGGTAGTGCACTCGAGCGCAGCTTTTTGAAAAGCATGATGCACATGCACATCCTCTATCCAGTGGGTTTAAAAGGGACCCAAAACCTTCATCCTGTCATTCGTTTCCTGAGCGCTGTCACCATGCCACGTCTGACTCGAAACCAGAGGGAACAAGCCATCGGACGTCTTCATGCTGGCCAACGTCCTAGAGTCATTGCCAACGACTTCAATGCAGCGTTCGGACAGTAGAGAGACTGCGGGAGCGATACAATGCAACCAACAGCACCAACGATCGTCAGCGCAGTGGTCGTCCCAGGGTGACAACAGCACGTCAAGATCGCCATCTTCACCACTTGCAGGATCGCTTCCGCAGAGCAACAGAATCGGCTCTACAGACTATTGGCACACACAACAGACCAATTTCTGCAGCAACTGTTCGTCGTCGGCTGAGAAGCTTCAACTTGTCTTGTCGGCGTCCTGCTCGGGGCCCTATCCTCACCGTTCGACATCGTCGGGAACGTCTCCTGTGGGCCCAACAACGTCAGAACTGGCGCTATCAACGACGAGAGTCGTTATTGCACATCTGTACTTGTTAATCAAAACAAAGCAAAACATTTTCTCAGTTTTCACTCTTGAATAAAGAATATGTTTCATTGTAAATAAAACAGTTTCAAACACATACATGTGCGACGTTTCTTTTGTAGTTCAGTATATAATATACAAACGGAAGTTGTCTGAAGGTAATATTAATACTTTCAAAGACAGACTAAGCATAGTAGATTGGAATGATATTTATGATATGACTGATGTAAATAATAGTTTTGATGAATTTATGGCCAAATTAACTAGCTTGTTTAATGAATGTTGTCCTATGAGAAAAATCAATCTTCAAAATAGGAAAAGAATTCCAAAATCTCCATGGATAACACCGGGCTTAATAAGATCAATAAATAGGAAAAATAATCTTTATTTGAAATATAAAGCGAATCCCACTGAAAGTTCTAAATCGAAATATTTGAATTATAAAAATACATTGACAGGGTTGCTACGTAGAGAAAAAAAGATATATTTTTCACGTCAATTTATGAACTGTAACAAAGATGCTAAAAACACATCGAAATTAATCAATGAAGTTCTGAATAAACAGAAAAAGAAAAGTACTATTTCTAATATACAAATTCATGAAAAAACTATTGATGAGTTACAAGATATTGTTGATCACTTTAATGATTATTTTGTTGAAATTGGTCCAAATTTAGCAAGTAAGATACTAAACTGTGATAGAAAATTTTATGATTACTTACAAAACCCTAACCCTAATTCTATGTTCTTTACTCCTGTAAATGAAGGTGAAGTCCTTGACATTGTGAACAATTTTATAAGTAAACGCAGTTGTGGACATGATGATCTCCATAATTTTATAATTAAGAAAATAATAGCAAGTATTGTTGAACCATTCACTTATATATGTAATCTATCTCTGAGCACAGGTGTTTTTCCAAACAAAATGAAATTAGCCAAAATAATCCCTATTTTTAAAAAGGGTAATCCGTTATCGCGATCAAATTACAGGCCAATATCTTTGTTAACCACTTTTTCCAAAATACTTGAAAAAGTAGTTTTTACTCGCACAATGATTTTTTTGAATAATAACGATATTTTACATGAATCTCAATTCGGATTTAGAAAACACCATAATACAACACATGCTCTCCTCTCTCTAATCAATAATATTACAAGTTCTATTGATAACGGTACCCACACAATAGGAATGTTCTTAGATTTCTCTAAGGCATTCGACACTATAGATCATGAAATTCTCTTAAGCAAACTTTCACATTATGGCATAAGGGGCATTGTTTCAGATTGGTTTCGAAATTATTTATACGAACGTCAGCAATATGTCTGTATTGAGAACTGCATGTCGCAATTAAGAAATATTAATTGTGGTGTTCCACAGGGTTCTATTCTAGGCCCTTTACTTTTTATCTTGTATATAAATGACTTTCATAGATCATCAAATTTATTGACTTTTATCATGTATGCAGATGACACTAATCTATTTTTCTCGCATAAAAGCCTAGAAACTATATGTAATGTGATTAATTCTGAACTGGATTCAGTTGCAAAATGGATTAAGGCTAACAAGTTATCACTAAATCTAGAAAAAACAAATTACATGTTATTTAGTAATACTTTTAACGAACTTCCTCATCCAATTCTCATAGATAATATACAAATACAGAAGGTGATTGAAACAAAATTTATAGATAATAAGCTATCATGGAAGCATCATATTGATAATGTAAATTGATATCCAAAAACATAGGTATGATTAACAAACTCAAATGGTCTTTTCCGCCAAACATACTTCTATCACTATACTCCACACTAGTTTTACCATATCTTAATTATGGAATATTAGCCTGGGGAAACAGTGCGGCATGCCTGTTAGACAGAGTTTTTTATTACAGAAAAAGGCTATGCGAATTATAAGTAATGTTAATTATCGCCACCACACTGATGGTCTTTTTCACTCTAATAATGTACTAAAAATTTATGACATTTACCGCCTCAATCTTGCTGTACTTATGTTTCAGTATCATAATCATGAATTGCCAACTGTCTTCAATAATATATTTACAGCAAATAATGAGATCCATCATTACCCCACCAGACAAATCAATCTATATCACTTGCCAAGAACTCGTACAGCATTAACCCAGATTACTTTTTCATAATTATATAGCTCCTAAATTTATGGAATTCCCTCCCTTTAAATATACGAGACAGTATAAGTTTGAGTACACTCAAAGGTAAATTGAGAAAATCGCTTATTGCTTTTTATGAACGTTGATCCCTCAATGGTGATTCTTGTTTACCTGTGTAGCAAAATCTATAGATTAAAATAATGAAACCTTCCGTATCCTGCCCCTCCACCCCCCCCCCCCTTCCTCGCCCCCTGTCACTTTGTCCTTCTTCTTCTGCCTTTTGTAAAATTTTCTCCTTTCCATTGTTACTATTCCCAGCTTTATTATTTTTCAATGCTTTCTGTTCGATGGAAAGTGTGTTATGCTTATGATTTGTTTGCTTTCCATGGCCATGTATCTGTCTTCTTCTTTTCCCCTTTTATTGGGCATTTTATGCATGGTTGCCCAGACTAGTTTTTTATGTGCTGTATTCATGATTTATCTTTTGCCATCAGGGACCAGCACTTCTACAAGCTATGCTTCTATGCTGGTCTCTGTTTTCATTATCATTTTCATAAAACTAATCTAATGTAGTCTTCATTACTGTTACTTTTTTCTTACAACTCACACTTTAATGCACATTATTTTGCTTGTAATGATCAAAAACGTTTCTGCACTAAGTTGTGTTGTCAATATTGTTGATTGCATAATACATATTGTTATATACATGTACTTTGAAAAATGAAAGTGTAATGAAATAAAATCTAAATCTGAAATCTGAAATCTGAAATCTGAAATCCGATAGGTAATAATAATTGTATTCATTACAAATGTATCAGTATCTGTATTGCCACAATAACTAAAAAATACAATTTCAGTTTCAATTATCTATTAATGTACGATATAAAAAGTTCAAGTACCATAAACACAATTTTAACCTTCTTGTAAGTATTACACGATGTTGTCAAAATTATGCTACAATATGCAATTCAAGATTCTAACACTGAAAGTCTATGTTGCATGACTACCTGCATTATACAGCGCAGACATGGGCATTGACACTAATACACGTATGGTATTTAATTTCATTGGAAACAAACGAATAATATTTCACTTTCAGCAGTTCTGAAGATATATATACAGGATTTACGTGCAATGCAAAAACCTTTTTATACCATACTTTTTTACCATACTTTTTTTCGATGCAGTGTATTATAACATTGCCGATGTGCATTTCAGTAGTATAGACTTCATCATATCTTGAGAAAATTGTACACAATATTCAATAAGGATTACATCCGCAATAACATTATCGACAGAGAAAATGAAAATAAATTACAAAGATCATATACTGAATTATAAATTTCTAGTCAAAAGAATGCCCAGAAATTTTAGGCCATTGCACATCTTTGAAATGAATATCTTAAGATAATGAGGCATTCTTAAACCTAAATTTTATCTTAGATTTATCCTTTATGTTCACTCAGTGAAAGAAAATACTCTTACAATCTGAAAAATGAAAATCATTCTGGTTTGTAAAACCAAATTATTCTATCACAACGGAGTGTTAAATATTTCCTTCCAATTTCATCAGTTTGTACCCTTCCACATTGATATATAACATCACACATATAAGTATCATTAGAAGAGAGTTTACATAATTATATGCAGGATATAATGTTTATATCTCTTGGCCATGCTAAAACACATGAAAAGCTTCCATGTACAAAAATAACATACCGTATGTGTCATATTCTATTCAAAATGGTATACATTTATATTTTTAAAAAGTGTTCAAAGAGACGTTGTAAATTGAAACAACCTTTACATGAATATATTTTCTTTAAAATTCGTTTGAGCTGTTTATACACATGATATAAACAATTGATTAAAATTTAATTCAATAATAAGAACTACATATACCAATGTAAAAATCATGTTTCCATTTTATAAGACTTGTAAATTCTAATTTCATTATTTTACATTTCAATCTAATTTTTTTGTCTTACCTATAACGTTCGAAGGAAAAAAATGTATATAATCCTCCCCTATTCTTTCATCTTTGACATTATTTCATGGTATTTCATGAATACCTAGGATGTTTATTACATAAACCACAGAGTGGAACCAGTACAAGATCTAAACTGCTGCAAACTTGGCAGAGCGGTGGCGAAAGAACGTCAAAAGAGTACAACGAATCGCTGTAAAGTGCTTTCTTTTATGACAGTACCTCAAGAAATCTCTTCTGACAAGCATTCCGTAAGACCAATCCAATCATTTGCCGGCTTTGACGAGGGAGGCGAACACGCTGTCGTCTCGCTGTAAGAGCACGGAGGGGGAGTCGAACTCGATCACCTCACCGTCTCGTAGAGTCAAGATGGTATCGGAGTCGAGTATGGTGCCAACACGATGCTGATCAACGAGGAAAGAAAAAGAGGGCAAAAACATTGAAAATATCGATGACGTATTTATATCTCTATTGCATAGGTCACACAGTAGTTTAAACACCTGTATCTATATAACGAATTCGTTTTATTCCCAGATTGTTGAAATACGTTATACATAAGGGTTCAGTATCTCAAGAAAGTGAAAACAAACTATACAACCAACTGTTCTTATTGACCTTCTTAGAACAGATGAGTTCTAATTAGAACTGTATAGCTTTAAAGTTGGGTACATTTTCTGTCAACTGTGACACGTTATTCAGCATTATTATTATACAAATATACCAGTCTGTGAGAAAGTAGAAATTATTTATCTGAGGAGGGACTGGCATAGTATAGGATTTCTCGTTCAAATTCGTAAGCTGGCCACACGAATTCATTTTATGTGCATTCAAATTCACCGATTCTGCCACCGTAGCTGTGTTTTATCATTCAAATTTGTTTTTTAGCATTCGATTTCATAAAACTGTCATTCAAAAACGTCTTTGGAGAATTTTCCTTCAAATTAAAGCGAAACGATTCGCGATTACGTAATAACGCCTTCCGTGAATTCAAATTCATTTCTTTGCATACAACTTCACACGCTTTGCAGACAAAATAAACACGTTAATCATGTTAATCTCACCCAATCTTCATATAAATCTGCTAGCTTCGTTCCGTGCTATATTCATTTTAAATTATACGGTATAGTGAGCAACAAACATTTCACTTGCTCCCACTAGGGTTGTATACCCACTAAATCAACACTATTTAGCAACTGAACGATCATATATAATTTTTTTTTATACCTAGTCACATCACCAACATGTAGAATTAGCAAAGTGTGTGGTGTGGGACATTACATGCTGGGACATCGCTTTATTTTCATGTTTGTTTATTTGTTTGTTCATTTTTTTTGTTGAAAATTTATTCGGCGGTCATGATCTCTCTTGGGCCATTTATATTTGTGTACATTATGTAGTCTTTCTACCACAGTCATAATCATGGGCGCAAATCCAAACAGGAATTCTATTCAAGTGGGGGGACACCCCATTGTTGCATCCAGGTGTGTCCCCCCCCCCCCCCTTGAATAGAATTCCTGTTTGGATTTGCGCCCATGGTCATAATCACAATCACCATCCTAATCGTGGGGTAGGGGGCATGTCCCCCCCCCCCCCCCTGTCCCCCGCCTGTTGATACCCATGACCCTTACTACCTTAGGTGGTATTTCTTAAACACATCACCGGATATTGATAAAGAATAAAGCTCACTTTTGTTAGATGAGAAAAATGTGCATATACCATATGTTTGTAATGATAGGCGAATTTGAATGAAAACTTTGTTATGTTGAATGACCAGGTGTGAAATTGAATGATCCGGACGTCTGCTTTGCCAGCGTTGACGAATTTGAATGCAAACTGCGCATTTGTAACCGGTTGTTAAATTGAATGATACAAGTGCAAATTCCATTGACCAAAGAAGTAATTCAAATGAACGAAGTGCCATTTTGAATGACATTCTCAAGCCTACATCGGTATTTCGCGAATTTGAATGACCCATGTATCAAAACGAATGAAAAGCTTACGAAGTTGGCCGAGAAAACCTATATAGCGCGGGGCTAAAGTACCGGTGACTTGCGTCGAGAAGGTTATAATTATTAAGGTACAAGGACCATATAGTTACATACGCACTAGCGGGTCCTCTGCGCGTTCGAATTTGACACAGATTTTGTCAATGAAGAGTAAGCATGCTCAATAGTGCCTTGGAAGAAAATATTGAATACAGCATGCGCAGTTCTGCCCAGGAGAAAATAGTTAAAGCTATTCGGAGCTCTGGCAGAGATTTGTTTTTCCTACTGGAATTATATTTTATCACGTGAGCACCAATTGACCAATCATGTATTTAGAATACTCATGAATATTCATAGAAGGGATATAAAATAAGATATTTCTATTTAAAATTCTCTCACCGCTATAGTTAGCACTGTTCTGTCCTGGAATATATCAGCCACTGCATCCTGGAGTATACTATCCTGTAATAGCAACAAAGACAAAACACCTCTTTCAATTATTTTTGTTACGCTTCATACAAAAATGCATGATGAAGCAAGATCCATGCAATGGTCAATGAATGATTGCATATATTTATCATCAGATCATTATAAGTGTATAATTGACAGTTACACTCATTTATTGTTCCAAATGTAATCCCTGTTAATGTGATCAAAACTATTCGATTTTTTTTCTTCAAAAGGGTATTTTGTTCAGCGTCGACAGAAACGCTCAAAAACTATATCATTTAGCATCGTTCAAATGAGCCTTCCACATGGCGTATGGTCACAAGAAGGGTTGCAAAATTCAATCTGGTCCCAGACACATGGCCCTGGATTTTGCTGAATTAAGCCAACATTATTTTAAGGTTTCATCATCAGTTACTTTGACCAAATATCGAGTAGTTTCAGTTTCAGTATATTTACTTTAGTAAAAACATGCAATTCCACATTTAAAAATGTACATAATTGGAATAATACATGTATAGACATATTACTAAGAAATGGAATAAGGCAGCTTCCTAAATAAATTTGAATTTAATGAATATATATTTATATTAGAAACAAGAACCAAGTAAAGTCTTGGGTAATATCATAATATAAGAAATTGCGCAGAATACCGGCCCAAACCCCACAGCCAATACCATTACAGAATGATCGAATTCTTTTCTGTTCATTTAGTGAACAATCATGACAATAAGCCATGTATTTTCAAATATATCTGAGATATTCCATCAGCTTTTAAAGCTATATTTCACCACGGTTACGAGACCGACTATACCTACCGTCTCTTGGTCTATCGATGCGGTCGCCTCATCCATGATAACTATCTTGGAGTTTCTCAGGAAAGCTCTGGCAAGGCAGAATAGTTGACGCTGACCAACGCTGAAGTTATCCCCTCCCTCAGTCACCTCGTAATCTTTATAGATAAGTTTTGAGAACAGAATCAAGTTTGACACAATATAGATGCACAAAATGATGAAATATTACTGAAGAAAAAATTGCTAAATTAAGCCAATTTCAAAGGTTTCCTACAGCCGAGTGTTCTTTTCATCCTTTGTCTTTATATTATAATTCATCTGTTTTGCATGTCACAGTATTCACTATCAAGTATTAAAGGTGACTATTCTACAACAATTATTCGTTGCATAGAAAGAAAGGGATATTATTTACTCACCTAAACCGCCGTCTAACTGTTGAACTACATCTTTCAATTGGGCAATCTCAAGCGCCTGCCACAATTCTGTGTCATTCTTCAAGACGGTTGGATCTAAATTATTCCTGATTAAGCCAAACACGTAATAAACTGAATTTAAGTCTTTAAATCAAACACGATCCGATCAAGTCAGTATTCGAAAAGCAATGGAATAATTTGTACGGGTCAAAGTTTCTTTTACTATTTCTAAATTGAAAAAAAGACCCGGAAAATGTAATGTAATTGTGGGGTATCATTTAGCAAAATATATTCACTCTTAATATCCCTTTCATCGCAATCTTGAGATATCTTTACGGTTCCACTTCATGATTACACAAACGATTTAATATCCAATTTGATGTCAACCGAGGAGAGTAGCGGTCCAAATTACACATGTATAGGATAAAAACGTGAATCATAAACAAATAAATGTTCATAACGATGATTATGAAGTTAAAATAATAAACCTGCGTACACAAAAGCACCTTAATTCAAAATGTATTTGTGAAACATAAACTTGATTATTACGGGTATTAAACGAAACCGAGAACGATGTCCCTTACCTGATGGTTCCTGTAAAGAGGAAGGCATCTTGAGGGATGATAGAAAGACGTTGACGAAGTGTGAGGAGAGGAATGGTGGCGATGTCGATTCCGTCGATGATGATGCGACCTGTAAAAGGAATGAGATTTTACATGTATTTATATTACATTAATTTTATACATAGCATTATTATCTGATCATTAATAATTTGTATTTTTTTTTAAGTTTCCCAACTTTAATTTGTTCATTCGTTCATTTCTTTATTCAATCAAGGCCATATTGTGTTTCTTTAACTGGAGATAAAATAAATAAAATAATTAAATGACTACAGTTACTGATCCACTCTGAAATGTAATTAACGATGATGGTGACCCCCTCAAGAAGATAACAAACATCAAGAAATTGTTATGGTATCTTTGAATGCTTGGGTAAGTACAATCCTATTCTGACCTACTGTATCGAGTATCTAACTGACAGTGAAGCAGGTTATAATAGAAGCAAATAACTTCCCTGTCATCGTTATGATGCATTCGTATTGAAAACAACAATGGATAAGTTACATCAAAATCAGGTATACAACACAAATATGAACTTGACAACGTGTGTGCGTGTGTGTGTGTAACTGGGTTTTTACAGACGTGTATCAATCAGATATGATTATTTAACGTCACCATCCGAAAGACGTGACTCAGTCTCGAACCTGGGTCCGCTGAATCAGTTTATAACTTCCACTGGTAGCTTGATTTCAGGCGCACGCCACAACGCCCAGTTAAATGTCAAAATGTTACTAATAATATGCTGATTTCCTAAAATCGGGATCAGGGGGTTGTTTCACAAAGAGTTAAGTTTGACTAACAGTCGCACTTAAATTCCTAGTTGTGTGCGGTGTATGACACATCACCGTAAACTATTGGTCAGATCGTGCTCAGGGGACGCGCGCTATTGGGTAATCTACCAATGAGATTACGCGTTTAATACCGTATGCGCTTTGGCACTTACGCATGACTTTAAGTCAAACTTAACTCTTTGTAAAACACCCCCCTGGTAACTCACCTTGAGCGGTTTGTATCATACGAAAGAGTGCCAGAGTGAAAGAAGACTTGCCACTTCCGGTCCGTCCACAAATACCAATCTAAAATGAAAATGGGGAGAAGAAAATAAAAAGGGAAGAATACTAAAATACAAAGCGCATTAAATTTTTACCGACAATACAAATATAAATCAAACTTAAAACAAACGGCTAAGAAGGGTGATGACCATTAATTATTTTATCCACATAATATCGGAACTTTGACTATGGGCCATGCTTTGACAAATAAATATAATGAATGGGTGGTATATACACCTGTACACGACTCCCCTCGTTCTTATATAAGAGTGTATAAGGAATGTAAACAGCATTGATACATTAATTGAAAGAGCCCTTAATTGTTTAATCTAAAATTTTAAGGTTTTTTACTAGATTTACCTTAGATTGAGCCGGAACTGATAGAGAGATTCCTTTGAGAACTGTATCAAGCTCTTCAGCGTATCTGACGTGTATCTTATCCACTTCAATCTTACCCTCAGTCGGCCATGTCTCAGGAGGTTCGATTCCTATTAAACAAAATAATAAAGATCGTCAAGTTAAATTCGTAAATATGTTATCTTAAGATAATCAGAGACAAAATCAAAGAAGAAAACCGTTTAAACGGAAGGAAGGCTATTTATACAATAACTAATTATTACTATGTTGTAATGCTCGTCCTCGTGTGCTACTTTGTATTTTATTGGTATTTCCTTCTTTTGTATGTATTGGTTTCATATCAATCCTAACAATAGAACTATCGTTATCAATAACAAGTTACAATCATTGTTATAAGCTACTGAAATCCTTGAATCTGATTGGCTGAGAGCAAATTTGTCATAGAAATGGGGCAATTGTTATTGATAACAATTTTTGTGAAACGGGGCCTTGATATACATCTGAGTATAGTTTTACCTGAATAATCTTCCGTAGGTACTTCTGTATAGTACTGCACTCTTTCTACAGCGTTCATTTGTAGTTCAATATCTGCTGCCGACCTGACATTTCGGTTCAAATATAACGCAATCTAGAGTAGTAGCAGAGAGAGAGAAAGACAGTGATAGGGTAATGAAACAAGAACACAGTCGGAATAATGCACATTGAAGTCACTTTGCCATGCTTCTTCCTCTCCAGTTCCCCTTTTTCTTAAATTAAAAAGTACAAGTTAAGACTCAATATAATACAGCAGTTGAGAAGCTTTGAATATATATATTTTAAATATTTAGAGTAGTAGAATAAATGCATAATTTAGAATAAATACAAAATTGGAAGATGTAACTGTAAGTCAATTTTTATTTGCAACTGATCATAGTATACATGACATGGTATGTGATTTTAAACGGGAACTGATAGACAGGAAATTCCCTATTTTGTTTTTTTAATTTATCAGGACCCAAAACGCAAATTTTGTTTATTTAGGTATATTACAATGTGTTTCATCTTTCTTTGAACTGTTGTATAACCTTTTCGTTAAACGTAAGAAAGACTACAGTGTTAAAGGCCAAGTCCACCCTAACAAAAAGTTGATTTGAATAAATAGAGAAAAATCCAACAAGCATAACACTGAAAATTTCATCAAAATAGGATGTAAAATAAGAAAGTTATGGTATTTTAAAGTTTCGCTTAATTTCGCAAAACAGTTATATGCACATCCTGCTCAGTATGCAAATGAGGGAACAAGTGACGTCACCCACTCACTATTTCTTTTGTATTTTATTATGTGAAATATAGAATATTTTAATTTCTGCAGATTTCACAATTATGAAGCTCTCATTGAATTGTGTATAGGTTGCAACAATGGCAATTACACATGTTCAGCGAGGAATCAAACCTTGTTTCACATTATAACAAGGAAAAATGTAATAAAATACAAAAGAAATAGTGAGTGGGTGACGTCACTGGTTCCCCATTTGCATACTGAGCACGATGTGCATATAACTGTTTTGCGAAATTAAGCGAAACTTTAAAATACCATAACTTTCTTATTTTACATCCTATTTTGATGAAATTTTCAGTGTTATGCTTGTTGGATTTTTCTCTATTTATTCAAATCAACTTTTTGTTAGGGTGGACTTGACCTTTAATAAACGAAAAATGGATCAGCTCACGTACCTCCAGTGAATATGATATGGCCAGTCCCACGTAGCTAGCGTCGATACCAAGATAGAATGCTCCTATGAGGACAGACAGACTGGAAACAGTTACTATAAGTGCTCCTAGGTAATCCTGAAAAAGAAAAGAATAGTATTCTCTTAATCGATGTAATGAAAATGATTGCAATATCGGGGGGGGGGGGGCGTAGCGTGGGGTCCAGCCATTGAGGAGGCACTTGTATCATGGGGTACAACTAGGAGAATAAAATGACAAACAAAGGGCATAGCCATCGATATAGGCCGTATTTTCTTCCTTTCACGTTGTCTTCCTCTCTCAATCTGTTTTATTTTTCCACCATTCGATTGGAGGAGCATGTTTCGTCACTCCATGCCCCCCTCTACCTACGCCATTGAACCTGGCTATTAACAAACGTTACTTTATAGCGTTAGTAATGTTAGTAAATGTTAGTGAGTTAGTTAGTAATGTTCAGAGGCTGCGGAACGTCGGGCTCGAACAATGGAAGTGGAGGGGCACCTCTTGTCCGCCAAACAAAAGGTGCACCCCCACTTTCATTGTCCGAACCAAACGTTCCGCCGCCTCTGGTAATGTTCCTAATTTGATAACAAAGATTACAATGGTTTACGTGATTTTTCGAAAGGGGCTTACGAGTCGGATGGCCACCCATCTTTGAGCAGTAACCAGATAGAGAAACACGCGGTTGTTGACCAGGATGCGATCTTGGGCAATCTTAAAGAATCGCTTCTCGTCCCTGAAAAAAAAGAAGTGATAATCCAACGAAATGTATTCTATTAGAGGCATAATAGTCATACATTATAACAGCGTTCCAATGAAGAGTAAAATTGACATAAAAACTTTATTACATTAAGCAGAAAGAGAGAGTATCATGTTTTATCTGACAACATATGGCTTACTTAAAACTAATGGAAAAAGAAAAAAATGTATGTCATAATATGATACACATTTATCATTGTTTTCATCATTATGTTTGAGTGGAAATAAACTTTGAATTGAATTGAATTGAATAATGCCTTAGGGTTAGATGATGCATATCATTAAGAAATTAAGGTGTTTGTCTTACTGAAATGCTCTTATTATGGGTAATCCGCCCAGTGTCTCGGAGAAATGAGCAAAGATTGGTGACCGAGTGACACTCTCACATCTCTGAAGCTCCCTTCGAATGAGTGAAAGAAACACAAAACGTCATGAGAATATGGCCTGCCAAGTATCCAATGATTAAACCAACTAACCCTACCCCTACCCCAGGTGTCACCCCCCCCCCCCCAATTTTCAGCAAGTTCGGTTACGCCATGCACTTGTTGAATTAGACAGAAAGTAGGTTTACTTATAAACGAACTATTAAACTGCAAGGATATGAGCATATGATTTACCAATATTGACTGCTTTGAGGGACACGGTCAAAACTATTTCCCTGCAGTCAATAGTGAATTTCATGCCTGTATTTTTGACCAATCATCGGCCAAGAATCTTGATACGAGGTACATAACAATTACTAATTTACCTTGAAGTTGTAAGATAGTAAACGAGCAATGCTATGAAAGCGATGACGGTGGGGATGACGAAGAGAATGAAGTAGACATTGACTGCGATGTTGACTATCAGAGATGATAAAACCATGGAAAGTGTGTTGATGAACATCCGTATGCTCTGAATAATCCTCTAAAAAAGAATATGAGATTGATGTTTCATAACTGAGTGTGTGTTACTGCTTCATATGCTAGTGAAATAGATCAACTGCATTTAATTGAAGGCACCAACATATAGCCGTTAATCCAGGGTAATACATAAACAACTATACATTATAAATTCAACCTTTTCCACACCTGTTATCTTTTTAGTGCACTATTTATCAACACGTTTGACAATTTTCCGACAAACCATCAATTTCCAAAGGAACACTCTCTGAAGAGGGCATGTAAAGTGATAGCTATTCATATTTACAATCTACATTCAAAAGTATATAAGGTTTTGACTACTAACTTTCGTCAATTTGAATGAAAATGCATTGCTCACACTGCAACATTTGTGTAGCATGTCGGTTATGATTCCCTTTCAAACCAAGTCTGGATTTATTTATTTATTTATTTTTTTCAAATCAAGTCTTTATTCAATATTTCTCCATAAACAATACACAAATGCAAAATGTCAATAATACATAAAACTTTATAATATACAAAGAAAATGTAGAATTCAAATGAGTTGGATACGTCTCTCTCCATCAAGGTTTAAGATAAACTTATCGTGTTGCATATTCATAGTTTCTTCTATCTCGTATTGATATTCCAATTTCTTTTGAAATGAAGAAAATGATAAAGAGCCGTTTAAATATTTAGTTGAAAATATATAATATTTTGCATACAAAATAACAAAATTGATTGCAGAGCAATTACCACCTGGTATGCCGAAGACAAAATCATTAAAAGTTAACTTAATTTCATTTTTAAGGGTATATTTTTCAAAATCATCCAAAAACCTACGAGTTAAAGGACATTCCCAAAATAAGTGAGCAATGGTCTCAGTATTTGCTGAACAAAAAGTACATAAATCAGAGAGGGAAATGCCAACTTGCTTTAGATACTTATTAACACCGAGTATGTTATGGATTAATTTATACTGAAAATACCGTAGCTTTGTGGATAAAGTACATTTAAAAGGAATTATATAAATTTTACGCCAGTTAACTATGGGCTCTGAAACAATACCTTCCCATTTATTTTGTGAAATTGGAGTTTTAAATATTTTATCAACATATATTTTATGTATAAGTTTACAAACTTTTGTCACCTTTTTTATGCTATGAATAATTTCTTCCTGATAATTTACATCTTTTGTAGCAGGTTCTTTGCAAATATTTTTCCACTTAAATGGAATAGCAGATATAACTGAATAATAATCAAGAAAATTACAATGCAAGTTAAACTTATCGACAAACTCAGAATATGTAAGGAAATTACCATCTTGCTTCAATAAATGATTAATTCGATTAATACCTCTGTTTATCCAGTCCTTTTTAAAGACTATAGAATCATTTACCTTAATACATGAATTATTCCATATAATTTGATTATGAATATATTCTTTTGGGGATTTTCATGAAATGATAATTCACACCAAGATTGTAATATTTCTCTCACAAAAGTATTATTCAACTGCAGAGATTTCTCGTTATTTTTAATATTGCAATACCAAAAAAGATCTTCACCAAGACCCTTCATAAACAATCTGAAAAAGCATTTCCAATTACCTTTGTTGTCATCATTTAAAAATCTTTTAATCCATGCAATTTTTAAACCCATAACAATTGCTCGTATATGTAACATTTTTAAACCCCCTGATTCATAATCTCCAATTATTGTCTTACGATTAATTTTGTCAGGTTTTCTGTCCCATATGAACGAAAAAATGATAGACTCCAATTCTTCCAAAAAGGATTCAGGGGGTTTTGGTAGAACTGATAATAAAAAAATTAGTTGGGATATACCCAGGCATTTAACAATAGTTATTTTGCCCAAAGGAGTCAGGTCTCTTTGAGACCATATTCTTAAAGTTCTTTTTAATTTTTCAAGTTTAGGAACGTAATTAAGCATACAAATATCTTTTACATCATAAGTAAACTGTATTCCCAATGAATGGAATGGGCCATTTGAATATTTCAGATCTGTCATGTAAATATCTGGAGGGTGGGCTTTGTAATACCCTAATGCTATGATTTCTGATTTATTGCGATTTATATGTAATCCAGAATATAATCTCAATTTATCAAATATATGGAAAATTCTAGTAAGAGATTTCACATCATTTACGTAAAATGTAGTATCATCAGCATACATACTGATTTTAATTTCAACATCATTTATCATAATACCTTGGATGTCAGGATCACCTTTAATACAAAAACTCATTATTTCATGACAAATTATAAAAAGCAGAGGACTAAGGGGACAGCCCTGACGAATACCGCGAGTAATATTAAAAAAATCAGAAGCATGCCCGTTATTAATGACACAGGAATATATGTCTGTATATATAACTTTAATCCATTTTATAAAAATTTCACCAAAGTTAAAAAAATTTAAAACTTGAAACATATAAGACCATTCTAACTTATCGAACGCCTTTTCAATGTCTGCCAACAGCATAAAGCCGGGTGTATTATTAAAATTTGTGTAGTCTATCATGTCTAATGCAAGCCTAATATTTTCCCCTATATATCTACCTTTAATAAAACCTGTTTGATCAGAGCTAATAATCTTATCTAATACTTTTCTTAATCTTTGTGCAAGACATTTAGTAAGTATTTTGTAATCCGTATTTAAAATAGAAATCGGACGCCAGTTTTTTAAATGTAACAGATCGTGACTTTTTTTAGGAATATGTCCCCACCTCAACACGTGAAGATTTATAATTGCTCTTTTTGTTCTAAAGACATTTTACCAGATTGAAAGGAAAAATTAAAACTCTTTAATAAAAGTCTGGATTTATCACTACTTACCTGATCAATCATTTGGGTATCAAACGACATTCTATTCATGAATCTTCCAGTGGGTGTCGTATCAAAGAACCTACACGGGGAAAATTACGGTATACACTGTAAAAGAAATGTCTGTAATTTTACAGCAAATCTGGTGTCAGCAGAGTCGCCATAACTTCTGATGTAAAAATACAGATTAGTTGTTACTTTTTCCTCATGAAAATGATGTATAACATCAGATTAGCTGTTATGAGTAAATTCAGAACAAACCTGTATTTTTTCCCTGTAAAAATTTGACAATAGGGACATTGCACGTTCAAAATAATAAAACTGTGTGTGGCAAAATCCGTGATATATCGAGCTTTCCACGTTAGCCTTTACTTCGGCTAGAATTAAACAATTTTCATAGCAATTATTACCTAAATAAATCAAGGAAATACAGACCTAGGTTTATATCGTAAGGACGCCACACCAATTGCAAGACTGTCTCCGATTTTAGTATGGTAATTTGGCATTTTCTCCGAAAAGAAGACTTCTACTACCTTGCAATTTTGATATCATTATTGGTATCACGAATAGGAATCTAAATCACGCGGGTAGTGCATGTATAATTTGTCTAATGTCATGTTATTGCACTTTATCCCAAAATAGGATGCATTCGGATCTTAAGACTCTTGCTCACCTCATTGGTATAGCGATGATGTTATCTAGCATGTTGATATGAAGTGACTTGGCAGCGAGGTATGCTCCAGCCGTGATGAAGATAATGGATAAGATTCTCATGAGGATCGTCGCACATGACAGCACGCTGTAATACGTGATGTAGTAGTTCGTCTGGGCTAGCATTTCCTATAAAGTGGGTATAATGAAGCATTAAACTTTACAATTGTAAGCCACTTCGGAGATGCAATCTGAGCATGAGCAGATAAAGGTCATCTGTACCAAATTCTAAAACCCACTGACACTAATATTCGATATGTGCTCATGAATGTCATGTAATCATTATTCAATTATGCACTAATGGTGCATTCCATGATATCCAGGTGGAAGTATTCTTTTTAAAGGGGGAAACAAAAGCTATTCATGAGGCACCTCTATCACTCCCAGAGTTATTTTTCTGAAGTGCACATAAAGGGACCCTCCATGTCTAAAATATCTGTGGATATTTGGGGTCATTTGTACCATGCGCTAACCCCGAACTGGCTTATTGTTATCCCGGTCGTTTGTAGAGGAAGCGTTATTTTACTGACATATAGGACTGCGTCAGCGACTGGCTCGATCTCTGACGCACCATGTGAGTGTGGCATCGTACACAAAATAACAGTGTAAATATTTACTAACATATGGGCTAATTGCCTTCACAGGCTTGATTGGCGCAGTGAATGGCGCATGCAGTGAATAACGCAATACGCGTACCTATTATAATGATATTCAATATTTGTACGAATAAATGACGTATGAGTTTCTAATCAACGACTATTGACTGCTGATGCATTCGGGATGCATTCGGGATGCATTCTCACTCTACGTCGGCAACATACCTCCGTATCGTTGCTAGTGACGCTGATCTCAGACCAGTCTGCAAGGAAGAAGTTACTTCCTATCTGTGTGGCTGCCCTTAGCGCTACGGTTAAGACGATACCAAATGTCACCCAGTAGTTCATGGATTTGAAGTAGTAGAAGTAAATCTTGGTACCCACTGATCCCGTCTCCTGGTCTTCTTTCACGATAAGTCGTCCTTTCTCCGTCTCTGCACCTGAAATGACAAAGGGTGTGAATTGTAAAAGCTGTACGGGGAGCATATCATTAATTTTTTTCTTTAATAAGAGGGGATTGGATTATGTCGGCCAGATTTTAAATAAAAATTATGCATTGTTTCATATTCTGTACACTCTGTACATATAATTCCGCCAGTAAAAGTAAAGTTTGGGGATTTTGCCAATGAGTGTTGATCCAGAAAGTGGGGTATGACATCCCCTCTAGAAATTCTTTCTACTATTTGGACTTTGTATGAAATTTATGACTTGCTTGTTTTTGTCATTTTCTTGGGGAATCTGACGAGAATTGTTTACCCCTATCGGCAAAATTTGAAATTTCGAAAAGCTTTTACCTTTGTTCTTCTTTTTTTTTTTTCTTTTTTTTTTTGGCTCTTTTGCTCTTTTGCTCCTGCTCTCGCCCACGGGCTGATCGGTATATCTATCGCATTAGACATACATGATATAAAAGGATTTTCGTGATGACCCAGCTCAGTGGGGGAGATGACTGTGTTACACAATTCTATTCATCAGGGGGACGACCTATTGCTACCCCCCCCCCCCCCATGAAAAGAATTCCCTGCATGTTTCCGCCAATGATCCAGCTACATCATTCCAAATTGATATTTATCATTTGAGGCTTTAATTATTTCATATATGAATATTTGATATAACAGTCACATGTCGATGTGAAAGACAGAACATGACAATGAAATACAATTCTACAACTATACATGTAATTACTTTCATGCTGCATGGATTCTGTGGATATAGCCATCGAATTCTGCATCCTGGCGATTTGTTTTTTAAGAGATATCCTCTCCTCCAAGACAGTTGCAGACTCCGCCCCTGACAACTCAGCCTCTGATTCGCTGAATACCTGCAACGCTCTCTGCCAATCAGCACACAGTGACGGGTCAGCCTTGGCGATTTCTTCCGGGTCACCCTGGAGAGCGATCTCGCCATCCTTCATTACGATGATCTAACACAGTTAAACATAATGTTATATGATAACAATCATTCATATAAAAGTTGACAATTTCATTTCAACCGACGTAATGAAGACGTAAGAAGAACAAACGAAATATAGAAAGATCTTTTTTTTATCTTTAAGTGGACGTGAAATGTCTACGTATCTCTCTCTCTCTCTCGTTGATAATTCTTTTTTTTTTTATATATACATATTTCCTTTATAATTTATTCATGATTTCACCTGGAATATGATACACACAATGATTATATGCAGTCAACTAACTTTGTCAGCCTCTGGTAGATATTGTAACTGATGGGTGACGAGAATGATGGTTCGTTTCTGTTTTTTGAGAATCTTCAGAATTCCATTCTCAAAGAGATGAGCTCCGACGTGCATATCGAGAGCTGATAAAGGATCGTCCTAGAAAAAAAAGGACATGATAGGTTGAATTCTTTATGGTTATAGTCATGTGTATAGCTATTTGTTTAATGAGCGTTTTTAAAATTGCATATTAATCAGATCTGCTTGTTTACGTATGGGGACAGATTTTAACTTGGGTGTCGATCCGGGGGATGGGGGTATATATTCCCCCCCCCCCAAAAAAAAAAAAAAAAAAAAAAAAAATTGAGGTGGGAGGATGGCCTGTATTATCATCCCCCAATATTTTGGGATAAAATAAATAAGAATTATGATATATTAATTTAAAGCTAATAATTATCCAAAATCATTATGTTTGATCTTGAAAGTTGAAATACCATCACATTATTTAATGATTAGAAGTAAAGATATAAGAAATGCCATAATTTCAATGCAAAAATATCGAACATAATTCGTTCGCTCGCTTTGTTATTCTCAATTAAGGGGTTCTGTCCATTGGCGTAGATCCGTGCATTCCTTCTTTTCATCAAAGACCATTTCGAGATGCTCTAAAATGCAAGTTTTATAGACAGATTTTTTTTAAAGTCCCTGGTGTGGTTGCTTCGCTCAGTGGCGTATCTAGGAGGCAGCCCGGGGGCACTTGGAGGGGCGCAAAAAACGCAAAGGAGAGAAAGAAAAAAGGGGAAATTAAGAAAAATAATAATCCTTACGGATTATGCGCCCCCAAATCCGCAGGGTAGATATATCTAGCTTTCGAAGGTTTGAAATGCGAAAATTTTTCAAAGATCGGTAGCTTTGCTCCCTCGCATAATTACTTTCTTTCAGGATCTCGTAATTTTGCGCCCCCAGTATATAGTTCTTAAATAAAAATTTGATTTGATGTAAGTTTCATATGACTCCTGTGTATAAAACAGCATTTGCAAAGAAATCTCAACTTCAGGTAGCCTTGCTGAATTTCCCGACTCTTTCTCAAGCCTATAGGGTTTTCGTTAGTTTTGCTCCTGATTGTAGAAGTGAGTGAATAGAAAACCGTTTATCAATGTATAAAATTCGAGCTTCTCTACTGCTCAATTGCGGTGGTCAACTGCAAAATCTCCTCGGTAAAATACACAAGTAATTGCGTTTTTTTAGGGTTACAATTGAAAGATTTGCAGCTCGGTCGCTTTGCTCCCTTGCTTGTAAAATAACGTAGATACGTTTGGGCACTCGGGGGGGGGGGGGGAGAAGGGCGTAACCTCAGTGTTTGCCCCGGGCGCCATAATCTCTAGATACGCCACTGGCTTCGCTCCCTCCCCGGTCACCCCCCCCCCCCCCCCCCAAAAAAAAAAAAAAAAAAAAAAAAAAAAAATCATGAACGCGGATCGACACCCCTGGATTTTAACAACATCCAGAAGAAGAGATTCATAATCTTTCTGAAATATATCGAGATGTAATGTGCACTAACGAAATCCTTCATCGAGCAAAATATCGTTATCTAAGCACAATCCCAAAAAGTGATTGCATAGACTTGTGTTTGATAATATTGAATACCCCCCCCCCCAAAAAAAAAAAAAACCAACATTGTAAGCCATTCTGCATTATTCATTGATTCAGTGAAGTTCTATTGTCTCATTTCTAATCATGACAATGATAATGCAAGCTGAAATAATCTTTAGAAAACCTGAATATTCCATGAATCAATTACCAATATGACGATATCTCTGTTTGAATACATGGTCCTAGCTACGCTGACTCTCTGCTTCTGTCCTCCACTCAGGTTGATTCCTTTCTCACCAATCTCTGTATGATCACCTCCAGGCAGCATGGCAATATCTGGACCTAGGGCACAGGCCTCAATTACTTTCTGGTATCTTTCAAAAAGACAGACAGGAAATCGTGGTCAAAATCGAAAGGATGGGATTGATATACGTCGTTTCGATACTTACAGGGCGATTCTGGAGCGGTAATATAGAGTTTTTCAACACCATTAAAAAAAATCACTTTCTGGTATCTGGGAAAATGTGTTGGCCGAAGAAATGTTATGATATAGGGACTAGTCTGAAAATGTTGCATGACATTATGTTCTTTACGGGGTGATACTTTGGTATTACCATTCGTTCAAACACAGGAAGATGTGATATTCTCACCCATCATTGTTGTCTTTTTGAATACTCACTTGCTTCTATCGATTTGAGCTCCAAATGTTATGTTGTCCTTCAGCGAAGCATTGATTAACCAGGCCTTTTGTGGACTGAAAGCAGTTTTGGAGCCGTCCCTACAATTACAAGTTAAAAAGGTGGCGTAAATCTATTTTTAAAAAGACAAGTAAGTAAACAAGATCCTTAAACAAAATCATCTCTCATCATAGTCAAATGAAATATGCAAATGTTTGGATGCAGTGTGTCGATCATTTCGTGAAACAATACGAAATGCGATAGACAACAATCACAGTTTATTTTGTTAGGCTTGAAGCTCGTTGCTTTACTCGTGTCATAAATGTACCTTACTTTGAAGGACCCCATTGGAAATAAGCCATTTCGGCTTTCATGGGGCTATCCTGTCATGGTACCTGGTTATGTTTGTATTACAGTATACCTGACGAATAAAATCAAATCAAATCAAGGATATGGCGAACGTGCATGCTGTGATAACAGTAATAGGTAAAACCAAAGAGTTATCACAGAACAACTCCTTGGTAAAACATACAATCTATATTTCAGATAAGCAACTAATGGGAAAAGGAAGTTTGAAGTGGTACCTTAATTCAATGTTGCCGCCCAGTGTGGTCATCTCCCCCATCATGGCTTGTAAAAAGGACGACTTGCCACTCCCAACTGTTCCTATGATCACTGTCAGTTCACCTGGTGGGATAATGTGACAATGACATAGGAATGAAAGTGAAGACCAAAAAGACGGACAGTCCACGAGACCGACATGCCATTCTCGCGGGCACTCTGACAACTTGTAGGACATCTGACAGACGACATTGTCGGTCTTGTGGGATGTCGGTCTACTGGGGTGTCTCGGGAAGAGTATCATTGTAAAGCTCAACAACTATAACGAGTTTGAAGATAATGCTTCACCTAAATAACTTTTGTAAGGAAGTTTTTGATTAAGAGCATGTTATGATTTCTGTGTTCTTAACCAAAATCAAGTTGAGTAAACCCTTAAAAAACATGTTAATCATTAAAATTGATCAAACTCATAAGTGAATGATTCCCATTTAGGGAGACTAATCTTTAATTTCAATTATTTACTTAAACAAAAAACAAATTGAGTGTCTAAAAGCCGTTTTGTTTGTTTTGCATTACTCCTTTTCACAATATGCGCTCACCTGATGGAATATCCACATTTAGATCTTTGATGATAGGCACTGTGGATTCTGGATCCCATGTGTAACTTCCGTTGGTTATCTAGGAGATGAGAAATCGAGCAATGGCTTCAAGTTCAGTTTGAAGTACAATATAAACGGGAGTTTCTATTAAAATATTTAATATTTATCAACGTACAACGTTACCATTATCAATACCTATTTCATAGTCTTGTTATTTCGATTTTGTCTGGAGTATGCATCGATATATATCCATTTGTATGCTTGACAATCCACATTCCCATTACCAAACTAAAAGAAACTCACCATTATCCTCATAAGCAATATAATGGAATACTTGTGAATAATCTTCTCAGCTCGTTTGCTGGGAAAAATGTTTGTCCGAAATTCCGAAGCACCTCGATGTCTTCGAATAAGGGCCAAATCTTGGTTCATATATAACGGTATGCAGCGTGCAAAACGGGATCTGTACAATTTGGAGGCAGTTTATTGAATGTTTTGCATTGGTGTTGCAGAGTCACAAAAAATTCACCCGGAAAGTTTTCAGACAAGACAAAATTTGCCATCATGCAATGAAATGGAATTCTAAATACTCAATTTACAAATTCCCTAAATTTTGCTGTCAAGGGCTTGAAAAAAGGGTCGTCTAATCTGTGGACCAACTTACTCTGATGGCGACATTCGCTGGCAGGGAGGATGCTGTCTTTCTCATTGATCCATACTTTATCACACCGTTGCTATGGCTACCCATCAGAGCAGATGATTCTATTTCCATCTGGTCCTCTTGTGAAACAATCCCATGATTTGATGGTCTCCGCCGAACAGAAACCTAAGTGTTGTTTGTTTAGGAATAGGATTTGGGTTAATATAGGTTTGTTTGTTTAGAATTTGATACATTTTTTCTGTTCTGATTCTGAAGTTTCAATTAGAATGTTAAAAATACACTCAACCTAATAGAGAAAATGAAAGGAACGTTTCACATGCCTTGTTTTTACTGAATAACTTTAGAAGAGAGTCTGTATAATCCGTACAGTATATGTATTTGATTTCTAAAATAACGACTGTGTATTAAAACCCACTTCATTGTTGATGACTCTTTCTTTGCACTTTATATCACCCCTAAGATATTATTTCCTAAATTAAGTTATATCGTGTGGCTCAAAAAAAAAATTTACACTTTTGAAATGGTTGCCAAATTAAGCATATATATTTTTATGGGAAAATGTTGATATGTATGGAAAGCTAAAGGACCCGCCTTTCATATTGTGAAAAAAATTGAAAAAATTTCATGCATCAATGAGCAGTGCTCACTTAAGTTAGAGGTATGAAAATTGGCCTGCCGCAGGATTTTTCCTTACAATTTTGGACAGGTAAGTTATTTGTAGCTAACAAAATAAGGGTGATATGAGATAGTCATGATCAATTATGACAACTTTTTGTTTCTTAATATCTTTTTTTGATTATTGAATAAGAAATTTATGCATGAACGAACATTAATTGTATTGATTATTGTAGCATTAAATGTGAAAAATTCAAGGATTGTGAGATGGTTGGTATTGATTCAAATTTCAGGGTAAATATCCATGATGCACCACCACACTTCTACCTCCACCCCAATCATTCACTCCATCCCTGGCCATCCTTACCCCTCCGCCCCCCCCCCCTCTTTTTGCAACTTTGATTAGTACATGCAATACCGGCAATGAAATGGGTGTGAGATAAGTGTGAATGTCTGTTTATGATCATTGTCATATTGAATCAATTCCCCCATTCCTCCCCCTGCTCCTCTCTCTGCCAGTACTGCTCTCTGCCAATATCTCTGCTGCCCCCACCTCCTTCAGCTCCCTCTGTTATTGAAACATCGGTAGTACACGTTACAGGTGTGAGATTGCATACCATTTTCCATGAATGGATGGATTAATAGTCAAAAAGATATTTTGAATACTCACACAGATACACACACTTATCTCACACCCATTTCATTACCAGGATTGCATGTACTAATCAAAGCTGCAAAAAGAGGGGGAGGGGTGAGGATGGCCAGGGATGGAGTGGATGATTGGGGTGGAGGTAGAATTTTTTTTCATATCATATGAAAGGTGGGTCCTTTAGCTTTCCATACATATCAACATTTTCCAATAAAAATATATATGCTTAATTTGGCAACCATTTCAAAAGTGTAACGGTTTTTTTGAGCCACACGGTAGTAGCAGTGGAATCTAGGATATGTTTTTTTTCTTCTTCAGATTAATGAAGAAAATGGAAATTGTATCGAATGATGAATAAAAGAATAACGACTATAGGAATACACAATGAAGATCACTTGAGGGTAGGAATACCCGCATCAAATAATATAAGAGAAGTAGCAGCAGTAGTAATAACAAACAAGATAAAAGTGAATGAGACGGGGGGAGCGAGAACACGGCTGATGATTATTCAAAGCCTTTGATTAAGTGATTACATCTTACCTTATCATAGGTCACGCTTCCATTGGACCCATGACTGTCTAGAGAACTCCCCTCCACCTCCGGTCCGCTAAAGTAGGTTTGGAGCCTCTTGGTACTCACATGCGCGTTCACACAAAGGCTCACGACGTATGGAAATATGAACATGGGTGATGTGAGGGTGTTAAAGAGAGATAATGAGGAGAATGCCACGTCTGGAGCTAAAACATGTCCCGTTATGACCGTGTACGTCGTGAAGGACTACAATTTGAGAAGAAACAGCAGGAAAAGTTTTAAAAAAAAAACCTAGTGAACTATTTATAGGACCGAATTATTAAAAATAAAACACAGGAAAATTAAGGGGTTGTTTGGTTTTTTGTAGGTTTTAAAGTATATTTTCTACCATTAGTGTACCAAAAGAAAGGTAAATGTCTAAGATATTTAGTTTAAAATCCGTAATTTTGAATTGATTCCTTCTATCCCTTCCTCTCATCACCCATTGAGGACGGTTGCATTTTTAAAAAATACTCACCAACAGATTGACGAGGATAGGCGTTCCTGAATTAGTCACAACTTGTTGCACATGCGAAGAAAAGAAATAACGATAGAAAAAAGTCAATAAAAACTACTAACAATTTCTGTGTTCTGAATATGAGTCATAATGTCCAGTAAAGTCATACATCCCATTTCTGTTTGTTCCCCCTTTGAATCTGTCTTTTATTCTTATTCTTTTCTTTTCAAAATCTCCTTCTTCTTTTCTTTCTTTGTATCACCCTTTTCCCCAATATATCTACCAATCTTCTATATCTTTAATTCACACTTCTCCCTCTCCCTATAATAATAATAATAATAATCTGCATTTATATGGCGCCTTTCCAGTTAGTAACTGCTCAAATCGCTTTACATTGTATTATTACCCCGGTTATTGGATCCTATTACGATTCTGCATTTATAGTGCACATTCTCCACTCAACAAGGGAGCATTCCAGTCTGGCTGCCATTTTACAGGCGCATATATACTTTTCCAGTCACAGTGACATTCGCATCCTACCGGGTACACATTTAACACCTGGGTGGAGAGTGGCAAATGTACATTAATGTCTTGCCAAAGGGCATTAGTGCCGCGGTGGGACTTGAAACGCGAACCATGTGATCCACAGTCCGGTGACATATCCACTAGACCACGACACCTCTATCACTCTCTGTCTCTCTTTCTCTTTCTTTTTTTCTCTCTCTTACTTTAACTTTAATGTAACTTTCAATTCGATCAACAATGATTACGAAAATAATTTACTCATAATATACCGATTCCAGTCAATTCAGAAATCACTTAAACTTAAAGGTTGACTAAATTAGAGAAAAAATGGGTGCTCTTTCCATGTATGTTTTCCTTCTAATCACGAATCTGCCAATCGATTGTCCAAATTATGTCTCGTTTTGGCGAAAAAGGGGGAAATGTAGAGGTTTTGGGACCGTTCCTTAAAACTCGTGAGCTGATTGGCTAACCCCCAAGTGACGTATGAAGAGTAAGAGGCACAAGATCTGCAGGCTGCAGCATATAATATTGTACACAGAATGCGGTATTTGACCCCTCTGTTCAACGGACAATTTATGAAAAAAGGAAATTAATCAATATAATCTTAGGAGTGAATAATCATTAGCAATATATTTTCTACAAGATCAGAAAACGCTTTTGCCCAAATATACAGCTCTTGTTTTGATTTTTAGCTTTTCTTTTGAACAATGTTCTCATCCATCTGAGCTTGCCGAACGAAAGTTTTGCATTGGTCTTAAACGCGTGCACAGCCGTTTTATTCCTCTGTATGTACAATGTCCTACACATCTTTAGTACGGCAGTGACTATGTTCCCCTCGTACATAGCGACTGGTGAACGCTTTTGTTTTGTTTATTTCACTTACGGTAGTACTGACTTAGATTTTGGCTGAATTCGAGTAACTTATAGAGAGAGAGGAAAAGTGACCGCGATTCCGATTTGGAGGACTTTTTCTGAGCCATGCAGATACGAACTCTGATTTATCAGATTATTTATCAGATGATTTATCAGACCCCGAAGGCAAAGAAGCTCGAGTGGCAAGGGGAATTCGACCATATTATATGTCTGAACCCCTCGCAGAATACGGTGAAGGGGCGTGGGTGAAGTAACTCCAGGGAGCTACAACGCGTTGGAGCTCCCTGGAGTTACAGGTGAAGTAGACCGAAAATTCTGTCTCTCGTTCGTTAGCTCGTCTTAGCTAACGAACGAGAGACAGAATTTTCGGTCTACGGGTGAAGCTGCTGCAGCTGCTGTCGTTGAAAAACAGATTGGAAGACTCCAAGTCTGATCGTTGGAATAGCTGAATCTTTTAGCTAGCTTATCCTTTTCTTCATGCCAAATTCGGAATACAGGCCAGGATCCTCAAAATCATCTTCGGCAAAGTGATCACTGCAGATTGTACTCCACTCACTTGGCCGGCCCTTGCCACTCTGCCCGCGTAAGCTTTACCTTTTGCGACCCACAATTTCCGTAGATTTTCATCTTTAGGAAAAAGATGTAGGCTTACACCCCCTTACATCATCTTTAGGGGTCTTGCTACAGCCCGCAACTATATACACCGATTCGGCATAATTGATGAAACTGTGTCCTCAAATCAACGTTATTGTGAGCAAATGGTCGATGCGGTGAATATCATGCTCGCACTCGGCACTGTACCGTACCTGGCTGGGCCTGCCAGGCCTGCGGGCATACACGGTATACAGGTGGGTAGAATATTTTCCTTTACTTTTCATACGTCACAGATCACGATGTCGCTTCGATGGGTTTTTTAGGGGCGGGGCTTATGACTCTGTAAATCAGCAAAAATGTACTATTCAAATGATTATGAAATACGATTGAATGCATAAAAAAGTGTGTGATAGATATTTTTTGGCTCCTGATTACTCCTTCCTACGAAAAATGGGCAATTAATTTTTTATTTTAGTAACCCTTTAAGTATAAAACAAAAAGTTCCATGGAAATTATAGCATTAAAATTTTAACATTGTGTTATTGAAATAATAGAGCCCCATCAATTACGCTTTAACGTTGGATTGTCATAATGATCAGTTTGTGTATATAATCGTTAACACGAGTCTCCATTGTATGCACCATTTCTTACAATTCAACGCTGACAGGACATAAACTTGGAAGAGTTTGTCGAGCTCATACGCCCTCAACTTCATGATGCCCTCTTCAAACAATCGTTCCCATCCGTAGAGTTTGAGGACTTTGATTCCCTGGAGTAACTCATTCGAACTTTTTAAACGTTTATCAGAGCGAATCTGGAAAAAAACAGAAACAAGCATTGGATTAGGAACGATACCATTTGTCATCTACGCCAGTGTTTGATGTTCTTCCTGTCTAAAGTAATAGAGGCGGAATAAAAAAAACACCTTGAACTTAGTCCAATGATATATGGAGCGCCAAGTGTTCATCTCATTATCCGCGTTACTAATTGCTGTAATTCTGGAGCAAATTAATAAACCAATTAAATTAGGTAATAGAATGAAATAGGAAAATTATTTTTTCGATGACATCATTTTTTTAATTGTTCATTAGTTAAAGAATTATGGGGGAAATTTAGACTCTTGGCATTCCATAAATCAGTGGGTTTGGGTTGAAACTACCGATTTTCAGTGGTTTTAACCGGGATTAGAGTTTGTACGCTTTTACGAATACCGTTGAGAGGGTTTACATGATAAAAAGTCCACGTGACAGAAAGTTGTTTTGGTATTTCTGTCTCGTGACCATTTACTTAGGTCTCGTGGTTCTTCAGCCTCGTGAGCACTCGGTTTACTTTTTTTTCATTAGGCCTTTCTTTCACCAGAGTATTTTATTCTCGTCAAATTCTTTTCACTTTCCTACCGTCGCATGAACATCCGACAACTGGGATTTCTCCTTATTTCACTTCTCATTTCATTTTATTTTTATTTCATATTTCAGCAAGTGGCTGTTCTTCCATATATCCATGTATGATATAAATGATATATCAATGAAACAAGAGATAACAGCTTTAAATGCACTTATTGCTTACATTTATAATAATGGTAATAACAACAACACCAATTTTTTAAATTAAAAATACGTGGCATGTTTATATTGTCTGTTTGTATGTAGCTTAAAGTATCATAAGCTCTATCAACAGCAGCTGCGCCAGAATATTAAGAGGAAATGTCGCACAAATCTCTGACAAGCAACCGATAAAAAGCGTTCTCACTTTATTTGGAATCGTTATATATTTTAAGATTCTACGACAAGCAAAACAAAACAAAAATGCCATTTTGGGGGATGTTCTGGAAATCACGCTGGGACTATAGAATTAAACTCATGCACTGACTGGATTTTAAAAAAAGACTCTGATATCTAAAGGTCCTATTATGGAGCTCATATATTGTACCTCCATGATTTAACGCATTCTTATGTGAAATTTACCCGTGCCGAACGAATACAGAATATCTTCAGAAACATATGTTCTAGCCTCGATTCCCTACATTGTTTACCCTTATTTCAAAGTCCACATATTCAGATAAAATTCTGCCAAATCTTTTTATTGGGACTTATCCAAACAAAATTCAGGTCTAAAGAACATAAAGATGATATAAAACGAATGAGATTTCTGAAAGAGTAAATGTGGATTGACATCCGAAATGATTTGATGATCACAGTGCATTTTTATGTACTAACTTGCGAAGTCATCAGATCACTGAAAGGTATAGTCTGTTGAATAGATATAAATAAAATTGCATGTACTTTGACTTACGATGTCATTTTTGTGAATTGCGGCGCCATAAATTGCGGTGCCTTTGACCCCATATGCATAACCCCATGATATATATCAATTCGCCTGAGATATAAAATATTATACTTATAATGTACTATACTATATCATTTCCCAATGAAATGACATTAATCTTATCCTTCTTTTATGTTTTTTTTTTTAATGGGAGCATCAAAGCAAAACGATTATCATAAAGTCTGTTAACAGATTGATTAGGTCAGTAATGATTTCCATTTATATATTCCAAAATGAACGGAAAGTGGCAGTAATCCTAGTATAAAAAATGACTTTTCATATTGAGAAACATTGAACTCTTGACTTACCCTTGTTATCTTGAAATTCATACCATTTTGACTGTTTTTCTGTCTCAGAGCAATACGAATACATTACTGGTGGGAATTAGGTGCACTATGTTGTACACGGCAATACAGTCTGCAATCTCTCTCTCTCTCTCTCCCCCCCCCCCCCCCCCCACTCCCTCAAGATTTTTTACTTTGGTCCAACATATGAAAACATTCCTTTAACCTAGAAAAATGCAACGTTATCATTTTTAAAAGAAATAAACCTTGTAATTACTACTTCATGAGTGATGAGAATGTATTCCAAAAGGAAATAATGAAAAGGTTCTTGGAGTTACATTTGACCCTAGAATGTCTTTCTCTCATCATGTTGACTTTGTCTGTCTAGTGTCTACTACTGCTGCAAATCGCAAGCTTGGAATTATTAAACGACTACTTTACTACCATTGATTAGAAATGGTTTCCTGCAACTGTTCAAGTCGATACTCAGACCGTCACTAGAATACTGTTCCAATGAAATGATTTGCTTTGTATTGATCTTACCAGTACTTCTTTCGTGTACTTTGCAGTTGCCGTCGCTATCAGGATCTGAACTGGTACTACCACGAAGAAGAGGGATGAGCCGATGAGAGATGGAGCACCGAGTTGCATGTACAACAAAACTAGTGTGATTATGATCTACAAACGAAGAAAGAAAACAAAACAGGCATGCTAGTGGAAACATTACGTCAAAAGACACTGCAAGGGGACAGGAAATAGATGCAGCTATCCTGGCTATGATGAAAACTTCGACGAAGACGTTCTAAATCGTTATGGTTCTTTCAAGTTCTGTGTTGTTCTGCGAAGGTGCCATTAAGAGAGCACAGCGAGTGTGGGCCCCTTTATATATTGTTTTGCCAATTTACATTAAATATATAACCTTATGATTGGCCTTTACCCTGATCGGTATTATCCAAAGTTCATTGTAGAAGTTGAAGAAGAATTGGAGATTTGTTGCATCGACGGACATGTGATTGGTGATCTGTCCCATGGTCATCATCCCACCCGACATTGCGTACGTCGAGAGACGAAGAGACTTCTCATATACCAAACTCTGCCAAGAAATCAGTTTCATGTGTGTAAAAAGAGAGAAATCAGATTACTGCATTTGCATTTTTACCACGTAGAAATCGTACAATCGAGGAAAGTATTTTATTGAGAGTCTCCCAGTGACAAATAATTATATTGTGTATTTTCAGTTATGTATTCATGATTCCGGTTGTTCAGTAATTATAATACAGCAGTTAATATAAGTGCTTAGATCGAAATGATAACCAAATGAAGCTTAGCACTTTAATGCATATATATAGACTAGCACGACTTCTAAAAATGTATACGAATTCCAATGCCATATCTCAAGCAGAAAAAAAAATAATTAATTTATATCTGACGTCAATGTTGATCGGGGTATTGTATATGTAGTCGAGTGGTTTTATAACACTTCCAAAATGTATTTTATACACTTCCTCCTATATTTGGGGCGCAATATTTAACAAGAGGCCGATGAAACTTACACGAAAGCTAGCAAAACAACGAATATTACTTTTCATTTTTCAAATTTCGAACCCTTTCAAAATGCTAATTATAATCTATATCCTATAATGGGACGGAAAATTACGAGAATCTGGAGCAACGTGTACGAGGAAGCAAAGTGACCGAGCTTTATAACATTTTCGCATTGTAAACCTTCGAAAATGTTATGCATTTACCATGCAGATTGGGGGGGGGGGCATAATCCTTAATGATCTTAATTTTTCTTCATTTTCTTCTCTTTTTCTTTCCCTCCTTTTGCATTTTGTGCGCCCTCATCAAGTGCCGCCCGGGGCTCGTGCCCCCTGCCCCCTCGTAGATACGCCACTCCTGTTCAAGGCGACTAGCTGGAATGCTACCCAGTGGAAAGGAGAGTGTGCACTCTAACGTGCAGAATTTATGTAATCATGGAACAAAGATGTAAAGTGCTTAAAAACACTGCTTTTGAAGCAAAAAGATTCATCTAAAAAAGATTCAACAGAATTTAATATTCGACAACAAGGCAAAAGCGGGTTGTCTTATTTTTAAAATGTTACATAATCTCTAAAAATGTTATAAATTTTGAGATTTGCCAACAGAATCTTTTTGTCACATCCCATCCTATTCCCATCTAGTGACACCAGGGTCCCTCAACATCCTTACCCTTCTTCACTGTTCTGTATCTGGATGATACTGTCACCACATACCTGAACTGCTGATTTGATATGGACACCATCTACAGCTGTCCAGAAGTAGTAGGTTTGATCGAATGTATGGCGAGCGAAGGCTGATACTGTGATGCATCCTACTAAGACATAGCCGTTAGACAGGAACTCATTCACGGTGACGTGATGAGCACTTGGAATGATCTAGAAATTATTAAATATTAGCATAGATGGTTTATTTCCATGAAAAAAAATGTATTTGATTATATTTTACCTATCATAACGAAAGTGAAATCATGGACTTGAATAAATGTAAATCTTGAAAAAAGATGAACAAAGGGGATCCAGGATTTTAAAGCTGGGAGGGTGTTTGAAAATTACCCCACAACCATAATCTTTGGGAAAGGAGAGTAGATTTCACATTTATAAATAATTTCTTTGTTTTAGTGAAAGAGCCAATGTATTACCTGGAACTATTCAATGCCTTATGGCTGGTTTTACGTACGATCTGGTTTGGTATTCTCATGTTAAAAAGCATAAGAATGAGATCATGATGTGTAGGTATAGGTGAGGTTTCTGGAATATGTCGGACGTTTCGTGATGACCTAAATAATATAATACAAGAATTGTGATCCAAGCGACAGTGATCTATATATAAACTATTTTTTTTGGGGGGGGATAAGCTATTGAAGTTCAAGAACATTTGAATAATCAAGCGGATGGCTCTTACTCTAATCCTTCTTCACAACTTAATAAACAATACTTTAATTTACTTTTACCGCTTTACTGCTTTACTGCTTTACTGCTCACTTTCAATTCGATTCAGGTCAGAAGAAGCCATGGAAAAAATACCTTATTTTCTCCAGGTGTTTCGTAGAGAGCGTCTGTGACAAAGTTGACAATGCCACTGATACAGAGTGGTCCAACAAATTGTAACATGTCAGCGGTGAGTTTGAACATGCCTGCTGTCATCATACGCAGTCCGTATGTGCGAATGTAAACGCGCCAGAGGTTCATCTCTTGACCTTTGACCCTTGCTCTTTCCTGTAACAACATAGAATGTCATAATCATGTATTCAGAGGTGTGAATATCGTACGTATAAAATACCCTTAGTAATGTAGTATGAATTATCGGAAGTTCAGAGTGTGCATTGGGAAGGGTATACCAATACAAAGAGCTAACGAATGATAAGACTGCCGCTCAAAAGTGTCAACAATATCTTCTTTCTAAATTTATTTGTATCCATCTTACATACAGTGTTCACCTTCTCTATGAGGAAGTTGTTCTTGAATCTCACGTGAATGGCATCTGCCGTGTGCTTGTCAGGGATACTGCCCAGGTCACTCGGCTCTATGGGTTTCTTGTAGCCCAAGGTAAAGAGCCACTCCATCCACGAATACGTCAGGGAGGATGGCAAAGGAGCATAGTCGTGGAAGTAATTCATGTCTTCTTTCTTGGTGTCATCTGGTTGATCAGAGTTAGATGGATCTCGGCTTGCTCCACAAATCTGGGAAAAATATTTAGTTTTAATTTTACAGCCTGTCAACAGTCGGTAGTGGGGGTCTAGCAATTGGGGAGGGGTCGCTTGTCTCACCAGGTAGATGAAATGCGAGAGGTAATAGTGACCGAACGGGAGATGGTCTGGGAGGGGGCTGGTATATAGTCATCTACGTTTTCAGTTACTTTCTATTTGTATCATACGTGCACGTTCACATAGATTTAGTATAATTCTGATGATTAATTTGAAAACCGTACTAGAGATTGGATCAGACCAAATATGAAGTAAAACGAGACTGCTGTTGTTACTGTTCATACCAGGGGCGGATCCAGGATTTAGTATAAGGTAGACCCGTGTTTTATTGGTCTTGCCAGCCTCTCGGAAAGTCGCTCAAGTGGGGGCAGGGGGGGGGGGGGGTTGGCGACCAAAAAGAAAAATTGCCAGACCTTCAAAATTTGTTCAGTGGGGGGGGGGGGGGGGGTATGCGAGTCCAAAAAAGTTATCATTCTGAAAGGGGGGCACAACCGACAAAAGGGCGGAGCCTTTATGGTCAAAAAGCATACGGGCCGGAAGTGTCCCCCCCCCCCGAATCAGCCAATGGTTAATTCATACTACCATAATATAGGCTTACTGGGTAACATGGAACACCAAATGACCAAATACTTTGACCTGTCCATTAAACGTGCATTGAAGTATTATCATTGTATTATGTATACGTACCATGCTGGCGCACAGCACTATTTCAATAATGAGCATTAATGATATCAAGAAGATAAGTCCAAGCGTCAAATCGTATCTAAGTCCTGTCCATTCAGCGTCTCCACTTCTAACGATGTGCATCATATTCACGACCAATGACAACAACGATGTCATCCAATATACGAGCAGTAGCCAAACCATATGTCGTTGGCGCCATTTCTCCATCATGTGGTAGTAAACAATGGAGAGTATCGACCCGAGAAACATCATCAACCCTGCAACGTAGAGGTGTGGTTGTTGTGGTAAGGAGTTGGCGAGATAGGTGTCGTTGGTCAGAATACCTTCTGCCATGAAGGAGAGTGTGAGGACCAGAAGGACGTAAGTTAGAATCCATCTTGGAGTGTGACCCGGGAGGCGCAGGAGATACTTGGAGCTAGTAAGGCTCTGATGGGAGGAGCAGCAGGCAAGAAGGAGGAACAGAGATGAGAGAATGATGAAGCCCAGCTGAGGTACTACAATGATGCCGTTGATTAAACATGAGTTGTTCACACCTGTACCAGAGTCAAGCGTGTAGTTCACACCACAAATCCAGTCCCATTCAGAAACCATTGCGAGCAGTAAGCCTGAAATAAATAGAATAAAATGGCATTCAATATTGTCCCAACAGAACGGTGTAGTCAAAATAGAATTTATTGATAACAAAGAAATTTCGTGAACTCCGTTAATCCAAAATGTAGGCATCTTCAAGCGTTATTAACCATGTCTACAAGTTATGAATACGCACACATTTCGCAGTGGTGTAATAAAAGCTTTGATCATGTGGATTGCGAAGAATACAATCATATCAATGGAGGCCTTCGACAGGTTCGGCGAATTTTCGAAAAATAAAATTTCAATGTTGTATTTGAACTACTGAAACTATTACGGAAATCCATGATCAATTCAGTTTTCATTTGAAGCTCCATTTTTTTTCTTTTTTTGCTAATTATCTCTCTTTGATACAAGCATTTATTTTAATCAACAGATCTACCTTTTTTAAATTGAACACTATGTTGAACTTGTTGATAACTTGCGAGTATTTCCTTGGAAGCACCTCTGCAAAGAAGAACAATATCCAAAATGTCATACAAAACAAAATAATGATGGGAACTACAGGTGAAATATCCAACAAGTGTTTCATATATTGAACTTAAAAGCTTTATCAAGGCGGTTGAACTGTGTAAACCAAAGGCCAGAAATTATATGAGTATGTTATATGAGTATTTTATTCCAAAGTCAACCAGCAGTCATAAAATTACTATTAAAAGACACCAACGTATTACCTACGTAGTATAGACTTCGCTATAGCGATTGTTCGATGGGAGGAAGGCCGCTGAACCTGATTGGGTCAATATAGAGACTGTAAACAATGGTGTCCTTAAAGCAGCGGATTTAGGGTGGGGGCACAACCGGTCCGTGCCCCCTCCCTTTGAAATGCAAAAAGTCATACATTAAAGGGAGTGTTGCACGGCAAATACTGGTTAACGCCATCTACGTCCTTTTTGGACAACTGTACGTAAATGAATGGATCTCAGCGTTTGCGAAACAGACCGAAGTTACTGTTATAGAGTACCGAAGAGTGACGTCATACCGGCCAGGGTTGCTGGTTCTAAACAATTTTGTGCTAAACAATGGCGTGGTGATCACACCAGCGCCAAACACTGGAATTGCCCTGCTCCAGCCCGTTGCTCGAATGACTTCGCGGTGAACCTCATGCGCGGGCTCTGTTGTTTGGAACCAGTATCCTGGACGACGAGCGAATATGACGTCAGCACTTCGGTACTCTATTCTTCGGTTTCGCGTATGTTGCACGTACGTACGAGAGGAATAGCATGGCCCGTCCCGGAAAAATTACGGATAAACCTGATTGGCCCTGAGTCAGGCCGCGGGAAAGACACAGTATTTGCCGTGCAACACTCCCTTTAAGTACACAAGAACAACAAAATGCTTCCCGTAATTGTGTAATGCCCTCTAATTATTATTTTTTTTTTAAATCCTGGATACGCCTTTTCTCAAGGGACCTTGAAATAAGGTTATTCAATCGAAATATTGTGGAAACCCATCATACCCCTCGCAAGATAGGAGGCCCCCCCCCCCCCCTTCCGCAATTTAGACACTGAACAATAGTAAAACCTTTACTTATTTCCCTAACAATGCCACAATCGACCAAAGAACAACTTGATGTTGCTCAGGTCTGTTGATTATGCCCATATTTTTTAGTTCTGGGGACAGAGTTTATAAAAGCACCAGACTTTGCAGATGTACTTGATAAGACAATAGCTTCATTTTTCCCACAGGACCCATCGAATCACACCACATTTTCATGCAAAAGTATGCTCATTCATGCGATGTACATGCATTAAATCAGTAAGTCCATTGACAAGGTAAATATCAATGGCTTTAAATGTCCCAACGTTTATATAATGTATTTCTTGTGGCAAGAGCTTTACTTTTTCCCCACAAGACCCATCGAATTAAATCTCATCTTCATGCAAAGTTATGCTAATTTATACCAATTTATGTGATAAGGGAAAAATCAAAGTGCTTGAAAATGTACCAAATTATTTGTTGTGCCTATGGGTTTATTTTCCCCCTCAAGACCGGCCCATCAAAATAACTCACATCTTCATGCATACTTTCCCAACTTTATGCAAATTAAGGAATTACATGTATCTGAAATCAATAAATATACACTGAAAATTGTTATTTAACGGAGGGGAATTAGATGAGGGAATTCACGGAGAGGGGCGGAAAGGATATGCTGGAAGGCAGTGGCGTAGACAGGTCCTCAGACCTGGGGGATGATTTGCGGTCCATATACCATTGGCATGATTGGCTTAGACAGGTCCTCATAAGTGGGGGTATGATTTCCCTTAAGGGCCATATATATTATATATATTATGTTAAGGTTTCACGTATCGGCTCAAACAAATTGAAAAAAAAAACTGCTAAAAGCGTTTGTAATGCATTGTGGCCAATTTTATTTTTACACTCAAATTTTCGGCGCTCCCTGGCGTCTTCTTCAGGAGAACAATAAATGATAAGGTATCATACAAATAATTGAAATAGTTATAGGTCTAGCGCGCGCATCCTCAGTCAGATATAGGTTGCTTAGAAACCGTCTCTCTGGGAGATCTGACTGAGGATGCCCGCGCTTTACAAAAAAAATGATGGATATAATTATGTAGATGAGAAAAGAGTAATGTGCGCGCTTCATTATTTACGTAATATACCTAATTTACGTAATAATACACAAAATCCCAAGTAGTATTAGCGGCAAAGATTCAAAATAATAGTATTGAAACAAAGAAGGAGAATTGATACCAAATCATTAATAAAGAACATGTGACTGAAAAGATACCAAAAAAAAAGAAAAACTTAGCAAAAATATGTAAATCCATTGAGAAAGTAAAGATCTCTGTTAAGACCTTTTCCTTCAAAACTTCTGCTCTTAACAATTGCCCGTAATTCGGCAATTTTCCTATCGTCGGCTGACTTGTAGCCTCCACCGTAAAGGCAAACCTTGACAACCGCAACTGAGTGATTGGGAAGGCTGAAGTGTTTAGCTACAGGGAGATCATTCCGTCTTTTGTTGATGGATGATATGTGGTTGTTAAAACGCATCCGAAATTTGTCATTTCAGCATTCTTCTTTGTATAGTTGGGTGATGATGACACAATTCATCATCCTCGATAAATACTGGGGGTGATGTATTCCCTCTTTCCCCACCACATTCGAATCCTGTGCCTATATTTTCATTTCAATTTTGAAAATTGTTAGTATTACTAATAACATGGGTGTGGCAAAATTGCATTATATAAAGGAAAGTTACCGACTCATCCCCCTGAGAAAAATTACATGTACTTTTAATCTAAATAATTTTTCTGTATTATGGTTTTTAGTTTTTACAAAAAGCACCTCAAAATATATTGGGGTGGTAACAGAGGCTATCCCCCACTTCATTTTTAAAAATATATACATTCATATATCCCTCCCAGATCAATTAACATCCATGTTATATAATCAGATAATTTGAAGTAGATGGTTTTCACTTTCTATAGTAGTGTAAAAATATATCGGGAAAAATCAGAATCAACGACAGAATTGTAGATAAATATTAATAACTGCATATAAATCTACAATATTGTACATAAACAAATAACATCTATATTGAAATAAAGAATATTAATAAATATAATATATCAAGTTATATTTATCTACAACATACAATAGAAATTGATATTTTCCACCATTTTTATTTGTGGGGGTGAAACCTGGGGAGGGTGTTTGTACACACCATCCCCCACCTGAAAAGTTGGGGGATGCATACCCCCATCCCCTATCTACGCCCCTGTTTATAAGAAACAGTCATTGTGTTTCATATTATTAAAATCCTGTTTATTATGCTTTCCAATGACATAATGATGTTAAAGGGATACGCCACCGGGCGGCCGTGGGGAAAGTCAGGATTGCGTAAGCCCCATTCACTCGTACACAAAGTTTGTGCGTCGAACGTGTCCGTTGGACTAAGTGGGATTAAATTTCGACTGCACGAAGCCGACCGAATCTCGCACGAGAGCTCGAGCTCAGGCGGAGCGTGCATGTTTGTGCGGCGACCAGTCTATCCGAGGTTTGCGCCCCGCGGGGTAACGGCATGATTAGGTAACGATCACGGTGCTCTCTCGCGGCATTAAAACGTCCACAATCTGCGGTTGAGTATCCCTTTCAAATGTTATCCTGAATGGCCTATAAAGAAAAAAATATATAGGAGACTAATTAACTGAATTATAATATTGGATCTTATATTTTCAAAACCATCATAACAATAATAATAAGAAGAAGAAGAAGAAGAAGGAGAATAATAATCATCATTAACATAATCATTATCATGAATACATATTCTTATTTTATGTACAATATATCATTAACAAATGTTTACTTTTCTATCGTAAAACCTGGGGGATGCATCCCCCCATCCCCCCGCTGTCTACGCCCCTGCTGGAAGGGCTCGATTGAGCCTGAAACTTTGTGCACATTATAGTCGTCTGAAATCCCAAGCTTTTTCAAAACAATGTGTGTGACCTCAAAGACATATGCACAGTAAACGAAACTTGATAACTGTTCATGATATAGACCATTCCTAAGATATCTTTGTTTGGATAATGAGTCCTTATACTATAAACCAACAAAGCTGCTATCCAGTTACAACCCTTATAAAGCTGGTAGAAGATGGACTTAGACCTGCATGTACATGTATGTTTTCGTCAAGCTCAAAATTAGACAGACGAATTTACGAGGAGGGGGACGGCAAAACCAGCCCATGCCCCCACATTTTAAATCGCAACTTGCATACCTTCAGTACACAACCCCAATGTGTGCACCACCCCTCCCCTTTTCAAATGCAGAATGCAAAGATGACGTGATGCCCAATGGGGCATTTCTATCTTCCGTGTGATAATGTGATGAGATTATATGTTATCATTATGTTCTAATTAGTTCTAATTACTCAAGCAGCAGAGTTTTGCACTCAGCAGTTTGGCTTTTGGTATCCTGAGTAGAGTGATAAAGCATACTTTTATTCAATGCCGAGATTACTTCAAGTTTAGAACTTTTCTTCACTATATCAGGGATGCATACCATTTGGGGCCATTATGTACCAGGGTTTTCCTTCTCCTTTTCAACTATACGTTGTACGTGAAACAACATCAAGTCCTTCCTTGATCACGTGACATCTAGTTTTCAAAGTTCAAGGTTAGTGTCGTAGTTCTATTAAGATATTCATCAATATCTACTTATAAGGAAGGAATGTCATCTTGGTTTTGATCTAAAGACTTCCGAAAAGGAAGAAAACAGATCACTTTATGTATGTCTAAGTTCAGATATAGAAACAAGAAGGATAATACATTTGAACGGTCAACAGGTCAAGAATAGTGATCAACGGGTGTTAACCCCTACTTTTTTTTTGCTAGTCATTCACTATTGGCAATTCGATTGCCTTTCATGACGAGTATTCGAGTGGAATATCCAAATGAAATGAATAAATTTTAGACATGTAAGAGGTGTTGCATTATTTAGACCCACCGTCGTGATCTTAATTACCCTATTTTCGCATTTGCTTCTTGATAATCCTGTCAGATCCTTACCCAGTGACATTCATTGAGATGTTGTGAACAGGCCCCTAACCTTAAATGATGATATTATAATAAGAGAAATATATTTCAAAAAAAAAAAAAAATCATAAACAGTAATTTTGTGCTGTTCAAATCAATAGAAAAACATGTGTTGTTGAAATCAAATTAATGTAACATAATAAGATAACAATCAAAGATAAAAACTAGAAAGGGGTTATGAATACTTCAAAGAATTCAATAGTTCATTACCTCCATAACATGTGGTCGTCTTTGTACAGGGCCGGCCTTTACAATGTCTGCCTTGTTGTTTTTGAGGCATTTGGTTGGTCTTAGTCATCGTAATGAACACATATATTTGGCTTATAAAGAAGTTTATTATTTTAAAAAGGTGAAATTCTGTCCCCATGATTGACAGACTTTCAGTCGAATTCATTGGGATTAAATCATACGTATAGGCTAATTATAATATGACACTGTTTTCGCAACTTGAACGTAGTCAAAGCGTTTGTGATACATTGTATCAGATTGCATTATACTCCCCTCTTCATTTTATGAGAAAGAATGATAAAATGAGTATTTTGTGGAAGGGTGTCTTTTGTAATTGCCCATCTATCCATCTAAATTTATTTGACTGTTATATTCTACCAAGATATAAAATCCGCATATACGAAGAGGCATTATATATTCCACTCCAAAGTACGCCATATTGTTCATAAATGATAAATTACAACCTGGTATTTGCTGGTATTTACACAGACACAACCATAAATAATGTGTGTGAAACTCAATTAACAAACCAATCAATGAACTTCATCCTTACAAAAGGTATGTTGAATATAAAATACTATATTGTGCAGGAACGCTTATGATTTGAATGAATTCAAATCGGGGATGTTCGGAATATTGATTTTCCTTCAACACGTTCAATTTCAGTATAGGATAGCAAGTGTATACATGTATATCAAATCACCCTTTTTGTAATCTCTGCCAAGCAAAAATATAGCCATATGGCCATTTCATTCCGTTACTATCCACGTGCAATATTGCACCACTATTTATGTGATTTCATAATTATGCTGACATTCATATATGTCAGGATTCAAAACGAACCATTGCACAATAATCAAAAGTCCGAGTTCAAGCGTGAGGCTACAATTTCAGCTTCATGGTTCAAGTATTTTATGTTTGCATTTGTCCCTAAATATTCAGAAATTACTCGATAGTGTTTGCTGATCACCGTCTAGACTTCAGACCTTTACCTTTCATATGTGGCTTGTATACGAGGTCTTCAATTTACCGATACGTACAGATTACGTTGCAAGTAAGGAGAACTGCTTGATATAGTATGCCAATTATACCCAATTTTAAATTGTTCATGTCATGCTTGTGAAGTGTAAGACGGATAAGTATTGAATTATCTTCCTTAGCAGGAGGATCAACATCGATATCTTCCTTGGATTATGCTTATGGGCAAACCAGTCAACAATATTTTAATTTGTACACTGCTGACATACGTGTTTAGGACACTGAAGCATCGAGTTAAGATTCCATCTGTGACACGCAGAGCGTAAGGTAAGTAAATCTTGATCAGTATGTCAAAATGTCTGGTGAAATTCTTGGAGTGATATCCCGATGTCGTATTCGTTTGGACTCTCTCTGTGATGTTGCCTAATGTAGTTATGACCCCCATAATTAATCTGAAAGACCCAATTTATTAGAGCATTATGTCAGAGTACCGATCATTAATTTTATACTACATTATTGTACCACATACACATGTAAACATACTGTGATCAGTACAGGAAAACGATTTTATTCGCTCAACTGTTTCATATGCCATAGCACAGAAAGACGATTGGAAACTGTAGGACTAGTGTTCATGGTGTTGGAACATACAAGTGTCAGGAGTCAGCAAATGATTGATTGGTTGATTGATTGATTGATTTGTTGTTGATTGGTTGGTTGATTGATTGATTGATTGATTAGTTGATTTATTGATTGATTGATTTATTGGTTGGTTGGTTGAATGATTGATTCGTTGATTGATTGATTTATTGATTTTTCAAGTATAATAGAACATGGAATGTATAACATTGCACAGAAAAGCTTGTAAAAAGCTTATTTTCAGTGTGAAAACAAATCTCCATCTACATCGACTTCCTTACTCTCTCAATCAATGTGTCGGTGGGAGCTAAGATTTTGAACTGTATTCCATGTCGATGCTACTTTCAATAGACATGTGGGCATAATGTATCTATGGGAGGCTGACTCCACTGCCCAAATATCAATTTCTTCTTTTTTATTGTTATTGTTATTTTTTTGTTTTCTTTTGTTTTCTTTTTTGTTTGTTAAAAAAAAATATATATTTTCAAATGATGAGAACGAGCAAAGTTTATTACACGTTATTCGACAGAAAGTGTAAATTGCAGATAGATCGCCGACCTTGCATCCAAACATAGTTGATAATTATGTGAATCCATGATACATTCTGATCAATAAATTCAGCGAGGTAATTTGCACTAGAATATTGTCCGATTTATCATACCCCCCCCCCCCCCTTACTGTCCTCGAGGAGACAAACGTTGTTAGCTGATTTTGATAGAGAATTTAAAAAAAACACGATATAAGTAGAATAAACTGCATTACAGCTTTAAGGTGCATGAGTACGGTGTCAGGACTGTCATAAATCAATTATTAGGATAACTTGTCAGCAAGAAATGGCTTAGAAACTGTTTTGCCGGATAATCTACTCATCTCGTTCTGAATAGCTCACATGTTGCCATCAGAGGAAAAGGTTAAGAACTACATTTCCTATAATACACTATCTCTTTTCATCAAAAAATATTCTTATCGCAGACTCTATATAATATTCTCTTGAAAAATTAATGAACAATCGCAAAATTCTTATAAAATGATACGGATGATTCATTCAAATATCAAATGGCGTTTTAATGACCAAAACATCTTTTTCTTTTACAAATTCACGGGGTCAAAGCAAAGCGTCTGATCGAAAAGAAAATCTTAATTTTTGCAAACCCTAAGCACGATTAGTTTTCTACTGAAATAAATGCTATTATTTTATCATGATAACAGGCTATGTTGACCGTACCGCTGTAGTTTGGTTTTTAATTCATGAAACCTTAACTGATGATATCTAATAAATCAGTATTACTTTAATCTGCACAGAAAAAATGTCTTCAGACCAGTGGGATTGGTTTTGTGGAATAAATACGACATTGGTTCAGGGAGAGGATTTCATAAACAGCACATGCAAGGTTAACGGGACCATCGTCTTATCCCAATTCGCCTTCAGCATCATCTTCATCATCACGCCCATCTTCCTCCAATGCTGCACCTCTTACGGTAAAATCCCACCGTATCCATACGTCTTCAGACTACCAGGCCACACCCTCCGATGGATCTTAGCCTTTGTGTACACTGTACTTGCCTTGGCCATGATAGGGGAGGGTGTACTGACCAACGATAGCTACACCGCCATCGCCTTGCCTGGGCAACCGCATCTTTACGTGCCTGGTATATTGACGATGGTAGCCGCGGTGGCATCACTGGTCTACTACCATATAATGGAGACATGGAAAGCTAGGACAATGATCTGGTTCCTCCTGGTATACTGGATGTTGTCATTGATTACCTTCGTCATGAAGATGGTGCACCTGGAGCGTCAAGGTCTCAACGATTGGCAGATCTTTAGCTTTGATGTGACTCTTGCCGTATCTGTTCTAGTCGGAGTTATGCTTCTTATTGAAATAACACTTTTCTTCAGCCTGGTAAGACATTACACTTCATTAAGCTACGGATCATTTCATAACGACTGGTCCATCACATTTGGCAAATAACATGACAAAGATATTTTACAAGAGGTTATGCATTTTTTGGGTATAATTATGTTGGTTTTGTCAGTCATGTAGATTCCTCATATGATCTTATGATTACAAAATCGCTAGAAAATCACTATAGAGTACTCTGGCAAATCCTTCAAAGAATGACAGGAGAGTAACTTTACTTTTTGACATTTACATATAATAATAAATAATCATAATTATAATAAATAATCATAATAATAATAATAATAATAATAATAATAATAATAATAATAATAATACATAACATTTATATTGCGCTTAATACAATGTTTCTAGGCGCAGAAGTCAGAAGTAATATTATTACAACGATGTATACTTCAAATTCCACACTACTGAAGCCGATGTTTTTAATAGCATAAAAGTATAAGTGTAGCTAATTTTGTCCTTCAAATACGGGAAGAGAGTACTAGTCTTTGTAAATTTTACACTGACCTTAGAATTTTTCCTAAAGCGCATTTACATGGCTAAAACGTATTTTGATTCCTTTTCCATCTTTCATCTTTGTCATCTCGATCTACTTCATATTACCAGATGTGTCATGGATGCGGGGATCCCCTCAATGCTCCTAAACACGAGGACACTCAGAAGGCATTCATGAAGTACCGTCATCAATATTCCACTCTCTTCTCATCCCTCACCTACTGGTGGATGAACTGGATTTTCATCCTGGGTTACAAGAAGGCAATTGAGCCTTCGGATCTGGGTAACATCCCTGATGTCCATACGTCAGAGTACAACCATCGGCTCTTCAAGAGAAACTTCGAGAAGGAGAAGGTAAATAGTAGGGTAAAGAATACCTCTTGTATAATAATTCAGTGTTCTGTCATGTGAAAATATAACAAAACTGTTTTTAATAAGAATCAATCTTGAGTCCTCTTGTAGTGTTTTACAAGGTCATGGCTCAAAATCAGACATGCATTTTGATACCAAAGTAGATTAGAAATAAGGAAAATATCAGTCTGTTTGGAGAGTTCTGCTTATTGGAACCACAGGCTGCATACCCTGACATCTTGGGCGTGGCTCTCTGGCAATATTGCTGCTGCCAAATTTTACAGAAACCTTAGCAGCTCAACACCGGCAAGCAAAGTGGCTGCGCTAGCATGCATGTATTGCCCTAGCTTGCCTTAGCTTTCCAACCTAGCAGGAAACCGCTCTACCACGAAGTAACAAAAGAGTGCATCGTACAGAAAACCCTAGCTACTTTACAAAACTGACATGCTTAGGAATTACAAACACATGCAATTGTACAAGATACCATGTACCTTTGACAGGTACTATAATCATTCGCGTGACCAAAGGAGGGGCGGAGAAATTGACCTTATAATTGACATTTTGAGATTTGAGAGGCACATTTTAGTTTGTCGGCAAATGTCATCCTGTCCTATTCGTTATAAACATATTGGAACGTTTACTTGCATTGCCCCCTCAACTGATAAGGGGTGGGGCTCCAACCCCTTCAGAGTTAACTGCATTAAACGGGCTTCCTTTCACATATCTTGTTCATACCCATCAATTAAACAATGTATACAGAATGTTTTCATGGACCGTCAAAATGTAAAGCTTTAGAGCGAATGGTATGTTTCGTTTTAGGCACCATAATTTATTTCTCTTACATGTTTACATTTTTCAAGAGATTGTATTTGCTGAACTTTCTTGTGATTCATATATGTCATATCTTTTGACCAGAGGGGGCACTGACTTTAAGAGTCAGTGCCCCCCCCCCCCGGGGGGGGGGGGCCACTGACTTTTAAAGTACCCCAAAAGTGCCCTGTTTATTTCTGAAAAATGCCCCCTTTCTCTCTGATAAGTGCCGTTTCCCCTTCTGATAAGTGCCCTTTATTCTCCTTCTGATAAATGTCCATTTTTAAATCTGATAATTACCTCCTTATCTCTCTAATAAATGCCCCTTTTCTCCTTCTGATAAGTGCAATTTTACTTTGGATATGTGCCCCTGTTTTTTTCTAATAAGTGCCCTTTCCCTTCTAGTAAGTGCCGCTTATGTATTTCTCTTACATGCTCTTTTCTCCTTTGATAAGTGCATTTTCACTTCTGATAGGTGACCCTTTTCCCTTCTAATAAGTGCCCACTTTACTTTCCCATTCTAATAAGTGCCCCTTTTAAAATATGATAAGTACACCCTCTTTACTGCTAATAAGTGCCCATTTTTGCCTCTGATAAATGCCTTTTCCTCTTCTGATGCGGCTTTAGTAACAGATATACAACTACAATGTAAGGCAGTGGAGCTGGAGGCAAGAGGGGCATAATGCCTACCCCCCCCCGGAAAAAAACCAAAAAAAAAACCAAAAAAAAACAAAAACAAAAACAAACAAAAAAAAACAAACAACAAAAACAAACAGAAGAAAAACGAAGGATTTCCCCAAAACTCACTCGCTAGGCTAGCTCTTAAAATGCATAATGAAATCAAGCATACATGTATTTCATAACGTATTTCATATCGATGTAATCTTAAAGAAAAATACAGGCTTAATGTACGAATTAAAAGGTCATTCGACATTCCCCAAAATTAATTTGCTAATTAGGGAAGCTGAAAGTCCAGAACCACAATAAAAAGGAAGGAGATGATTCTTGATAATATATTAATCATGTTAACTAGACTGTACGGTAAGAGAGTAGTCATTCGTGATTCATTTAGATAACCTACATGTTTTTACTAACGAGAATGCCATATTTTTCAATACTATCCAACGATTTTCTTTTTTGTAGCATGATATCAAATCAAAGTGGATACATGCATTTAACCAAACTGTTAAAAATCCCTGTTGGTTGTCTCTTCGTGATGATCTTGCATTCCAGGAGCGAGCTGCGAGGAGAGGGCAAGAAATTAGCATGTATCGGGTCTACTGGGATACCTACTGGGTTCGGATGGTAGCTGGAGGATTGTTCAAGCTCTGTGCAGACTTCTCCAACTACGTAGGACCACTATGCATCAGTGGCATCATCATCTACGCAACCACCACAAAAAGTGCAACTCCAAGAGGAGAAGAGGTCGATATTGGTTATTTTAACTTATTAGCCAATCCATTCCCCCTATTTCTTTTTTTTTACCATAATGAAGATGAACTGACAATCACTGACAATGTTAATGAACTTCAGATCCACATTTCGTGCAACACTTTCTTTCATTTTCTGTATTTTAAAGAGTATATAGGATGATGTATTGCGACATATTTCAGTCTATTTCTTTGTTGAATGAAGACGTTAAACGTTGAAAAATGTTTCATTCTGTCGCAAATGAAAGAATATGAAAACGGGTTACTGTTCATGCCTTCCGTTTCGTTATTTGCAGAAGAGCATTTTTCTCCTGGAAGTATTTTTCGATGATGATGTTGTAACATCTCATCGTTATCATGAAATCAATGAAATTGAACCTCCCTTTATTTGTACTTCGGCAGGCTATCCACCATTATACAACCACGGCGGAATTCTTCTCTAATGGCTATGTCTTAGTTGGATGTATATTCATTGCAGCCGTCATGAAAGGAATCTTTGACCAGTGTTATCAGTATTTCTGTTTCATCGAAGGTCTGCATGTGAAATCTGCTATCCAGGTGCGTATTAGATAAATACAAAAGTCAATGATAGTTCGATAATGTCTGTTTACTATAAATTGTAGATAATCATGCATCAGTATGATGAATGAACACAAATTCAATTCCATATTTACATGTTTGCGTCCTTTATGTACTTGTATGTAGTTTTTCCCCTAGACACTGTCTACCGCGCTTAATAATTCACTATGATTTCAGTTACCATAGCTATTACATACGGTACCAAACGACTATTCAAATACTTCTTTTGAAATATAGACCGTCAATTCGTAATTTATGGCCCTAAACATTGGCATATTATACCTTCATATATTAAAACTTCCCCCATATTTGCATTGTTTAAGAAAAGAAGTAATTCTTTTACTGAATTCCTGAAATAAATGTACCTAACCCCTAAGCTATATATTAACCTAAATATTCTTATTTATCCTTTTTGTTATGTTGTTGATGGTGTTTTTAGATATTTTTTTTCATCTAGGAGCTAATCTTTGAAAGGCCTTTTGCTGGGTCCTCCACTCTGTAAATGTTATTTATGTTTTTACGTAAGCACATGCATTACACATGTTTACAAGAATATGTTTGTCATTTGAATTTGCATTTTGCAGTTGTTGTTCTTGTATAAATTTTATTCTAATAAACTTGATATTGAACTTGACATTTCATTCTTGTTCTTAGAGCATGGTTTATGAGAAGTCTCTTCGTCTATCAACGTATGCGATGTCGGGTGGGATGATGACCATGGGTCAGATCACCAATCACATGTCTCTCGATGCCACCAATGTCCAGTTCTTCTTCAACTATGCCAATGAGATATGGACAATACCAATTAAGGTATTAAGGTTTTAAATCAACATAGTCAGATTATTTATTGACCTACATCGATCTTGTTTTGTTAAAAGAAGATGATCTGCACGCATATACATGAATTGTATATGCCTAGATTGTACAGTGAATAAACAAAATAATACGGCAGACTGTATCAAAGGACATGGTGGATGGAGTCAGGGGCCAAACAAAGGTTTTACTCTGAACATTTTCTGACCACCGAAAAACAAAGAGAGAGAAAATAAATAAATTTAAAAAAAAATTATCACATGTTTAAGGTAATGATTTATACCAAAAAATGCTTGACAAGCGAAAAATGTTGTCAAATCATTCAGGTGCCTTTTCAGCTGAAAATTTGAAAAAAGGGTATATTTTTCTTTTGTGTACTTAAGTGGTGACTCCTTGGTGTTTAAAGTGGGGAATGGGCCGCCTATACCACCACCTTCGCCATTAGATAGAGCTGCAATGGTCTTGGGATATGGGTATTTCCGGCTCGAGATTAAATAAAAGCATGTGTATCTGGACAAAACATCAGAGGGAAATTAACTCTTCACAGAAAGTTTGATGGAAGTAGAATCATATTTTTGATTTTGGTAAATTTTCATTTACAAAATATTCACTTTATTTACTTATGTTTTTGTTATGGTCCACAGTTCGGAATAACTTTGTATCTACTATATCTTGAACTTGGAGTACCGTCTCTGATTGGTGCATCACTGCTCATCTCTGTTCTTCCAGTACAGCTCATCTTTGCTGGCCTTACATCTAAATGTATCAAAGAAGTCTTGGTAAACATTACATGAAATGCTTAATTATTTAAAGAAAAATAATAATAATGATAATAATAATGAAATGTGGTTCTGGTGGCGTATCCAGGAATGGATAAAGGGGGAGGGGCGGAATCCCTCAACGGGAGGCTTGATTTACTGTAGTTGCTGTATTGATTGTTTTTCTTTGAGCCTTCAGACAGCTAGGTGTGTATGCTGATTATACACGTGATATGCCTTTGGGGTACCATAAACTATTACAGTTTTTACGTTGTAAAGTTGTAAAAGCACTGTGTATGCAATGTACTCTGCACAAGGCCCTTCTGTAATGAATGAAATGAATCAATTAATTTAAAGAAAAATGGTTTACCTTGAAAGAAAGTACTATCACGACCCCCAAAATACTTCATTTTCTTCCCTCTACACCTTTTTTAGCTACATTCTGATCAACGAATGAAATATTCCAACGAAATGCTTCAGGGAATGAAGATACTGAAACTGTACGGATGGGAGAGAATCTACTGCAAACTTGTGAAGGCTGAAAGAGCTAAGGAGATGCGAGAACTCGCCAAAGTGTACCTCATACAAGCTTGGAATTGTAAGACACGAAAAATAATCAGTTTTCTTCATAATATTGACAGAAAGCGCTTGACATAATTATATTGGAAAATGCGCTTTGAAAATTATACTTCCATTTTTAAAAGTAAAATTCTGCTTGTATTGATGCACGTATACAGAACATTATTATATATAAATGAAGTCATCTTTCCATGGCTTGAAACTATTTATGAAACAAATCACAGTATGCAAGATGTGAGTTGAATGAGTGTTCGGCTATCTATTCTTGCTTACCTGTACGACTCGTGTTCGATCCCGAGTTGCGTCTTTCGATGATGACGTTTAAAGGTCGACGTAAATTATTATGTCGGATTGATACAAAACAAATACATGTACACAGAATTCATACTTAACATGTAACTGAATTACATTCGAAACTAGTCAGAAATTAGTAGTAAAATAAGTTTTTAACCATGCTTTTTACATTATTCTCTTTCGAACTTTTTTTTAAATATTAAACATTGATATTTGGTATTTTCTCAGTCGTTATCAACATTGGAATCCCCACCATGGTAAACTTAGTGGTGAGTATTATAAATCTATTTCAATTTTTACCATGTAGCTCTCTCTCTCTCTCTCTTTCTCTCCCTCTCTCTCTCTCTCTCTTTCTCTCCATTTCTCTCTCCCTCTATCCACCCCCCCTCTCTCTCTATATATATATACATGTATATATACATGCATATATACATGTAAACAATAATTGTAAGGAAATAACATATACAACAGCTTTGGCAACTCTCGTGGAAATAAATAAAATGTGAAAGGAAATGAGAGAATAATGGTTGCGTAACGTAAATCAAAGTTCCCCAGAGCTGTCCTCCCTTTTTTAAATTTTTGCAAAGGTTGAAAAAATGTTTCCACCGGGAATCGAACCCGGGTCGTTGGCTTAGAAGGCCTTTGCCTTAACCACTATATATGTATGTATGTATGTATCTTTCTCCCTGTTAATTTCTATCGTCCTGTCTCACTCAATTTCATGCTGTTTGGGTAACATGTATAATAATGTCAAGACAGAAAGAGAGAGTTTCAAAGAAATTTGCAATTCAAGGAGGACTACATTTTCACATAAAGTGAAAGTTGTTGCTGTCTGTACATGGGTTATTCTTTTAGATGCATGGGAACTCGTTGAACTCGCTACTATCTTCCCTCCCATTGCCCCTCATCTCTTATATACCTTATCTCACTCTCAGTTTGCTCTCATTCTCCCTCTACACTTTACCGTATATATATGTACCCCATCTGTCTCTCTCTCTCTCTCTATCTCTCTCTCTCTCTCTCTCTATCTCGCTCTTTCCACGAGTATATTGCAATGTTCTTTCTGTTTTCTTCCTCCTCTTTTCGTATACCTTCAGTCATTCAGTACGTACACAGCATTAACGGGTGAAGCGTTGACCCCTGATATCGCTTTCTCATCACTCTACCTCTTCAATTCCCTCGTCGATCCGATGTTCGTCTTCCCTTACGTGATCAGTCTCTTTGTCAACTCCCACATTAGTACGAAAAGAATCAAGTTCTTCCTGGTCGCGCCCGAGATCGAAGGAAAAGCATCGGAGAAGAAACAGAACAACGGCTTCGATAAGGTGGGCGATTTCTACGTAGACCTACACGCCTGTATAATGTTTGATATTTACGGTATCAAGAAATAAAACATCCGTCCCATCTAGTCGTAGCGCAATGCAAGCTTAGTTCTTAAATGACATTATAAACTTTGTAACAAATGAAGTTGTATGCATAACTTACCTCAGGCATCTTCATAAATGCATTCAAATCTCAACGTGATTCAGAGTAGAACTTGTAGATTTCAGAGTCGTCCAATAGCTTTCATTCTAGAAGCAAACGTTCGATGTACAATAATCCACCACTCCCCTTTCAGGCCCCTGGGAGCCGGGGGTGCTGGGGTTTTTTTTGCTTGTCATAGATTTTTGGACTTAAAAAGAGACCCCAAATTGCTGAGGACCTTTTTTTTTTTTGCTCACAGCACCCCCCCCCCCCCCCAGTAACAAAATCGTTCCCAGGTGCCTGTCCCCTTTACCCTCTTTCAAACATATTAAACAATATTATCCCCAGCAGCCTGAAATGTTTTTCAGTTCCGAGTCACTAAAAAGCAGCATCCGCCAGACGTCTGGTGAGGAGGAGCTAAACTCGGCCACGCCCTCTCGTCTCCTCGACGGGCATGGCAGCAAGAAGACATATGGTGCAGTAGAGTCTTCTTCACTATATGCCAAGGATAGCCTTCCAAGCGATGTGGCCATTAAGGTGAGATGTTCTCAAGTATTAGCGAGAAAGTTAAGAAGTATCTGTAAAAAATAATTCCATTATGAGAGCTTCACGCACCTTTAAACTGTATATTCAATCAACGATACAAATAACTTTTACGTAAGTTACTCTTTGAAAATGTAAATATAACTTTTAAAAAGTCATGAAAATGTTGGAAAAAAGTTTGAATCCCCCTTGCTCCCAATTTGCATCATACAAATCTCCACATCTCTCTTTCTATTAGGAGCAGGGGAGCAGAAATTTCATTCCTTATACATTGTAAGTTATTTTGATTACAGTGCGTTTGTTACATAATTGGGAAAAAAGATTTTCCCTTTAAATTACGCTGGGCAATTCGTTGGTAACATTTTCTGGCTGTGCATTTCTCTTTCTAGATAAAAGACGGTTGTTTCACTTGGGATCCTGACTCCAAAGATGCCATTCTAAAAGACATCAACGTCGAAATACCTGCAGGTAATTTTTTTCTTATTCAAGTTTGTTTAAGATCAACAGTGCAAAGTGCAAGTTTTATTTGAGAGCGATGTTGGCACACTCGAATGCTAAGAGACATGTACAATTATTCGACAAAGTACAGGCGAATAAAGTGTACCATTAATTAGCGGCAAATATATCATTAGCTTATTCTGCTGCCAGAATGTAACTCCACATCATTTACACGTATCTTAAAATGAACAAACATTGGAAATTGTCATCTTAAATTATCGGCTAATAGGAGAGTTTAAAATGATGTCTAACGGTGAAAGGGTTGCTTTTCCGTCATAAATTTATCAGACGGTGTTTCATGTCAAATGGACGTAAAACATATTATTTGTAAAAACAAAACAAGTACATATTTATCTTCAAATTTTGTGGGCTCATTTTTGTGGGAATTACAGGGGTTCAGTACAAGATTAAACCATTGGAGTAGAAAACCGAATACAAAGAAAACATATCAGTTGAAATAGCAGCTAAAAACAGTGAATACTATAGTTCAGAGTAGTGGTGTGTGTTACGTTCCGTATCGCATTCATTTAATGTTAATAGTTTAACAATAATGGAGTCGACAGAAGCTTCGAATCTTGTTATTTCTATTCAAGACATTGTTTAATATTCTATTACCAGGAAAATTGACGATCGTCGTCGGGACGGTTGGCAGCGGAAAATCTTCCATTTTGCAGGCGATCCTTGGAGAAATGACGACGCTACAAGGCAGGATACAAATTGGGTAACCATCAACTTAATGATGATCCCAGATCTAATCAATATAGTGCAATATCTTTTAGTCACATTTTCAGGATAATTGTTTTGTCGTGTTGCTTCAGTTACACCTTCATCAGTCACACATGTGTTGCAAAACGATATATTAATATTTCCAATTTAAAATTCCTTTTCGAAGTAACGTTTATTTTCTTCCATTGCATTTTTCCATATTTTACAACATATTCAAATAATTCAATGTATTAGAGCTTCATAGGTAATAATTAAAGAAATCGGTAAAACAAAGAAGAAGGCGTGAAACCTCTAAGCATAAACTTGTGTCGGGCAAGTTAATTCAATTTTCGTATGACAATGGCGTATAGCTTTGCATTATTCTTGATTTTCCAATTTAAAAAAACATTGAGATTTAGTATTTACACCGTATATTGATATTTTCATATTTCTTAATTCAATTGTTTTCATACTAATTGACGTCGTATAACGATTTGTCATTGGGATGTCGTTTACCGCCAGTCCCGCATTCAATTACGCTCTAATGCTTCTTACAAATTGTAAAAGTAATTTTCTTAATTTTAATCTTCAAATGTATAGCATGAATATACTTTTCCTGTCATTACTATTATTTACAGTAAAGGGTCAAAGATCGCATATGCCCCTCAGAAGGCATGGCTTGTCAACACATCACTCAGAGAGAATATCCTGTTTGGAGAGCGTTATGATCCCGCTAAGTATGTATAATTATTCTATTTTCTATTTATTTATTTATCAAAACATGATTATCCACAGGACATAACAATCAGTACAAGACTATACATAAGAGTATTCATAGAAATAATAAAAACACAAGAATAAGAATTATATAGACATAATATAGACATAAGAAAAAAATAATATAGACATAAGAATATAATATTCTTATGTCTTTCTTTCAGGTAATACTTTTTTGGATATATGGATGGAAGTATATTATCAGAAGTCAGAAATGTCTTGTCATAAAGTAAGATACTATTGGCAGTTCAGACTTTAGTTCTTTATATTTTACGAAAACATCTGCCTAGAACTGTATACAATTATGTTATTATTGTCACTATGTTTTATCTTTGTAATGCATGGAACACATATGGAAATTAATGAATAGATGACTTAAAGTATCAGCTTATCATTATCGACACATAATTTGCTAGAGTAACGAAGTCGTTCTAATGATGAAGCTATTAACCTGACATAATAAATAACCGAAATATTGATCAGAGGTAGTATTCCAACTTGCAAGATATGTGACATGATGTATGGTAAAGAGTAATCATTGTTAAAATTATGTCTTTTAAACATAGCTTTGTTTAAAGATGGGGTTGATTAAATTGTAAATAATCTATCCCAGGTATCGGAAGGTCGTCGAAGCCAGCGCTCTCGCCCCAGATATCGACATGTTACCGGCAGGGGACAGCACTGAGATTGGGGAGAAAGGTCTTAACTTGAGCGGTGGCCAGAAACAGCGTGTTAGCGTAGCAAGGACCATGTACTCTGGCAGAGATATCGTCATTCTGGTAATTTATTGTTTTGAATACAATTATTATTATTATTATTAGCTACATGTACAACATAGACGAGCTTAATCAACATCAATTTTTTTTAAAACATCATAACATTGGTGATAGTGATTCATAGGTCTCTAAAACGTTTCATCACATTTCTTTTATTCATCTCACATGGAAGTGATAGAATCTCTTCAATCTAACCCAGACAGAGATGACCTTTATGTAGCCTTGATTTGGAGTTTCTTTCTGATGTATGCTTTAAAATTTGTCATTCATGGTCCTCGGAACATCAAGATATCTCACACAATATCTTTTAATGAAAGTGGAACACTAGGAGAAAAGGTTCAACAGTTTTCATTCCAATTTCGGCTATACCAGAACTGAAGATCATCTTTAAAATTAAAAAAGTCTATAAATAATTATGCGCTGAACATCTAAATGTTTTACCGTTGACTTTTCATGTTTTTCAATAACAAAGGCCTGATGTTCGGACCTTTATCTCCTTAAATCTCAATTACTTTTGCTGTTTTAGGATGATCCTCTGTCCGCCCTCGACATGCACGTCGGCAGTCACCTCTTCGAAAAAGGTATCAAGAAGATCTTGCAGAAACAAAAACAGACCGTGATACTCGTCACCCACCAGCTCCAATACCTCCCAGAGGCTGACAAGGTGCGTATTGCGTCATTATACCTGCGCCAATCGAGCCTTTTGCATTGTTCATTGTGTATTCACTTTTTGTACGCTATCACGTTCTCACGGTGCGTCAATGACCCATCAATCTCCACCTTAAAGGTTGGTCACAACCGAACGTGCACGTCCGTGCGTGTGGTCTGCGACGGATTTTGCAGAAAAATCCTCGCGTCGCACGCACGGGTCTGCACGTTTTTTCCAAGCACGTAGGAGCACGCAGGAAACGCAAGGAGGCTGTTGGACATGTCCAACAATCTCTGTGTGTGGCTACGTGTTCTGATGAACGCACGTGACACGCGCAGCCATCGTACTTCCTGCACGTGCTTCTTGCGACCATCGCACGGGCTCCTTGCGGAGGTCTCACAAAGCCCATGGCTCCATACGGAGCCGTTGGTTGCACGTCGGTTGCACGTAACTGTACGGGACTGTACGTTCCCCTCAAGAGTTCTTGCAGGTAAAGGCTTAGTCACAACTGCCCGTACGTGTTTTGAAAACGTATGGCTGCTGCGATTTGTGGGGTTTTGGAAGGACGCAGGGCCTGGCATGGGGAGTAACGGTAGTAGATAGGTTGCACGGGCTTCCTACTTGTCTCGTGCGGTTCACGCAAGTGGTCCGTGCAAAATTCAGTCGTGAATGGAACGTAGAACACGTAGGTGCTCTGTGAGAACGGCGCAAGTCTAGCGTGCGTCAAACGTACTTACCACGTACGTCCTAATCCGACGTACGGCCGACGTACGACAAGCGTGAGAATGACGTGCGCTGCACTCACGTCAGAAGTAGGTTGCAGGCTGGACGGGCGTACGCACCACGTTTGTCAAGTCGTCCATTTTGACCATAATATAAAAGCCACCACCCTTCCCTATTCCATTGCCTTTGGGTGGCATTATTGTTCAACAAGAACAAAGAAAATAAAATAATAAAAGTAGACAAAAGTAAATTCGCACTGTTGCTGTGAGAGCTGACTTTGTCCTGTGTGTGGTGCTGCGAACTGTGAGCGGCGAAGAACTGGAGGATGTGTGTGTGTGTGTGTGTGTGTGTGTGTAATTGGGTTTTTACAGACGTGTATCAATCAGATATGATTATTTACGTCTGGGGACCGACCTTTAACGTCACCATCCGAAAGACGTGACTCAGTCTCGAACTTGGGTCCGCTGAATCAGTTTGTAACTTCCACTGTTAGCTAGATTACAAGTGCACGCCACAACGCCCAGGCCAGTCAGTGTGCTGCACGCGAGGACCACGCTGGGGTGGAAGTGCCATGCACGTCCTCTGCGCGTGCTCAGTGCGTGCCACGTGCGTCGCACGCACTCACCACGCACTCCACACGCACGCTCTCCGCAACCATTGGACGCTGGAAGGAGCACGCACTTAGTGCGTGCGCAACACGTGCGTGCAGTGTGAGTTTTTCGCGGGCTTTTTGGGTCGTAAAAAAAGAAATGAAGCTTGCGTGCCACGCACGCACTGCGCACTCCCCTCTTGCGGCTAGATAAGTGTTCATTGCGTGCTTCTTTTCGCAGCGAGGACGCCAAGAAAAACGTGCATGCACATTTTCGGTCTACGGGCTCAGCGTGCTGTCTGCAACCTATAAGTTGGGCACGGAGCGCGTGCGTCCTGCGTGCAGATTTGCTGATTTTTTGGCCGTAGACCACCGTAGGAGCACGTAAGCCCAGTTGTGAAGGCCCCTTTAGAGGGAGTATGTTATTGAAGAGGGTGCAAGACTCCAAAGAGGAGGTGCAGAGATGTGACGACTTGTTGTGACCATGACACCGATAACAAAAGAAGGACGTACGAATTACAGGAGTTGGCCCACAACCGATCGCAGCTGCGGACACGCACGTGCAAAAACACGCACGAGTCAGTTGTGACCATAGCATTACGTGGATATCGCATCGTACGCACGGCTCTATGCGAGCAGTTGATGCGGCCGCGCAGCCAAAAGAAGGAGCTCTCACTCAAACACAGTACGTAGGACCGCGTGGGACATAGCGTTGGACACCGTCTGCTGTGTATGATTCCAGTGTACTCCTATTCCAAAGATACCTGATTTTTTATTTAAAAAAGACATTGTTCTAAATGTCACATTAAATCGCCTCTAGAATCTGTAAGGGTACACTTGTTTTGCCTGATTTTGCAGTTAATTCGTGGAAAAGATTTCACAGTGCTGAATTATTTGATTCTAAAAATGCATAAAATTGTATTGAAAAGGTACAGCGACGGTGTTTTTCTGCAAGCCCAAACATGGCGAGCTTTGGGCTCGCGGTCGCATCAAACGTAGAGGGCGTTCCTTTATCCACTAGTACAGATGTGTGTGTGTGTGTGTAATTGGGTTTTTTACAGACGTGTATCATATATATATATTTACGTCTGGGACCGACCTTTAACGTCACCATCCGAAAGACGTGACTCAGTCTCGAACCTGGGTCCGCTGAATCAGTTTATAACTTCCACTGGTAGCTGGGTTACAGGCGCACGCCACAACGCCCACAGAGGCCTACATACATATAGCCTCTTGTCGAGGCCCTGGCGCTGTTGAAATCCTTGGCGATATGGAGGCAAAATTTCTGGCGAGCGAAGCGAGCCAGAAACACCGAGGCGCTTGCGCCGAGGGCCTCTTGACACCTGATCTGAATTTCTTTTGTATTTCATTGTTTTGACGAATATTCCGACCAAATTTTGGTCGGTGAAAATCATCCAATAAGCGCGAGCTACCATGACGTAATGTTAAATATTCATGACTCGACTGCACGCTATTTCTTACATATTAATTAAAAATGGCGTTCAACGTTTCTTCCACGACGAGTGATGACGATATTTGTAAGAGCTTAGAATATGCCGCTAGAATGTTGAAGATTGACAGATTCAAAGATTTGCAAGTTGATGCAATCAAATCTGCACTTAAAGGACAAGATGTTTTTGTGAATCTGCCTACTGGCTATGGAAAAAGTGTTATTTTTCACGCGCTATCGCTCTGTGCTGATTACCTCCGTGGGCCTGCGCTGCTTCGCGAGCTGGGCCAGGCGGATCCCCCCGGGCCTTGCCGGGCAGTGAAGTTGCTGGTAACTCCTTGGTTACATCAGAATTGATGGAGATGCATCTATTGTTGAACGGTGACTTTTATTGCCCATTCTTCATTATTTGTAAATATATGATGATCTCTTGAGAAATATGTACATTTGTCTTATTTCAAATTACCATGGTTTGTAAGCTAGAGATCGAATTCTTCATAATGTGCTTGTCTGTGAATGTATTTTGAGCAAGAGATTTACGTAATCCCCCCCCCCCCAAAAAAAAAAAAAAAAAATTAATAAAATAAAAATAATAGAATAGTCCAGAACTGAAGTAAGAAATCCTTGAGATTTCATTGGCCAATTTGCTGGGCGATTGCCGCGGTTATCTAACTATTCACGTAGGAAATCGTGCCTCATGAATATATAATTCAGGTCGGGTGTCAAGTAGCCTTTTGACAAGGCCCTCGTGACTTGGCTATTTTTCTTGGCAAGTAAGCTAGTAGTGGCTGCATAACAAGACTAGCCGCCCAGCCCGGTGAATGCGCTATCGAGCGACGTGTCGCGAGTGGCCTTTTGGAACCTGGCTTGTATTTCTTATGTTATCCTTTGTTCCTAGCGAGGATCTGCTACCTTTTTGGTAGGAGCCAATCAGCGAACGTATCTTCGCATGACGTCAGCATAAATTTGGTATGAAAATCGCCTTCAACACATTGAACAGCTCGAGCGCTGGCTCGCTCAGTATACTGCACCCGGCGCAAGCTACATCAATCATGAACGAATCACATGGAAAGCAAGCCCCGCAGAGACCGTTGTGATTGGTCGATAATCCTCGGTGTAGGCGTGTTAGCATACGAATGTCAACTCGTGAATAATTCATATCGGACGATGGAAACCCAGGTTGCAAAAGGCCTCGCGACTAAAGTCGCTCGATCGCGCGTTCACCCGGGCCGTGTTGATTCTTTTCGTCGCCGAGGCCTTGTCAAAAGGCTAGGTGTCAAGAGGCCCTCGGCGCAAGCGCCTCGGTTTTTTGCCTCCATATCGCCAAGGATTTCAACAGCGCCAGGGCCTCGACAAGAGGCTAACATACATAAGACTCCGCACAAGTAGAAATCGATGCAATGACCCCGCCAGTCACTGACGCAGTCCCTACGTCTGCAATATGACGCCTCTTGTGTAAGAGGCATAACAGGGGGTCGTTTCATCAAGTGTCTTGTCGGTGAATTTTACCGACAAATTTGCTCTCAGTCAATCAGATTCAAGGATTTCAGTAGCTTAATGATAAGTTTGATGAAACAGCCCAGTTTTCCGTTAGTTCGTTTAAAGAAGATGAACTTGACATCATTTGGGATTTCATCCGATAACACGCAGGTCTAGGCATTACCAATCTATTTATGTTTTACTATTGAAATGTATATATGAAATGCGTTTATTATGTCACGACTTCACGCAGATTTTCTTCATGGAACGGCAGATATCATGACTGATTTTCATGATAGAATGTTCTCCCGAACACAAGCCGATTGTTCTTCGTCAAGTCCTAAATTTTCTAAAGCAAGCTGTGCGACCAGTTTTAGATGTCGCCAACCTGAGAAAGGAAATTTTACGATCTAGTGCAGATGAATTGTGACACAATAAAGCACTCTCTTTAAACTGTCTAATTGATATTATACTTTTATTTCCAAACCTGAAAATTTAGAATAGTTCTCTTATTAGAGATCTGTAAACAGGTATAACTCTTTTTTTTTTAATCCGATGTCATTCTTTTCAATAATCGATCACCAATAAACCAAGGCTGGACTAATCGTTGTTCATATCAGTTGATGTTTGATTACACTACCCCCAAAATGAATTGTACCCTCTTTAAATAAGCATTCTAAAATAATAACTTCCGTTGCCTGTCCGTTTCTTCAGATCATCATCATGAAAAACGGGGCAATCTTGAGAGAAGGTGATCCGGATGAAGTAGCCCGGGCGGACCCTAGCTTAATGAGAGATTGGCAGCAGGCTATCAAACAGATGAGCGAGTCAGAAGCCGATATGTCGGGTGGAGAGTCTGAGGCATTGCTGGAGGAGAGGCGTAAACTCAAGAGACAGATTTCGCGTCTCTCTTCTGTGTCTACTAAAGAGATGTCTTCCACGCATGACGGCGGAGGTATGAAGTTTTAGAGCTTTCTCGATAGTCTTTGCGATCGTGTTAGTATAGAGAAAAGAAAAATTGAATCTTATTTTGAATAAACTTATTAAACACTTTAATTGTCTTTTATGTTCCTTTAGTCTAAGTAGTATGGAGAATAGTGTTTTCAACAGAAATAAGAAAGTTTGAACAATCATTTTTGTGGCTTATATATCGATTTGAATTTTGAAAAATATGATAGTTGGATATGAAAGAAAATCCAAATTATCTTTTGATAAACGTTATGATCAACTTTGCTAAATATATCATTTACAAAAAATAATGGTAAGCATCGAAAAAAGAGTATAAAAAAAATTGTTGGAGTTCTGTTTAAAAAACCCCGGAAATTATGAATTGATATTTTATTCATACTTCAAACAGCTTCTCAAAACTCACTTATTCCGTTAATAACATTGGAAAACGAATTTGAACATGTATATGGAACATGGACTACGTAAATACATCATTATTATATAGTAGTAGTAGTAGTAGTACTATTACTGTTATTTTTGTTATTATTATCAATAATTTTAAAAAATCCTAGAAATTCTAGGAATATGTTGAAGTAGTGCTCCTATATTATATTTATGATTTTAAAGGAGAATTAACCTCAAACAATAAAGACGATAGTGTTCAAAGGTGTTATTTATTCCTACTTGTTAGACTATATGGCTTCGCGTCAAAATATACGAGATCGATACGAATCAAAATTTTCTGAGCAAAATTTATCATCTGCTAGCAATATGTATCGTCTGCTAGCAATACATGGGGGCTGCCATTTTTTTATGTGTACAAGAAGATTTTCTTAATCCAAATGCCCAATTGCCTTTTTCAAAATTGAAAACCCATTTCAGATTAAAAATATAGAATAGATATGTCAATTTATTTTTAAACTGAAGATTTCCTTATATATTTCTGTTGAAAATCGATATTCGCTTAATATAAATCTATTTTCTAGATACTGTGACGCAATGGACGGAGCAAATTAATTCAAATTTTATGGATGCTTCTTCCCTGAGCATCTATAGCGGCAAACTATGCATTCACCTGCTTTCGGATAATGGGACTTCAAAAGTCAGAATGCATGCTGCATATATTATGTTCTGCTCTGTTTGGCAAACCCAAGAAAATAGATTTTTGTTAAGCAAAACCAGACAATTTAAAAGTATCATTATAAAGATTTAATTTTTATAAATCATGTAAACACTCACTTTATATTTTTCGTCACATATGGGATTTTAGGTAATGAAGAAAATCAATTTAGGTCTTGGATTCAAAATATCTTCCTGACTGGAACATTTCTCAATGGTTCATGTACAAATCCAAATCAGCAAGAAAATGGCAGCCCCCATGTAAATGAGTAGGAGACGATACCGGGTGTTGGAATATCTTTATTTATACCCTTTTCTAATATCTTATTAGAAAATGATTTAGGCCAATAAGTAGGAATATATTACACCTTTCAATATAAGTAAATTTGTACTCAGGGGTTAATTCTCCTTTAATTGGGTAGCATTAGGTAGTATTGGGTAGATGGGGAAAAATAATACTACCTATACTTCAATTCTTTCAAAACTTCCAGAAGATGAACGAGGTCGTTTAATTGCGACCGAGGACCAGGAGAAAGGCTCTGTCTCCTATGATATCTACATGTACTACCTGAAAGCTATCGGCTACGTCATAGCTCTACTGATCGCATTCTCCACCATCGCGGGGGCAAGCGTAGAAATAGCCACCAATTTCTGGTTAGCAACATGGTCTGAGGCGAGTCTTAACACCAATGACACCCAGGTAATGCATTTTGTCGTTTTGTTTAAGATTAAGAAACAAATGATTTTAAGGGGAAAGTAGTTAACAGTGGCGGATCCAGGCAGGGGCGCCAAGGGCACGCCCCCTATAATTCTTCTGTTTTGAGATTTTTTGTTTTTACTCTTCGGATCACCTCAAAAATAGCACGGGCTTTTCATAAAGTTCCTTTTGTTTCATAACCAAGTATATGGTTGATAGTACCACACCACATTTAACATTGTAAGAAGCGCCCCTCCCCTTACTTTAAGATTTTAATCATGATAAAGCGCGAATTTAGATTGGTACCGAGGCTTAAAGTTTTAGGAAAGTATAGTTCAGGTACTGTTTATTTCACGATCCACGAGAGTGCGCGCGTGTATGAGATAATACAGGCCCAACTTCTCTCCCTCCGCTTCCTGTACAGTGACCAATGCTGCGCATATACTCCGGAGACGTAAGGAGCTAGGGTATATGGCAATAAAATTTGGCGTTTTCCCATATTTTCAATTTTTATGAACTTTATAATTAGCAGAGTATTACGTCTTGTCAATCATAAATAAAAAGGAAAACTTTCTGTTTTTTCCGTTTGTTAATTAAAAAACACAAATGTTTCTCATTCTATTTGTATGATTACATTTAATTTAACTGAATGGAAAAGTCTCAAACGGAGGCATTTTGGTCTGGTAGCTATAGTATTTGCCAAGGCACCCACATCAATTTTTCAGTCGATCTTAATTGTCAGTCAGGCGCGTAGCCAGGGGGCGGTCGCCCCCCCCCCCCCAAAAAAAAAAAAAAAAAAAAAAAAAAATCAAGAGCGAAAAAGCGGGGAAAGTGAGAGAAAAAAAGCCTAAAAATTAAAGCGCTACGAGCCATTATCTTTCTCTCAAATTTGCTATAAATCTTCAAAGTTTTCGAGCTTCGCGCGTGAGGGGGAAACCCCCCCCCCCCTCCCTGCACCCACCCACGCTTAGCGTGCTCGCACTGAACACCCACACCCCCCCCCCAAAAAAAAAAAAAAAAAATAAAAAAATAAAAAAAAAAAAATAAATAAATAAATAAATAAATAAATAAATAAAAAAATAAAAAATAAAAATAAATAAATAAATAAATTCTGGCTACACGTTTGCTGTCAATGAAGTCTTTGTGAAATAGGCCTCCGAAGTATATTAACTATTATCATTCAGTATCAATAAAGTACTTAAATTTGACTGACTGCATCGTTCAAGGTGAATAATTTTATGAAATGACACCAACCGTATTTTGAATATTAAAAGCTAATAAACTTTAAAGGTAATAAATTTTCCTTACAAACAGCCCACTCCCCGTATGTCATTCATTTACAGACAATGGTTGAGTTAGGGCTTTTCCTCTAAAAGTGCTCTTAAAATGCGACTTTCGCACATGATTTTTTGAAAAAGTCCCTACGCCGCTGGCGCCCCCCCCCCCCCTATTTCAAATTCCTGGATCCGCCACTGGTTAATGTGAATATGTAGAAGAATATATAAAAGGCATGAAGACAATTACCTTTGACTGACTTATGAAATGCGAATCTGTTTGGTGAAAAACAATGTGGTTCAATAAAGATAATAATGATTGGCATATAGACTGGTCACCCTTGATACAAGATAATTATGTGAAGAAGATGGATTGTAAAGAAACCGGTGCACAGAAGAGGTGACTTGTCCATTATACAAGAAACTGCAGTTAATGAGAAAGAGTGATAAAGTGAACACTTTAGGATTTATATTTGTAATTTACTTGAATTTACATATCATTATCATCATCATCATCATCACCATCATCACCATCATCACTATCATCATCATCATCTCCATCTTCATCATTATCATCATCATCATCATCATCATCACCATGCTCATTTTCATCGTTATTATTGTTGTATTTTGTTATGTTTGCATAGCAAGCTATAGATGACGCAGATTACTACATAAAAATCTACGCCATCCTATCTGCCTGCAACGTAGTCTGTAGAATGATGTACGTCGCCCTCATCTGTGGTGGAATGTTCTTTGCTGCCAGGAAGCTACATTACGAGATGTTAACTAACATTATATCTGTCCCTTTAAGGTATGTTCATTGCGGTAGACACGATAGATAAGCTAGATTTCTTCATTAATAATTAATTAATGATGATGTATATGGGGTCTTTTCTTCTGACTGCTGAAAAGGCGAGTAAATGCGTGAATATATACCATTGTAGACATTCGGTCTTATTCGAGGGATGAGGAATTTGGGAGTGATGCCTTGTACCCCAGTTACACCGGACTAACAATAGACAAACAACTGCATTAACCACGAATGACCAAGATTTCATCATCGGTCGGTTTGATGTCGGTGTGGCGTTGTGACTGGGTATTGACAAAGGCCATTAGAGCACCCACTTGGTTTTGAACCTAGGACTCTCAGTTTACGAGATCTCTGCTATATCACTATAAGCCATCGAAACTCATCATTACCAAGGGTTTCACAATGAAAATTTAATAATCAGTAGCATGGTTTGGCATTGCCGGGGGAGAGGCAAAATTGTTCCTTGTGTTTGAATTGGGGTTTTGATGACGACCAAATGACATTAAAAAAATTTTTAAACTATTGTAATAGTTTGATCATAATTAATAATTATTTTAGACACAGTTTACAGCATTCTAGGTGACTTTATCTTACTGAATTCTTCAGCAAATCATTATTCGTTTTTGGACTTATTTTCTTTTGTTTATTTGCACTAATTTTGTCGAAAGGTTCTTCGATACTACGCCAACTGGTAGAATTCTCAACCGTTTATCAAGTGACACTCAACTCATTGATCAAGTAAGCTATTTAACATTTACTACGAGGTTTTGGTGGTTCATGTATTCAGACTATGATGATAATGAGCATGCAGTAGTCAACGGGTTAATATCTTTTTTAGCCTTGATAACTCTTTGGAGGAGCGGAATCGTACCTATTCGTTTTTTTTTTTTTTTTTTTTTTCTTCTTCTCATTTTCTTCCGTTTCTATTTTAATCTTCATTTTTATATTTTTCCCCTTTTTTATCACAATAAAGACTTTCAGATTTTGCATAATTTAATACATGTATGTAAAATATTATGGTTACTTATTGTTATTATTATGTAATTTGGCACAATGATACTGACATTGTTTGTGTATTTTACCTTGATTATTGTGAAAATGTTATTTTGAAAAAGGAAGTAATAAAAGATTCTTTAAAAAAAAAATCTCAGAATCGAACCCTCTCCATTATGTGCTTTATAATATTATACAAATAATGCACAGGTGAGAGTGCGTTAGTGGTGATGCGGCGCACTCGAGGGTATTAGGCGAAGCAAAGCATTAGTTGCAATGCAGTTATGCTGTTGTTGTTGTTGTTGTTTTAAAATAGGCAAACTAGTCAATTTTGACTATTGTTGCCTTGCTAAATTGCTTTTTTCACTTATACTTTATTTGTTAATCCGTGGGTCTAACTTTTAGTTAGAAAGGTACAGATTCCAGGATACCATGCAGGACCGCCACTCCTGCCCTGATTTCAACGTTATCCTGACAAGCCCGATACAAGTATTCCCTATGTCTCTCAAACGTGAGCAGGGGGCGCTCTTTCTGATTCCTCATAGAACCTCATTAGAAAATCCGAATATATAAAAGCAAAATAAATACGTACACAGATTTTCTTTCTTTTTTTTTGAGTAGAGTATATACTGACATTAAAGGGCCTTTCAATTAAGTGAAATGACAAGAAAAGTGCACCTATACCTATAGTTAGTATATAACTAAGTGCTTCATCTTTGAGCAGCGTATACAAAACAAATTATACAGTATGATTGTACACATTAAACTTCAATGGTCACAACATAAATCATATCCGATTTACTTCGATTCCGTTCTCTTTATTTGGTTACACCTTACTATCACGGTTGCCCTCTTGGCAACCAATTACAAATCGACGAGTCCTTTTGAAATATCTGACGAGTGCACCTTGTGTCTTGACACTGAGATTCTCCACTTTGCGTTCCGCCTCAGAGACATTGCTAACATTTAATTCCGCAAGTAACAGGGCGCGTTGGATGATAAACCTAGGGCAAACATATAAAAAATGGTATACCGTTTCTCTCTCGTTACAAAAATCACACTTTCCAGTTGTGTGTCTTCCTGTCTTAAACAGGAAGTCATTCAAACCCAAACCTGCCAAGCGTAATCTGTGAATCATTTTTTTACCACTTTTGTCGGTGCAGAGATACTGAAATGATGGTTTTTCTGAGACCACTTTTTGGTATTTTCTTAATTTTGAGTTTGACCTGTCCCATCTCTTCTGCCATTCATTTTGTATGAGAATTCTTAAAATATGTTTGGTTTCTTGGATATTCAATCCATTATTAATCTCTATTCTTTGTTTTAGGGCTGTATTCGCATAGAAATCAGCCGTTTCGTTCCCTTGGACCCCACAGTGAGATGGGATCCATTCTAAGCAGATTATTGTGCCTTTGTATTTTAGACATGTAGCGGTGATTATAATTTCTTTTACGAAATTGTCGTTATTGTTTTCCTTGATTGCTTGAATAGCACTCAGAGAATCTGTCAAAATTACCACTTTATTATAAACATTCAAATTTTCAAGCCACCGTAGTGCCAAGACAATTGCGGCCAATTCTGATCTGTAAGATGATGTGAAGTTTTGCATTCTTTTACATTCAACTACCCGCATTGCAGGCACTTAATAGCAAGCAGAGACGCTGCCTTTTGCAGGGTCTCTAGAACCATCAGTATAAATATGGAGATTATTTTTCCACTTTTTATTAATATACTCCAGAGTTGTATTGTATTGATAAAACATGTTATCACTTTTTGACACAAGCTCATGTAGCGCCAATGACACTTCTGGTGGAGAGAGATGCCAAGGCGGCATGGGGGTAAAAGACATGAGTGATTCGTTTGCATGATATATTTCATCTTCCATAACTCTCAAACCGAAGGGTTTACGCACTTTCTTATTCTTTTCATATTCAAATTGCCAGCAGTTCTTCAAGGAGGATTTTTTGCTTTTTTGCTGCGCACTTTTTGTACTCCCGTGCATGCTAGCGAAAAAAATTAAGAGCGCACACGTGACTCATTTCAGCGCATCTGATTGGCTACATTCTTGAACCCATTTTATAATCCTTGTTAAAGAAGAAACCTGATAATTGCTACAAATTGGGTATTCATGTTATATCATAAAGCGTTAATTTACAAGAATGCAAATGGTACTGAATTACCATACTGATTCGTCAAAGTGCCCGTTCCATAAATGGTTTGCAGGAAATCTGCCTGTTTTGTTACTTTAGTTGAATGTTAAAAGACACCAACTTGTTTGCATAAACCGTATTTGATATATCTTTCTGAATATTATATAATTTGTTTCATTTGACCTCCAGCGCCTTGTTCAATCGGTTCGTATGTTAATCAACATTTCTGTGCTGGTCTTGTCTGCATTCGTCATCATCATTTCCGTCAACATCTACTTCATATTCTTCGTCATTCCTATCGCCATCATCTTTGTCATTCTGCTGATTTTCTACGTTGTGACATCTAGGTATGGAAATCGTATCAGTTAATGTTATTTTCTAAAGGCTTTTTTTTACTACAGTTGAGAGAAGCTTCTAAACATGGTACTAATTGATACTTTTCTTAGTAACTCACCCACGCTACTGTATTGCAACAGTGGAAGTTTAGAGGGTGTAAGTTGTTGATCCGTTGATGTCGACAACTTTGAAAAATTCGAGATTTATCTTTAATTAATTTCATTCACATCTCTCCTGTTTAAGTTTTTACAACCGTCGAATGATGTCTTGCTATGAAATAATCTTTTAAAGTACTTTCGATTTCAAAAATATGACGAGACATTAATTGTGATTTTTGTCACCATATTCGGGTACCAAACGTCTTGTGTCGGTACTATATGTAGTATAAACTGTCGATTTTCTTTTTGATACTACCATCTTATGGTTAATTTTCTAATTCAATCTTCTACAATTTTGAACAGAGAGCTTCAGCGATGTGAGAGCGTCACTCGGTCACCAATCTTCGCTCATTTCTCCGAGACACTTGGCGGATTGCCGACTCTAAGAGCTTTCAAGTGAGTAAGATAACAACTAATACAGCATTTGCATCATTTTAATATCCCGTTTCATTTTAGAGAGTAAATTTTACATTCTTCTTTCATAATTTCAATGGAAACTTTTTGACTTCACGTGATATAAAAGTATATGCTTGCATTTTATGTTTTATTTTGTCGCCATTTACCCTATTTCACAGTTAATAGTAACTTGCTCTCAAAATACAAGCTTTGTCAATCAACAATTGTTATTTGGGGGGAAGATGTGGATAAATTTTATTATTTCAACCGACCTCCGATTTGAATTAAAGTGACATATACTTTTAAAGTTGTAAACTAGGCAAATATTAAAGTTAAGTAACATTCACCTTTAAACCAATCTAATTTTGCCAACTGATGACGTTACATGCCTGTATCTTGACTATATATTGAATGTATTTCTTTGTAATGAACAGGGATGAGAAACGATTCTTCCAGACAGCACTGGATCGCATTCTAATAAACAACAAAGTGTTTACATACCTCATTACTGCCCAGCGGTGGGTTGGAATCAGACTGGTATGTATTGATGTCAATTTCTTTAATGCGTCTGTTGAGAACCCAAAAGGCGTTAATGCTAATATAGATTTAACGCCCATCATCTGGCTCTTACCTGATAAATGTGCGTCTTAAATATATTGAAGCAGCAAATAGAGTAGAACTGTTGGTAATAATACTGACGGCAGGGGAGGATCCAGGATTTTGTATAAGGGTGGGGGGACACAAATGCAGCTTTGTCAACTTTTGGAAAAGGGAGACCCGTATTTTTTTGGTCTCGCCAGCCGGGGGGGGGGGGGGGGGTTGTGGCGACGAAAAAAAAATTCGCCAGACTTCCAAAATTCGCTCAGTGGGGTGGGGGTGATGGGGTCCATTTTCCCTCCATAATTCTCTGACAAGCAAAACAAAGAAAAGGTTTTCTAAAAGGGGGGGGGGGCCACAATCGAAAAAAGGGCGGACCCTTTATGTTCAAAATGCATACTTTTCTTCCAAAGGGGGGGGGGGGGCACGGGCCGGATGTGCCCCCCCCCCCAGATCCGCCACTGCTGACGGTATAACGATGATGAATATTACGATAATGATGATATTGATTTTTATTATAAGTTTCGACATACGACAACGTGGTGGTGATATTGGTGGTGATGTTGATGATGAATACATTGTGATGATTACGAGATGAATTAATATGCTTTCAATGATTGACAACCGAGTGTATTTTTTTCATCATTTTTGTTTCTTTTGCCGAATGTAATCGCGAGAGCATTGTCTTTATTACAGGATTTACTGGGTGCCGTAGTGGTTCTGTTTTCAAGTTTGTTCTGTCTGCTTGGTGCATTCTATTTTGGTATCGATGCAAGCCTTGTCGGACTGGCTATTTCTTATTCACTCGAGGTAAATACAGAATGACTTGAATGTGAATCTTACTTTACATTAAACTTGACATCATTTGCCTTAAATCGTCATTTTGTGTTTTGTGTCTGAACTAACATAAACAAAACAAATGAATTTCGATCGATTTATTACGTTTTCATATAAACGTTATTAAAAGATACTCCTATAATTTGCAGTATCACATTGCTTTTCCACTCCCTATTCTTGGATGCAAATGATGGTTGTGGCACTGTGAGTTTCATGTATCTTGCTTACCTGTTGGAAACCTTACACAGCAGACTATAATATGGTTCATGGGAATTGTAAAACTTGTATTCGTTATACAAGTTCAGAATTCCAGTGAGATTTTTAGCTAGAGATGAATTGTCTCATTCTCCAAATTGATATATTTGTTTAAACTGTTTGTCATGATGAGTGAATTTATAGTTACACTTGAAATGACCCCCCCCCCCCCCCCCCACAGATATCATTGTTTATGAACCTGTGTGTTCGAGGCGCCTCAGAAGTTGAGCTCCAGATGAATGCTGTCGAGAGAGTCAAGTATTACGCAGAGCTGCCAACAGAAGACTACAGTGGTAAGTAGAAAGTTGAGATAGAGAGCGTGTAAAATACATGGAATTATCAATGCTGGCTCCTATATGTTTTCGGTTTGCCTTGTTCTGAGATTTTTTGCGAGGGCTTTGCGCCATTCAGTACGTCACGATAAAGAAAGATATTTTAGTGGGCGTGTACGTGTTGTAAATGGAAACTAGGCCAAATCATAAAATGTGGAAAGTATATATATTTTCAATCCATTCCGCAAGAGCTCCACCGTTATCAACTACATTTAACCGAATAAACGAATAATCTAAAAACAATATTTCAATATAAAAACAACGATTCTCTTCGTTTCTTATCGTGGGTCCAATCATTGAGGGGGGCACAGGTGTGTCATGTGGCTACCGAAATCGAAATATAGTGGATGATAAGTGAGAGAACAAGGCCATAGAGCTATGTGAGGATGTTGGATGTGTCATATCATCTTCTTTACACGTTGCCCTTTCCATCACCCTCTCTCTTTCTCTCTCTTTTACTCATTATTGTTATTTTGCTTTTCTTTCTTTGCCATTCGTTTGGGGCACATACCATCTTGCCCCCAAGCCACGCCTCTGTCTTGCTAATTTCTCCTGAGTTCTTTATATTTTGCTGGTCACCATGTTCTATCTACTACTAACTTTTCCCCAGGTATTGAGCCGCCCTCATCATGGCCTGACAAAGGTTTGATACAGATGGATAACATCAGTGTCCGCTACGCGTCAGAACTCGATGCAGTTCTCACTGATGTTAATCTAACTATACCGGAACAAGACAAGGTACGTTCAACGTTGGTCAGAAAAAAGGCGTTCTCTTTGGTTAAATTCGGACTAAATAAATTTTAAAGGGATTTTTTTGCTAAATCCAAACTTTCAAACTACTTTTACTCATTATAGAGGTTCATCTAATAGCTGTTGTAACATTGAAAGTAGTTCATTTTCCACAATCATTAAAATATTAACCTGTTTTTGGTGAGCTTTCAGTTGCTGTGCTAGAATCTTCTAAGTTTAATCACGTCTTTTTTAATTTTTAATCGAATTGTACTAACCATCGAACATTATTTAAGTAGCAACCTCATGCTTTTGGAACATGATTAGCAAGTAAAATATATGTACTGCTTTCTATTATATCTACATTACGTCGATCTCTCTCTAGCTTGGGATCTGCGGCAGAACTGGGAGTGGTAAATCGTCTCTCACCCTTGCTTTGTTTCGTATCATCGATACTTTCAAAGGTAAAATTATCTTTATATTATCTTTTTTTAAATCTTATGTTCAAAGATAACTTTGGTATCTCTATTTCTTCATCTCGTACGTGGATGAACAAATGGTCCGTCACACCCTTTTCTTGAATTTCATTTGCTATCACTGTTTCTTGGAAAAATGTCATGTCTACTAAACAGGAAGAGTTTTCTTAACTGATGCGGATTTTCTACAAGATTTTGAAATAAAATAGAGGTGGGCGTACAAGTTGACGATGAAAATCATGATAGTATGAATTGCTAATATACGTACTTTTGTAAACACTCTTTTCAGCGTTTTCATACGTTGGTGATATCTAATCCCAGCTCATTTTTTTATTCGAAATACTTCTAAACATTTCTTCTTGTTATAGATTTGATTGTGAAGCAGAAACATGTCCATGAGCTTAACTAAATTCATATTTCCCTTTATAACTTTGGAACAATTTCAATAAGTCACGACTTTTTGACATGGTCTTTTAACATTTCTTTCATCATTTTAGGCCGCATAATAATCGACGGAGTCGACATCGCCAGCGTTCCTCTCCTAGTCCTCCGGCAGCGTCTCTCGATCATCCCCCAAGATGCTTTCCTCTTCACTGGAACTATTAGGTAACACATAAACTATTATCTCTTTCCTCTTTTCTCTCTTCCACTCCGCTTTTTATCGTCTCCCCCTCATATAAATAGTTTACTGCCAAACTACGAGTCTCTTTTTCTACATTAGTTCTCTCTCTCTCTCTCTCTCTCGCACTCACACACACACACACACACACCCACACATACTGTCAGTCTGTCTCCTCATTCTATCTTTCCCTTAATCGAGTTGAACTTGATGTGCCGTTAATCTTACATTTAAGGAAACACTACGATTACGTACTTGATCTTCATCTTACCAGACTACTCATCTTGCGGCCTTTGTACATGTTCTACAAGTTCCATAATGGTGACTATTTAGGAACAATATGGAAAACATGGCTTGATTTTTCTTTCGTCATTTTCCCTTTATTAGGAGCAACCTGGACCCGACGGACGAGAAGCGTGACGAGCAGCTCTGGCAGGCATTAGAGATTGCTCAACTCAAAGATATAGTCTCACAACTTGGCATGGGACTAGGTTTGTATCTATGAGCAGTTTTGGTAACAACTATGGTGGCAGGAGACGAGAATGGTAATGCTATTCTTGTTTGATAGTCACAATATTCTTCTTTCGCGGGGGGGGGGGATCTCTGCCGATTCTATCCTAAAATAGGCTTTTATCTTATGACGACGACCACGATGTTGATTAGGAGGACTCTGAGGAGGAGAGTGATGTAGAAGATAATGATGATGTGATGATGTGATGATGTTTATGATGCTGATGGTGGTGGTGATGATGATGATGATGATGATGATGATGATAATGATTCATTCAAAAGATGTTTAGTTTGTTCTAATCTTTATGTAACATCGTTTTGCTCGAGTCCAAGAGATTCACCAAATATTCATTGGCTCTTTGTAGATCATTTTTGTTACTACCGGTAAGTCAAGTTTTCTAATACATTGAGGACTATCAAGGTAGTGATGCAATATCATCAGGAAATTCATCTTTGATATCTTTTAGACTATCAAGTGACTGAGGGAGGGGATAACTTTAGTGCTGGTCAGCGTCAACTCTTCTGCCTTGCCAGAGCTTTCCTGAGAAACTCCAAGATTGTCGTTATGGATGAAGCTACGGCATCGATAGACCAAGAAACAGTAAGTGACGATTTCGCATGTTCGATTGGTTGTGTTTAGTTAGTGTGGGAGATAATCTATTCATCATCCCCCTTAACTATAGAAAGTGCGTTCGTATTTACGCCACTGAATGAATATCACGAAAGGGGTTAGTAATCTTTTTTTTTTAATTGAAATATAACAGTTGGAGAATATATGCATCAGAAATTATAATCATAACAACTTTTGAATAATGTTGTCTCATATACAAATCTACTATTGATATCATTAACAATCTGGTGTCATTTGCTTCTTGTTTGTCTACTTGTTTGTCTACTTTTACAGGACCGAATATTACAAGATGTTGTAGCTGATGTCTTTCAAGATAGAACCGTCTTGACTATTGCAGTAAGTATATTTATGTTCCGTCCTGCTACTCCAACCATTGCCCATTGGTATTCATCAATATAGCAAAGTGGCAATAAAATGTGAATTACACCAATATTCTTGTCTGCGAGAAGACGATAGTGGTTTTAGTCTCAAACGATTTATCCATTTGCTTTTAATAAAAATGAACGCATAAAGATGTAATTTATTTTCTTCATTGTTGATATTTGCCAGATATATCTTTCGGTGTAAGTTTTGACATTATAATTCTTAAAAGTAAGATCTTTTCCTATTTTTGGAAAATAATTTCAGGACATTTTCTCTTGTAAATTTAATTTCTCTTCCGTCATATCAAATAATTTGTAATCTCTTTAGCATTTTTAAAAGTCGTCCTTCATAGCCGTAATGTAATACATGTATTTTCTTTTCAATTTCCCATCTCCCCCCCCCCCCCCCGGCAGCATCGAGTGTCTACTATTCTGAATGCAGACACGATCTTAACCTTGCAGGACGGGAAGGTAATCGAGTACGACTCACCGACTAACCTACTCGACGATGACAGCAGTATGTTTGCTTCACTCGTCAAGGCAGGAAAATAAGGCAAACACCGTATGAAGGGTGTATTCTGAATTACCACTGCCCTGCGTCCGAGCGTCAGAAATATGAAGGATAAGATAAGACAATGATAATGATGATATTCATGATTGAAGGATAAAGCATTGGCAGACAGCATCGGCATGTGTGTAGCAAAATGGTTTTGATCTAGAATTGTTAAGTCTTTGTCTTACTCGGAATGATGATAAATTGAAAGTAAATGCTTGTACACTGAGTGGCATAGCTAAAGGGAGTGCACGTGGCTATACGTGCCTGCCAATCGAATGGCGAAGAAATGGGAAAAGAAAAAGAGACAAATTAAAAGGAGAGGAGAACTGGACGAGAAAAGAAGATGATAGGATCCACCCTCTCACATTATACCCTTATTAGGTGGACTTGTTGAATCTCATTTCATTCCCTGAGTAAGACCAGTGCTCCTCAATGACTGGAACCATGCTATATATGCCATGTGCTTGTAAATAAGCTATGAAAGATTTAGTCCGACGGATAAGGTAATTTAGAAGAAAAAAAGTGTTATTAGATCACAATCTGACTGACATGGCTTTGAACCCGGGATACATTTCCACCTCCAAACCAGTTGTTTCAATATGATTATCAACAATGTCGCTGTTAGCTACGTTTCATTTGTCTGTTTTATATGATGATTATATGACGAATGCAATTGAATTTTTTGAAGAGAAAATACAAAATCCATGCACGGTGCAAATCAGCCTAGGACACAGGTTCTATTTTACCTCAAATCAATAGTGGAGGGGGTGATTGTGCCCTTTTCTTTGTATTCGAAATGTTTCACAACAGTAGTATTTCTGAATAAGATATGAATGAAAAGTATGAAAATGGCAATAGATATTGAGATGTATATAAAGAAACACGAAGCGTAACCATGTGACTTCATAGCTCTAAAATCTTGGTGTGGCAAAGATATGTTTGGGAAGAAGAAAGTATTGTATTGATAGCTGTATGCATTTATCATTGTTTCTTATATTCTACTTCTCACCCCCCCCCCCCCCCCCTCCTTCTCCCCTCTCTCTCTCTCTCTCTCTCTCTCACTGCCAGTCCCCCTCTCTCTCCCTCACTGCCAGTCCCTCTCCCTCTTTCCCACCTCTCCCCCTCTTTCTTTCTCTCTCCCTCTCTCTCTTTCTATCCATTTCCCTACCTCTCCCACTTTTCATCTTTCTCTGTCTTTCTCCCTTTCTCTCCTCTTTCTGTCTATGTGTCTTATATCAGCCATTCTTCTTAAATTTACAAACGAGAGTCAATAAAACTGACTGTCTATAAATAACATGCTTGTAATATCATATAAAAATAAATATTCATACAACCTGAACAAGAAGCATGTAATTTTATCATATTATGACGGATATCAAAGTGGGGTGTCGATCATTGTCAATTCATGTAATAACATTGTACTGTTTAGAAGTATTTAAAAATATTTACAGTCTATACTAGTAGCGCATTTTTGCGAGACTACAAAACTAAACCTTTTTTGTATTTCAGTAGAAGTTATGACTTGGAGAAGCATTTTTTAATATAGGTTTTTGCGGTCAATTTCGTAAGTTCATCAGTCAAATTCATAATAGTGCATTCAATTTAGAAGAATTTGGCCGTGTACAAGCATTTCAGCATTCAAATTAATATTTCATGCATTCGTATTAGTATTTTTATCAATCCAATTTAGACTAATTTCATTCGAATTCGCAAAAATTGCATCATGTTCGTAAAACGGTCATTCAATTTAGAACGGGAGGTGATGCGATTGCGCAATACCGTTATTCCAGCATTCAAATTCATTTCAGAGCATTCTTTTTCGCACATTGAGCATTCGAATTCGTAATTTACGTCGAACACATATTATTTGGTTGTTATTCTTTTATTTTTGATATATTGGTTTCGAATTGCATATGAGCTTTTATTCATACATGTATAAGTTTCTTTTAATGAATTCATCTCATCTACATATATCTTAGCAATTTTTATAACATTATTGACTTACTTTTCTCTAATTTATGGTCTAACAAGTTTACACAATAATTGGTGTGATGTAGACTTGTATTACTTAAATATACAAGCTACAAGGCCTATGGAATGGAACTGAGTAATGAAAAGGAAGCCTAACCGCGCATTACAAAACAACAATTTATTTCAAAGTAAATTAATTAAAAGTCCAAATACCTTAAACATGCTAAATTGAATGGGCTTATTACGAATTCTAATGCCCACGTGCGGATTTGAATGCTGGCAGAGACGCTTTCCGGCATGGTGGCGAATTTGAATGCTCCCAACCGACTTTTTATTTTGAATGAGAAAAGTGTTAAATTGTTTGATCTAAGTGCGAATTTGAATGACCGAAATACCAAGTTGAATGATGAATTTTACGGTGCAGATTTTTTTCGCTAATTTGAATGATTTGTATCAAATGAATGAAAAAAGTCCGAAATTGACCGCAAAAACCTATAGTACAAAATGTCCCCATGTCATGCATATACTATACTTCAAGAACACAGACGCAAATACAAAACGCAAAAAGACGCAGAGATAGTTTTAAATATAATAAACTCTAGTAAATATTACTGTTTGCAGTAGTGCTTATGACTCTTAATGGTTGTGTGTAGTTGCGCAATTCTTAAAATGTCTCTAAATTTTCTGTAGACTGAGTGTGTATATAATGAAGTATTGACAATTAAACTTTCTTTTAAAAACAACTAAACTACATTTAACAAAATAAGTATTTGTTACTTAATCCCCAATTCAGCTTTCCTATTATGCTAAGGGCATGCGAGGAGCATGATGGTGAAATTATTTTTTTTAAACTTCATTATAAATTATTGATATCGCTGCTATATAGCAATGTTTAGACCAATTTGTTTTGCAAATTGTATAACTGAGATAGTAATAGCGCAAATCTATAACTCCTGACAGACATTCTAAGAAAATACTAAAAGATTTTCGGTACTTGGTGATGAGCGTCGATCTAAATGCGACGCGGATTATCATGATTGTAAATTAAGTATGCTAATACACTCTTTTGCTTTGAATTATGACATACATTTAAAGTTTTGGCACTTACATCTGAATATATTTATAATACAAACTTCCAGATGAGAATATAAAATTGTTCATGTTCACAATCCTGTTGATCACAAAATATTTCAGTTGGAAATACTAAACATTCATATAACATTCAAGAGCTTCCACCATGATAAGTGCACTTCTCTCGGCCCTATTTCATAAACCTATAATCAATAACAACTGCCTCATTTCTATGACAAATTCGCTATCAGCCAGTCAGATTCAAGGATTTCAGTAGCTTATAACAATTATTGTAACTTATTGATAACAAATTTTATGAAATGGGGCCCTGGTTTTGGAAACTAAAATATTGAAGTTAAATAAATAGCATGTAGGTAATATAAATAGAAATCGATGTATACAGTTTGACTCTATCAAAGATGGATGTCCTATCACCTTCCGACTCTAAGAAGTGACGCAAAGATACCGTTCTCCTGGCGTAGGAGATTACCAGGTGTGTCGAATTCTGCAACTCTGCCCTCATCAAGAGTTAGGATGTAGTCGGAATTTAGAAGGGTATCGATGCGATGCTGAAAATAAATTGAAATACATTATCTTTTAAAATCAGTTTCTTAATCATACATGTACCATTTAATTGTTTGCTTGTTCATTTATGTTGCTATCTATATACCTGTAAAGCTATATATTGAAAGAGAAATACCTACCGTTCTTCAGATATTCTGATAATACTAACTCATTTTATTATGCAATGTCCAATTGTTGTGAAATAACCTTACATAAATCGTGGATTGAATAAAGACATGTTTGATTTTTACAACTCAAAGTAGCATGCGCTTTATTATAGATGTTGGTGTGAATTAATCGGACACAAGCCCCTGGGAGCTGGCGGTGCTGGGGTGCTGTAGCTAAAAAGTAGATAAAAAGAGACCCCAAAACGCTGAGGACCCTTTTTTTTTTTTTTGGCTTGTCACAGATTTCTTGACTTAAATTGAGACCCTAAAATGCTGAGGGCCATTTTTCTTTTGCTCACAGCACCCCCAGTAACAAAATCGTTCCCAGGTGCCTGATTGTACACTGAAATGCTAGTAAAAAGATGAAACTCCAATTGTCCTTGATTCTTTATTTGGAGTTGCACATTTATAAGAAATAGAAAATAAGAAATATTGAAAAGACAATCTTACCGCTATCGTCAGAACTGTTCTATCTTTGAAAACTTCCTCGACTACTCCTTGAATGATCTTGTCCTGAATGTAAAGAAAGTGAGTGGATTTAGAACAAACGAGCTCTTCAAGAATATACAAAATAAATAGAACTCGATCTGTGATTGAAGAACATGTACGTGATGTCCAATTGTAAATATGGCAACACGGTAAAATTATATCAGGCACATAAAAAAATGGGGTGACGAATTTAGTACATATAATATATAGAAATAAATAGGGAAATGAGAGGTAATATATCAGAGAGGACTATCTAAAATTATGGATGAGATAGATAAAAAAAAACGACAGAATAAAAGAAAGAGTAGAATAATATAAATAAAGATTTAAAACCATTGTAAAAAGAAGTTTTTATCGGGGTTACCTCAGTGTGAAAGTTTGTTTTTACTTGTTTGATAATTTTGAAATTATCAGCAACAAAGAACAGCGAGTTCTCTTTCGGTTTATCAGTTGATTACATATCCAGTATATCTTACCGTTTCCTTGTCAATAGAAGCTGTAGCCTCGTCCATAACCAGAATACGAGATTGTCTGAGGAAAGCTCGAGCTAAACAAAAGAGCTGGCGTTGCCCAACGCTGAAATTCTCCCCTCCCTCCATCACCTCCGAATCTGATGAATGAATTAACGAGCCTATTACATATTATGACATGATTTATCTCCTCCCTTTTACTTCTATTTGGTCCTCTTATAGAACCTTTTGGTCCTTCTCTCTCTCTCTCTCTCTCTCTCTCTCTCTCTCTCTCTCTCTCTCCTGCTTCTTGTCTTTTCACTAAGTTAATTCCCCTACTCAACTCTCATTACGATGACAATTATTTCAAGAATGCTATTAACCATCCGGGGCCAGGGAAGATATTGATTAAGACCCATATAAAGAGTCCACGAGGATAGTAGAGAACATTGAAAAAAAGGATGTGGACAGATATTGCTATGAATCTCTTGATCGGGAGAATACCATAGAGGCGTATCCAGGGGGGCGCAACAGGCGCGCGCCCCCCCCCCCCCCTATTGGCCGTCGTAAAAAAAAAAAAAAAAAAACTAGCAAAAAAAAAAAAATCCTCATACCAATTTAAAATATTGTTCATTTATAAAATAGGCTTCAAAATTGGTCACATATAGCACTATTTTGCATCTCAGCCCTTCTACAGAAGCAAAAATTTTCCAAAGACCCCTCCCCCATGACGGCGCATGTCAATAAGTTTCGCCTACTTTGTTGCATCCGCGTACTTGAAGGCCACCTGAATGACAAGTATCGACGCACTATACGAGCACACGCACAGATTTGATTATTGAGTGATCAGTCTACAAACACAAGAGATCTTCTAATTTTCAGGGAATCAAATATCGATAAATAATTTTCTTTCACAATTTTTCAGTTGAATAATAGTTATTAGTAATAGTATATTAAATTTACATATAGGTAATATATGTAAGGAGATAAACAAATATCTTTTTCAATTAATTATTCATCATTTGGAAACATTTGCGTAAAATTGAAATTGGCAACAAAAAGTAGTTTTGCTTCTGGGCTTTTCCGCTCATTAGGCATGGTAATTTATTCATGAAATTGGATGGCCAGAATTCCATGCAGCCAATCGAAAGCCAGAATAGAAAGGTCAAAGCTGGACCTTGTATTCTTTTAAGAAACCATTTAACTGGTTAATTTCCGCCATCAGAAACACTTCGAACCAATCACCAAAGAAACCATTGTCAACGTGCATGGACGTACTTTCCCATAGAAACGTGTGTAAATATGGTGTTTCGGCTTGTGTTTAACATCAATAAACAGGCCGTTTTGAAACAAAATGGGCCAGAATTCTACAAAACAAGCAGTCATACTCATAGTTTCATGAACAGCAGAACATTTGGGTTTTTTTATATATATTTTCCTTTTTAACTGAATTAAACCAGTGTAAACTAAAAAAGATAAAATGTGACCCGACGCCTCAAAACCTACAATAGGTCGCCAAAATTATTTGTTTTTTGTTTTGTACATTTTCTGAAAGTCGAGATTCTCAGCTTTACAATGGTATATCACTTGCCTAGTTTACTCAATGATAACACCATTAAATGTCAGATTTAGAATCAGTATGTAACCAGCAATCAATAACTCCTTTTCAGAGAAAATGGCCATTTAAAGGAGAATTAACCCCTGATTACAAATTTACTTATATTGGAAGGTGTAATATATTCCTACTTATTGGCCTAAATCATTTTCTAATAAGATATCAGAAAAGGGTATAAATAAAGATATTCCAACACCCGGTATCGTCTCCTACTCATTTACATGGGGGCTGCCATTTTCTTGCTGATTTGGAGTTGTACATGAACCATTGAGAAATGTTCCAGTCAGGAAGATATTTTGAATCCAAATCCTAAATTGATTTTCTTCATTACCTAAAATCCCATATGTGACGAAAAATATAAAGTGGGTGTTTACATGTATTATAAAAATTAAATCTTTATAATGATACTTTTAAATTGTCTGGTTTTGCTTAACAAAAATCTGTTTTCTTGGGTTTGCCAAACAGAGCAGAACATAATATATGCAGCATGCATTCTGACTTTTCAAGTCCATTATCCGAAAGCAGGTGAATGCATAGTTTGCCGCTATAGATGCTCAGGGAAGAAGCATCCATAAAATTTGAATTAATTTGCTCCGTCCCATACGTCCAGTATCGAGAAAATAGATTTCTATTAAGCGAATATCGATTTTCAACAAAAATATATAAGGAAATCTTCAGTTTAAAAATAAATTGACATATCTATTCTATATTTTTAATCTCAAATGGGTTTTTAATTTTGAAAAAGGCAATTGAGCATTTGGATTAAGAAAATCTTCTTGTACACTAACACATAAACAAAATGGCAGCCCCCAAGTGCTGCTAGCAGACGATACATATTGCTAGCAATGAAACTACCAATTTCTATCAAAAACAGAAAATCGACTGATCGAAGCAAATTTGCTATTTTGGGCTGTTTGCTACGTTGTGGTCCGTGCGACTTATTGTAGGTTTTGAGGCGACGTCACAAATGGTTTTAAAAGTTGAGATTTATGGATTTTCATGATTAATGTACATGGTTCTATGGTAGCAAGTTTGTGGTGGGTGATGCGCGCGCGGAAAGTTAAACTCGCGCAATGCAACACACTTTTTGGTATGATCAATAATTCCTGGCGCCCCCCCCCCCCCTCCCTATTGGGAAATCCTGGATACGCCCCTGTACCATAGAAAGGTAGATATACCTAACAAGATACAAAAATCCATGCAGCGAACACACACACACACATATATATATATATATATATAGTGTGAGAGATGTCTCCTGACTTGAACGTAGTCGATGTCTCATGATGTGTATAATATAAGCGTGAGAGATATAAATTAGACGGGACGTAGCTCTCAGTTAACCTCGATTTTAATTCCAAGCTTTCGGCCTCATTTGGCCTTCTTCAGGGTCTTCTATACTTGGATGCTGTGCTTCCAACTCTTTGCGTTCGTAAATGAGAAATGCTTGGAATTAAAATCGAGGTTAACTGAGAGCTACGTCCCGTCTCATTTATATCTCTCACGCTTATATATATATATATATTATTATTCAAATCAATTTGAAAGCAATTTCTCACCGAGGCCTTCGTCTAGTTGCTCCACTGTTTTCTTTAGTTGAGAGATTTCCAAAGAGCGCCAAAGATCGTTATCAGTGCATTCGTTTCTTGGATCTAGGTTAGATCTGTGAAGAGTTATTCAATTTAATACACGTATATACAAGCAACATATACTAGCATGAAAAAGTTACGCATGCATAAAGATTTGGTTGCGTTGCTCGATTATCGTATTGTTTTTAAGTTTGCTCCTGTCAGTAATCTGAAAAGAAATACTAGTAAAATGCGAAGTATAATTTGTTGCATGACATTGTGTGGGAATGAAACTCTTTTGTTTGTCTGTTTGTTGATTGGTTAGTTTTCTTTTCCGTTTAAAACAATCTAATACATATAAACAAATATACAAAAATATACAAATCAAGAATTAACAAAAATAATGACTGACAAGCTCTATTCAGAGAAATTAACATAATGGTTATTTTTTATCCTTAGACGTCCAGGAATATGAATGAGTATTGTATATGTGTAGAAATATGATTAAAGAGAGAAACAAACAAAAAAACTACCAAAAGTTAAGTCATGTATTAGTCAAATCAAAATCTGGAACGGAATAATTAACCGTCATTTTCATTCAAAATGGAATAATCAATTACAGACTTATGTATAAATTAAAGCTTCCATTCCTCACCAGTGGATATAGGGAGCACAGCCAGTCTGTGCTCCCCCCTTTCAAAACCCAATTGGTAGACATTAAGTAGCCTACATAAATACCAAACTTTGCTCCCTTAAAATTGTCGACCCAAAAAGTACCTGAAAATGTGATAACCCTTTTCTTTCTTTTCTTTTTTTTTTCTTTTTTTTTTGGGGGGGTGTCATATATTTTTCAGAAATGGGCTCCCATTTTACAAAATCTTGGATCCGCCCCTGCCATACCTGATGGTACCAGTGAACATCACTGCTTCTTGTGGGATGATGGATAACCGCTGACGTAATGTCCTTAAAGGTACTGTCGTGATATCGATACCATCTATCATGAGACGCCCTTGTTAGGAACAAAATATTGAAATTTTCTTTGAACTGATGCTGTCAATCCGTACTATAGATATGCGTATATATTTCAAGTACAAATATGGGATGAATTGTGATTTGTTTATTAATTCTTTCATATTTTTTCTCAAAAAGAAGTATTTCACTCTATACATTTCTCACAACAGGAACATCAGAAAATCAGTATATTGCAGCGAGTATTGTGAGTGTGATGTTGATAAACGACTGGGAATATATATATAAGAAATTAGGATCTATATGAAATATCATATATTATTAGGCTTTGAAAAATAAAAAGGGCTAAATTTAAAAAAATATATATTCCATTCATCATTTTCTGCAGCTTAAAATCTTGATTCATGATACCTTGTATTTGCATGAACCGGAACAGAGCCAGGGTTAGTGATGACTTCCCACATCCAGATCTGCCACATATACCAATCTACCAGAGAGAAAAATCAGAGAAATTTCAACGAATGGTATCAAAAAGAAATTTTCAATATAAAATGCCGTATCAGACAGCATCCAGGATTCTAGGGGCACAAAGACAAAAACCTTTACGGACAAAAAATTATTTATTTCTCTTTATTTCAAGGAATGCCAGATTAGTGCCCATCCCCTGTAGATCCGCCAGTGATACGAGGTGCGGTTTCTGCTACATAAAAAAATTAATAACATAATTTTTCCACAGACTTTTATATTACCTGGGAGGATAGTCGTGTATTATGTTCTTGCTTAGAACACAACTATATTCTGGTAGTGTATGATGATGATTGCCATATTTTGCAAGTTCGTGTTTACAGCAGATCACACATGTTCCAAATTGCATGCATGTCTACTTGTGACGACCCAAGCTTGACAAAAAAGCTCGTCCAAAGGTGGCTCCCTTCCAACAATATGCTTTCAAATAATAACAGGTGAATTTGAGATAGTTCGTCACCACAGGTTCTGGGAAGAGGCTTTTGTGATACTGAACACGGAAGCTGATTAATTTGACAGCTTGAATGTAACACGTAGCTTGTGAATATCAAAATGATAGATTTGAAAGCTTAAAATAACATCAACTGGGTACAGCATACCAGTAAGCAGCTTATTGAAACAAAATAAAGCAGTATTTAGAGAATTTTTTTAAAAACCTTTTGCCCTGGTTGGATGTTGATATTGACATCTTGGAGTACTGGTTCCAACTCCTTGGCATACTGGACGCTGAGTTTTTCCATGAGGATCTTACCCCTTGTGGGCCAGTTAAATGGGGGCGGCCGGCCTGTTGATAATCAGGGATAATAAAAGTCATTATTTACTTTGTCCGTTTCATTTTGAATTTGGATTTCAGTTTGAAATTATTGCTTGTAATTGAAAAGGTAGAGAGTACTGAAACCATACTCAGTAAAAAAAAAAGATGGAAAGTGGGCTTAAATTGTTGTTACCATGGTAATAGGGCGTTTTAATTTTTTTTTTGTATTCATTTACGTGCATGTGTGATATTCCAATGTCACCTTCATCTATTTTCCCTTCTAAAACAAAGCTCGCTTTCCTGCTTTTCGCCATCTGTGGTGCAATGATCACTGTATTCGATTCATTATGTTTCAGACCTACAAATCGTAGTATACTTGTCTAGCATTAAGTAGATGTGAATTTAAATTGAATGAAATTCAATATGTAATTTCCTTGATGCGTAGTTTTTAAAACTGAGAAATGTTACCGTCATTGTAGCCCCACTCGCTTGGCAGTTCGGTGTAAAAACGTACTCTCTCCACAGCATTCATGTGTAGTTCTAACTCCGAGCAATATCTGACAAGCGAGTTCAGATAGGTTGACACCTTATAAGAAAGGGGCAATGAAAGGAGAATTAAATATAACAGAGCAAGGTGCAAACAGATATTTTGGTGACAGTTTTTAGTATAAATCGTAGATTTGAAGATATCTTTATAATAATACAATCTTCGCCTGTTTTATCACAGAGCTATCTCTCTCTCTCTCTTTCTCTCTCCTCTCTCTATTATATATATATATATATATCTCTCTCCCTCACACCCACACACCCACACACACACACACACACACACACGCACCCCACACCCACGCACACACACACACATACATGGACTTGTGGGGAACTCCTATTTCTCCTATTGTATTTTGTACCCCGCAAGTACTTCTCCTATTGTATTTTGTACCCCACAAGCATGACGGAATAAAGGGCATCATTGTGCTCTTTTGTTCTCTGTACCCACAGCTGCATATATGTAAAAGCACACACACACACACACACCCTCACACACACACACACACACACCCTCACACACACACACACACACACACACACACACACACAGAGGGAGAGAGAAAATTGAGTTATATATGATTATTCTGATACAATTAGGACTCCTTGAATATAATGTTCATCACGGATGTTTATCCGGACATGGAAATCCGGACATCCTGCATCGATAATGTAGTAGTCAGTGTCACAAACTGCTAACCGCAAACCCGATTTGGAGAAGAAAAAAACATAATCGACCTCACGATACCTGGTTTACATGTAGGAAAGTATGCGTACATCCTTGGTGTCCATTGTAGCTGTGAATGTGATGGCTTGATTAAACCACTATAATGTGCTAGTTTTCCTTGAAAAACCCAAACAACATAAGGCTTATCGTTTGTAGAGAATTCACTTTGCATTTAACACGATAAGAACTACTTTCGAAAAATAAACTCAAGGGCAATTTCAAAGGCCTATAGTACTGCCCATAGAAATCAGATTCGGATTATGTAATACACCATTGTAATGTTCGCACATTTCTAAAGGTGATAGACAGAGCTATTGAAATTGTCTTGAGTTTATTTTTCGAAAGTAGTTTTTATCGTGTTATTTGCGCATGGACTAGGTTTCGAACCCGGGACCTCCCGTTTACAAGACCACTGCCTAACCACTGAACCATCAGGACTCCTCCATGTCTTACCATTAGTGAGTACGAGATGGCCAAACCAACACGGCTGGCATCAATGTCAAGGTAGGATGCACCCAGAAGAGAGCAGTATCCTGCTACGAGGACAACCAATGCTCCCAAAAAGTCCTGTCAGAAAATAAGAACAATCATTGAACCACAGGTCAATTAAATTTCAATTTAAAGACATTTATTTCTAACTTTCCAATATAAGTATACAAAGTAATAAATGAACAAAATGATGTAAATGTATTTTATCAACAAAAATATGACAAAATATACATTCATGTGGTACGTAGATAGTTGGAGGACACACCTTTAAAGAAAGCTTGGGAATAGGCTGAAGAAAATAAATTGTCAGGAATGAATGAGGACAATATCCACTGCTGTATCCGAAATGATTAACCTACCACCGTATAACCGTTTCCATCATGAGCAATTTCTTAATAATAAATCATTTATTTTCCTTCCAGCTTTAGTGCAAGAGGAGTTGTCATTGTCAGCATAGTGCACAGTCACCAATGCAACAATATTCATGATGTTCGGGACTTTAAATACCTTCTCATGTCCTCGTGTATAGTCACTCTTTCATGACTTGGAGAACCGTATCCACCTATCACAAACAAATCTTGGATCTTGCAAAGAGATTACGCAAAGTTCGTTTTTTTATTTGTTTTTCATCTCGAGAACAGCCAATGTTCTTACAAACAGTGTAAGTTGTACATGCAGCTGTAAGGAATTCACTCATGGTATATATACACATACGCCGTAATCAGATTCATTGTACTACATGAAATCGTGTCATTTCTGATCAGAAATAAAATATTTTGATAAAAAGAATATCAAAAGCTCTCACCAATCTTATCCCCATCCATCTCTGGGCCGCTATTAGATAGAGAGACGCCGTAATGTTGGTGTTGATATGGTCCGTTATCACCCGAGAAAAACGAGCTTCTGCACTGTATGAAATTAGAGATATTTTTTAATCATAAAAGATGATAATAGCACACTGATGAAGATTTGTCAGGGCGATTTTCCAAGCAAACTATTCGAGTTGTCGTTTAATATTATTTTTGTTACTTCATTTCTTGCGCAATCTATACAAATTTAAGTATTCCGAGGAGCCCGTATTTTTATTGCCCTGCTTTAGCCTAACTACCCTTCTAATAAAGGCGCTCAAGCATTCGAGAAATCTCTTCCTCTTAGCTATTTATTTCACCCGGGATTGACCTGGGTCAATAGCTTATTTAAGATGACTGAGGTGATTTCTCAACTAAACCATTGAACTACGCACATTCATCTCACTTTCTTGTTCTTTTTCTTGTCTCCTCCTTATCCTTCTCATCTCCCATTCTCATTTAGCATACAAAACATTGGGTATTATTGCCAGAACTTTTGTTTTTAACAAAACAAAGCGTCAACCCAGGGAGAAAAGGAAAAGATAAGAGAAAGAAGAAAATAAAGAGCTAAACGATATAGAGAGTGACATGAAGAAAGAAGAGAGAGAGAGGGGGGATGGAGCTTGAAAGAGAGCTGGAAAGAGAGAGAGAGAGAGAGAGATGTAAGGGGGTCTGGCTATATCATATTACTCACTTAAATGCTCTTATGGTTGACAATCCCCCAAGAGTCTCGGAGAAATGAGCTAAAACTGGCGACCTGCTGATACTCTCTATCCTCTGCAATTCCCTGAATTAATGAAATGAAGTGAAAAATCATGCAAAAGTAATAAAGTCATTTAATTGGAACAAACCGGGTAAAACCGGGTATGAATTTTTAAGATTACCCATAAACTGTCTTTTTCGTCTTTCAAAGTCTTTTTAACTTCTTCCATCTAAACTTTTAAGTATTGTGAGTGGACAAAGGTAACAGGAACGAATTCACGTGAACATAATGATAACCTTATACAGAATGAATGGCTGAAAAATGATTACTGTATCGCACTATTTACAAGCAAATGCCCCTGGGGCATTGCAGGTGCGGCGTTTGTATTTACGCTTAATCATCATAATCATTTGACTTAGTTGTTAACAACAGAGTCTGATTGCTTTCAGAAATTGAATTTTACCTGGATGTCCTGACGTAGTAAACGAACATGATGACGAAGAGGATGGTGATAGGGATGAAGAATGCAAGGAAACACGGATTGACCACTGTGTTGACTACGATCGAGGCTACCATGTTCACCAGGCTGTTCATTAACATGGTGATAGTTATCAGCAAACGCTGTCAGAATAATGAAAATGTTATAATAATATGGTGGTATTTATCCAGAGTAGCCTCAGCAGTATTAATACTGCTTTTTCCTGAGGGCCCTGCTCCTACTTGTATACCCATTTAATACAGCTGGGTCAAGAGGGACAACTTCGGGCAAAACAACGTGTCCAAAGATTTAAACACTGAGCGAGTATCGAACCCCGAACGTCTCGCTTGAGAGTCAAAAATCCTTGAACAACATAAAACTGCGTTCCCATGCAAGGAAATATATGATTATTCAAATCAATCAATAGAGAAGTGACATTCGCTCCGGCGGCATTTTCTTCGGGCTTTGTTTCGTCAAAACATACACTATTAGGGTGAGGGTTGCTATTGGGTTTTAGGTTAGATCAGGGGAGCGTTTCATCAAGCGTTTTGTCAGTGATTTTTACCGACAAATTTGCTCTCAGCCAATCAAATGCAAGGATTCCAGTAGCTTATAACAGTTGTCGGTAAAAATCACTGGCAAAACACTTGATGAAACGCTCCCCTAGGGTTAGTTCAAGGGTTAGGGCATATGGGGTGATGGTTATTCAAAGGGTGAAGCTGGGAAATCGGATGGCGTAGGAAATTCACCGCGGAGCAATTGTCGCCGAAGCATATGTGTCAATGTACCGAATAAATAGCTACAGAAAGGTATACACCATTTTATAATTATGATAATCATATGAGACATATAACTTAACTGCAATGGATAAAGGTGTACCCGCCCTAAGGTCCTGATTATGAATAAAATGAAATGTTACTGATTCAGGACTGATTAAATAAGAAATTATTTGTCCTTTTTATGTGATTCAATTGGCATTTTCATATTCTAAATTTGATTATAATTTTCAAACACTGGTCATGCAAACATATTTACCTGATCAATACAATATGTGTCACTTGATAATCGATTGAGAATTCTACCAACAGGTGTAATGTCGAAGAACCTACCAGGAAAAGATATGAAAGAAAGAAGTTAGAGCATAAAATTCACAATAATTACAATTTAAAAAAATCAGAAGACTGTATATCTTAAATTAATGCATCACTGATAGAAATTGACTTGGACGTTGTTGGAAAGTATTGAAGATCTTTGCTGCCGTTCGCCAACATAGTGTCTATAAAGCGGCAAGTTCATTTAAACGTAGTTATGTTCAAGATTTCCTTGAAATAGTTCCGAATATTGTCCTTGTTTTGTTTGTATTCTTTTTTTTTTAACCCGATGATTACTGAATTGTCTCGTTCCAAGTGGCTTTATATAGGGATCGCTGGTTCCCGTAGGCTGATTTTAATTCGCTTTAATATCCAGAAGGTTTACTTGAATATCGAAGCTATTCGTGATATTCGGCCCTACTTGACAAAAGGAAACAACTTTCAAATTTCATGAAATGCATATCTTTCTCGTTAAAATACACTGAAACTTTTCCAAACACTAGAGGTCTTCTGACAAAGTAAAACATGGACAGGACCTGGGGACCGTTTCATCAAGCGTTTTGTCGGTGATTTTATCCGACAACTGTTATAAGCTACTGAAATCCTTGCATCTGATTGGCTGAGAGCAAATTTGTCGGATAAAATGTCTGACAAGTCCTTTCATGAAACGCCCCCCTGGTGTTCCTCAGTAATTGTTCCATTCCCTCCTACATCAAAATACTTCCATTTATAGGATTTGTTTTCTTCAAAATTATATATTGACAAATTTGACAAATCAGTTGCTCCTTCTTGTCATGCATAGTAGAGCATTGTTGGATATATGGAATATATTCGGTCATAATCTAATCTTACCGGACTGGTAACACGAGGAGGTTCTCTAGCATCGCAAAGTGGATGGTCTTTGCTGCAATCAGCATCCCGGCATTGACGAGAAAATTGAAAAGGATCTGACCCACTAAGGTACCCACAGACAACCCAGCGAAACCCCTCACGTAGAAACTTGTTGGGAGGACTTCATCATGTTCATCCTAAATGGTTTAGTTATAAAGTGAGATTAAAAGAGTTTAAAAGTGAGATGTCTTTATAAAGATATCTCACTATAATGAAGTACACGGCAGACGAAATCAAGATAGTATTAGGATGGAGTATACGCTACAAAAATTACTTTTTTATGCCAAAAATAAGCACGAAATGTAAATTGATTTTCTTTAAGACTTCAAAATAGAAAAATTAGACTAGAATTGAACTTATTGACAAGAAAAATGCCTGAAAGAGACTTGGAATTAAAACAATTAATTTTCATGTATTCAGTTGTCGAGAGATCCTTGTTTTCTAGTTGGTTTAATCAGTTGATGGTTAGATTTGGGTGAAAACTTATATGAAATATTTGATACTACTTCTACCAGGAAGATAAGCCCAGAGACTACATTCTTACGTCATTACGAGTGTTATTAAGTCCAGCCTCAGACCACTCGGAGAGCCAGAAATCGGTGGCGATTTGTAAAGCACCGCGCAGTAAGGTGCTGCCAAAGATGAGCACACATAGCGTATATCCCATTGATGAGATATAGTGGATGTAATTGGTAATAGCAATGGCACCGGACTCCCGATCCTCCTGCGCGATCAAACGACCTCGTTCGTCCTCTAGATGAAAGGAAAATCATAAAAAGTGGTTTGTGTCAGTCTTTGTATAAAAAAAGGTACAGAATGACATGATAAATAATGAAAATACGGTGTAAGAATTATGACATATTTGAAAAGAAACTGAAAGCTTAATACTGAAATATCAATGAAGATAGCGAGGAACATTACGTACATGTTCATGTTTCGTCATTACTTGACAATTTCATCCTCCAGGAAATGGACCGAGGTAACATCACTGCTATGCTCTTACTCGATTTGTCCTCCGCCTTTGACACCGTCAATCATTCGATTTTGTTAAACACTCTTCGTTCTCTTGGCGTCAGAGGTCAGGCATATGAATGGTTTCGGTCATATCTTTCCTGCCACTCACAAAGTGTTTGTGTCAAATAGCTGCAAATCAAACACTATGCCGCTCACTCGTGGTGTACCACAGGGTTCAGTTGGGCGGGCCCAACTTGTTTTCCATTTACTTGATCGGCTTGGGACACATTTTACGACGACATAACATAGGCTCACATAATATGCTGATGATATCCAACTTTATGTTTCTTTTAATCCTATTCATTCAGAACGATGTTGTAAATGCTGTGGGTCACCTGGAAGATTGCTTGAATGATTCATTAAAACTTAAATCCTCAAAATGTTAATTTCTTTTATTCGGTTCGAAGACGCAATTATGTAAAATTGATTTGAAATCGATTTCTTTCTCTGGTCATTCGATCAATGTGTCCCAAACTTGTCGCAATCTTGGAGTATTGTTTGATTGCAACATGACAATGTCTCATCAAATTTCCAGTTTTTGTAGATCAGTGAGGTACCAACTCCGTAATATTGGGTTCATCAGAAAATATTTAACTAGATCGGCTACAGAGAAATTAGTTCACGCTCTGATCTCCTCTCGTCTTGATTTTGGGAACGCACTTTCATGCAATCTACCACAAACCCAGTTGTCAAAACTTCAAAAGCTCCAATATACTGCTGCGCGCATTGATACCCTGTTTAAGAAACACACTCATATCACCCCCACTCTGAAATCACTTCACTGGTTGCAAGTCAGAGATCGCATTATTTTCAAAATTTTACGACTCTTGTTTTCCACTGTGTCAAGAGATTCTGCTCCTCATTATAATGTAATTCTAGTTCGTAAATACACTCCTGTTAGATCATCCAACTCTGGTACTCTTGTTGTTCAAAAATCTGAAAAAAACATAGGGGGAACGAGCTTTTGCCCACGCTGGTCCTGCGCTATGGAATAATCTACCTACAGTTATTTGAAGTTGCAATTCTCTAGATTCATTCAAAAGCAGTCTAAAAACTTACTTGTTCAGTGCTTCCCATATATTATTACATTCTTCTCTTGTCTTTCTACTCTCTTATGCCCTTCTTTGTCCTCCACTGCGCCTAGAGCACTCTATAGAGTGGATTTGGTGCATTATAAATCATATGTATTATTATTATTATTAACTAGTTGATAACTAGAATTTTCCTCATTTTAGTCAATATACTGCTCTCTTGTGACATGCCAGTGAAATTAGAAATGAATTAGTTTATTCTAATCGTCACCTATGACGGAGTCGGTGTGGCTGACGACAGAGATCCTCCTGGAGCATTGCCTTCGAAGACTCTTGCGTTCCATCTCTGTGCGGTTTCTACTGGTCTGTTCATCCTCCGTCTCACTCGCTCGTCTCACAGCCTCCTGCCATTTCACCTCTAGATCGTGGTCAGCTCGGGCGATCTCGTATGGGGATCCTTGATGTTTTAGCACTCCTTCCTCCATGATGATGATCTGTACAAGAAGCAAAATCATTAATTTCCTATATGCAATTGTTCCATGCTCATGTACCGGTATTACATATGGCGGCAGACTAAGGTTAGGTATACAAAGTGGACATATGGTGAATGTGTGAATTTTGGTTTAGATCATGAGACTGGCATCGTTCTTTATCTATCTCGTAAGCTTAGACCATATACAAATCATAGAGATGTAGAGTCCAGGGACAAACGCAAACGGGGTGAATGACACAACTATATTATACAAAGAAACAAAGAAAAAAGAAGGTAGATATATGGATACGCTTTAGAGGACGAAGGAGAAATAAATAAGAGAAACAGGGAAATTGATAAGAAGGTGGAAGATCAGTTCGGGTTTTCACGACGTACCTTGTCTGCTAGTGGCAAGTATTGCAACTGATGTGTGACCAGTATAACTGTCTGGTGATGACGACGTAAGATACCATTGATTCCCTTGTCGAATAAATCACTTCCTATTTGCATATCAAGAGCCGATAATGGATCATCCTAAGGACATTAGGGGAAAAGGTCACAGTCAAAATTCAATCTTTGACTATTATTTCGCTTTTATATTCATTTGAGTTATTCATGAGTAAAACAACTGTTTCCTAGTTTCAGCGCTGCAATACAATTTGCCATTTACAACAAAATTTGACAATTTTACTCGTATCTGTAATGAAGGCATGGAGCAAAGCATATTTGCCATAATAAAATGGAGGAGTATAATGACGGATGCTGTGAGCCTTTTCTATCAGAGCTAGATAACCATAAACCGAACTTAGTATCCTAACTTAGTATTGGTAGAAGAAGATTGGGATTTGAAATATTATATTGAGAAGTTGAAGATATTAGCCCAAGGCTTTGGTACTGACGATGATTCATAAGTGCCTAGTAAGTTCCGTTCCCGTTTCTTCCACCAACCAAAGTACATCATCACGGTTAATGGTAAGTACTGAATGGCGTATCGAGAACTTGATGAGCGTCGTGGGCCCCCTGCAACGTGTTGATTTTTTTTCTAGTGCCATCGAAAGGGAAGGGGGGCATAATTATGCCGGCTCGACCCAATGGTGGATACTCCACTTATAGCATGCTCAGTCTTGCACAAAATCATTGATACACAGTAAATGTTTTTTGTAGCGTGCAGGTACCCCTAATATTTCCTACCAGAATAATGATATCACTCTCAGAGTACATGGCTCTTGCGACGCTGACCCTCTGTCTCTGACCACCGCTCAAATTGATACCATTCTCTCCGATCTCCGTTCGGTCATTGGCGGGTAGAACCTTAATGTCAGGCTGCAACGAACATGCTCTTATTACTTCCTGATACCTGGTAAAAAAGTGTAATAAAGCAAAATAATGAGGGGTATTGTTTTCCTTTTTTCTATTTACACGAATTTAAGATATAGAAAGTAAAAAGGCTAACAGAGGAAAATATTTAACCCCGAATAGTCTGCAAAGTGAGGTGGTGCCCAGTGTTTATCTCCAAAGAATAATTTGATTGTATACAAGCATAACGTCAGGTTATAATTGCTCAATCAAGGATGAAATAGTACTGTTGCTGACTTAATTGTCTGTGCTACTGATCATAGACAGCAACAAAAATATTCCCCAAGACGAATAAATGAAAGAAAAATGGATAAAAAGAAAGCAAAGTCTTTCTGCTTCGATTGCATAAATGATGAAAAAAATACTCTAATGCTACAAATTTAGATAAATCTATATAATCTTTTTAAATTTATCCATATATGGCAAAGCATTAGACTACACTCTCAAAAATATTTGTATTTTTACAGGGGAAAAAATACAGATTTGTTCTGTTTATTATAAATACAGCAGTTGTGATGTTATTTTTACATTTTTCCCGTAAAAGTACCTCATTTGTAATTGCGAAACTGAGTTACATCAGAAACTTGTGATTTTAAGGCAAAATAGGGTTTTTATACAGTTTTTTGTGTAATTATACAATTTAATTTTTTTACCTTAATGTATTGTAGGACTCGGGTTCCAACGCAATTACATAAGAACCTGTTATCTGAATTACAGATCTGAAATGTATGCTAAAATTACATACAGCATGTATTTTACAGCAAATTTCTGGCGAATCTGCTGACATCAGATTTCTGTAATTTTACAGTACTTTTTTTTCATCGTGTAGATTTGGCATATTGATTTACTTGTCTTTTGAAATCTATCTGTATTTTGTGTGCAGCTTTAGAAGCTTATTCACAAGAATTTTCAAATTGTTATCTACAAAAGCAATTGTTACTTTATTTTATTATTGTTTTAGACTTAAAGGCCCGAATTCAAAAAGGAGGTTTAAACCATGGTTAAGGTTTAAACCTCCGTAAGCGTACTAAAATAAGCGTAAATAAGCGCACATTGCCCATGCGCGCGCTCAAAGAAAATATATATGATTGGATCGGATTCCGTGCGCACGTACGCTTAAAAAACCCAGGAGGGGGTTTAAACCATGGTTTAAACCATGGGTTTAAACCAAACCTCCTTTGTGAATTCGGGCCTCTGTGTTTTCTCACCTCATCCTGTTCATCTTCTTTCCGAAGAGGATGTTCTTTCGGACTGTTGTATTTATCAACCAAGCTTTCTGAGGAGCATACGCAATCCTGCACTTCTTCCTATAAAAGAAAATTTATCAGAAGTTGAACGATTAATAATGGTTCCTTAATTGGTTCATGGTAAGTTTGATGAGTTCCTGGTAAGCTTCATGAGCAATTCTACTGGAATTGCATTGCTGAATTTGTATCATTATTAATTGTTTTATTAAATATCATGAATTCAGGAAGGTTTATCACTCTATGATATGTGACTCTATATCTAAAAAAGAAAGAAAGAAACCAGAAATTAGTAAAATAATATCCATCTTACTTGTGAACTTGAATGATACCACTTGATGCCGTCATCTCACCCATCATAGCACCAAGGAGAGAGGATTTCCCACTTCCTACTGCTCCGACAATAATGGTTAACTTACCTGTACAACATAATGAACAAGGAAAACAACATATTTTATGTTATAGCCAGGCTGCAACTGAAGTATGTGCTTAAATGTGTTGATTTGAATATCAACGTTTTGGCTTTGTAAAACAAGAGGAATTCTAAAAACTGTGAAATTATTGATGATGACATCAGCCCCCACCCGTCTAGAAATGATCTAATGATACCGTTTTCTGATGTAAATTCATTTACTACACTGTAAAAAAATTGTCGGTAATTTTACAGCAAATCTGGTGTCAGCAGAGTCGCCATAATAGTTTTTAAAGAGTTCACGATTTAAAATGACTTATTTATCGACTGACAAAAAATTACAGGTCGGGTTACAGCGCCTTTGATATTGAGCGCCCGTAATGAATACGAGTGATCCAGGGCTCCGCGCACGGCATCATCAAAGCAAAGTTGTAATACATTGGTGGCGGGAAAAGTTAGGAATGTTGCAACAAGACTTAACTTGTTAACGCGCGTGTGAGCACGTACGGTAGACGTGTACACAAACACATGCAGTATAGTGAGATATTCACATTGTACGTGGCTTTCAATCAGTGGACAACTATGCAAGTTTCGTGAACAAAATAATCAGTTAATTTAACTTTTATTTTGAATAGGGTTGGTTATATACCAATCGGAATCATCGCACGGCACCAGTAGTGAGGGACTATATATGTTCATTGGGCAATAGGGGCAAGAATCATGCCAAAAGCGAAATCTAAGTCGAAACGAGGAAGACGACGGGCAGAATTAGCAGGCCCCGATACCGGGCCGGGTGAGGGGGCTGAGCGTCCGAACAGGCCGCGGGCGGCCTCGGTGCCCCGAGCTTCATCGGTCCCGAGGAGATCAACGAGGCGACAAAGCAGCTGTACTAATAATACTAGTACTAGTGAGCTCCAGCAACAGACCGGCGAAAGTTTGAAAGGGCCCCGAGCTTCATCGGTCCCGAGGAGATCAACGGGGGAGGAGAGCACTAGTGCTGCTGGTGGGGCGCAGCAACAAATCGGTGAGTCCTGTGAACCGAATATCGGCCTTATTTCATGGCCATCAGTCATATCGCAGGCCCCGGCTCCACCGGACCAGTCGCAACCGAGTACTTCGTACGCGCGGCCAATTACACGGCCATTACAGGTAGATCTAGATATACTCGATCCAAGCCCAATGGGCTGTAGTCCCGAATTCGGAAACGTTGGGGCGTCCGAACCTTTAGTGAGTTCGTGCGACCCACTCGGTGGGGAAATAGCTCTCGCATTGAAAGAAAAGATTTGGAAGGGTGAATGCATTGAGTTAGCTTGGTTACTGAAGCAGGACGTGATTGAGAGAGGTGAGGCTGGGCTAGGATTACCCAATGCTACGTTCAGTATAAGGCCATCGGAATTTGGCATGGGGTTTCAACTTCAGCCACAAACAAGAAGTAGAAAGATCGTGTCAGTAGAGCAATGGACCTCGGCTTTTCTGGTTTTTTCTTCTATATACATGGAGAAGCACATTGAACGGGGTAGGGAGTTACTAAAATACATGGATCTCATCAGGCATGCCGCAAGGGCTTTCGGCGGCTACGGTTGGCGGGAATACGATGCTCAGTTCAGGCTCAGGCAGGCGCGTCGGCCCGCGCGATCTTGGGCAAGCGTTGACGCGGAACTATGGTTAATGCTTGTCGCGTCTGCCGGCCCCCGACCTACGGCATTTCGACAGCACATTGGGGCATTTGGTAGGAGAGCCATGTCACCCTCTCCCGCACAAACCAGGGCACCAGGAGGTCTCGGCGCGCGTAATCGAGGGGTGTGCTTCGCCTACAATAGAGGCAACTGTAAGCAAGGGAATAGGTGCAGATATGAGCACGCATGTAACCGCTGCCGTGCGGCAGGCCACTGCGCTATGCAGTGTAACCGAGCACTACCCAAGCCCGGCATCTCTGTCGGAAAATAGAGCTACTCGTTTAGCTTCGATTGCACCTACTCCAGTAAAATTGGGTGCGATGTTGCCCATGTTAGCATCTTATCCTAATCGGGAACATGCAAAATATTTGACTAATGGTTTCAAGTTCGGTTTTTCATTGCATTTTGACGGGGAGCGGGTCCCACTTACAACAACAAATTTAAAATCAGCATTTGATCACAGGGCAGTGTTGCAAACGAAATTGCGCAAAGAAATTGAACTGGGAAGGATTGTAGGCCCATTTAAAATACTTCCGTTCAAAAACTTCAGGTGTTCTCCTATAGGGCTGGTGCCCAAAAGATCGCCGGGAGAATTTCGCTTGATTCAGCATCTTTCGGCTCCAAGGGGCAATTCCGTTAATGATAGTATACCAGAGGAGCGGTGTACTGTAACGTATTCATCTTTTGATTCGGCGGTCGAAATCGTAGCACGGTTAGGCCTGGGTGCTCTCATGGGGAAAACCGATATAAAATCGGCTTTTCGACTACTGCCAGTGAGTCCGAAAGATTTTGAATTGTTAGGCATGTGTGTGGATGGGGTTTATTATTATGATCGTTGTTTGCCCATGGGCTGCGCAGTTTCATGTTCTACGTTCGAGTGTTTTAGTACTTTTTTGGAATTTTGTACGCGACAAGTAGCAGAGTCGCAAAACATTGTACATTATCTTGACGATTTCTTTTTTGCAGGCAAATCAAATGACAACGAATGCAGGCATGCAATGGCGTCATTTGCAGCAACTTGTGAGAGATTTGGGGTGCCAATTGCACATGAAAAGACGGAGGGTCCGGTCACAAGAATGTCTTACCTCGGTCTGGAGATCGATACCGTTTCTCGGCAAATACGGGTCCCTACAGAAAAAATTGCAAATTTGGTCGGAAAGCTGACGGAGGCATCGAACCGTGAGAAAGTGTCACTGAGGGGTATACAATCGATTGTGGGGAGCCTCAATTTTGTTTGTAAGGCGATTTCCCCGGGCAGAGCATTCATGAGGAGGCTCATAGACTTGACAAGCAAAGCGAATAGGCCTTACCACATGATAAGGATAACGAAGGGCGCTCGAGCAGACATGCAAGCCTGGCTGGAATTTTTGGTTCATTTTAATGGGCAGGTTTTCTTTCGGGAACCCGGTTGGTACAGCAGCGAAGAAATCCAATTTTTCACCGACGCGGCGGCTAGCAGTGGATTTGGCATTTATTTCCGGGGTAGATGGGCACAGGCTAAATGGCCCGCACGTTTCGGCGCAACTAGCAAGTCGATAGCGTTTTTAGAATTGTTCCCCATTTGGGTCGGCCTGGAGTTATGGGGCGCGGAACTTGTAAACAAGAGGGTGATGTTTAATTGCGACAACCAATCGGTAGTGGCAGTGATTAATAAGCAATCAGCGCAATGCCCTGAGCTCATGAGCTTAGTACGCAAGTTGGTTATTATTTGTTTGAGTAATAACATAATGTTCAAGGCGAGACATGTACCTGGGATCGATAACGGAATAGCCGATGCACTTTCTCGATTTCAGGTAGAGAGGTTTCGTTCTTTGGCACCCGGGGCCGCACGGCAGGGCGTCGAGGTACCGTCCCGACTGTGGAGCAGCTGGCTGTAGAGCAGACGCAGCTGCTGACGGCATCCAGGGCAACTAATACTCATACAACCTACGCAGTCGCTCTGGAAGCATTCAAGAAGTTTTGCAGGGTATATGATTACGACCCGCAAATACCTCCAGACACTGAAAAGGTAGCTCAATTTGTGGCCTATTTGTCTTGGTGTGGATATGCTGGGTCTACAATCCATACATACATTTCTGGTTTAGCCTTTTATTTGCAATCTGCTGGAGCAAATGATGCGACTCAGAGTTTCATTATTTCACGGTTAGTGGAGGGGTGTAGACGCCGGTCCTCAAGACGAGATACGAGGCATCCCATTACTTTGTCAATCTTGTTTCGAATATTACCCTGCTTGAATCATATTTGCGAAAGTGATTACGATGTGTTGCTATACAAGGCCGCATTTTTATTGGCATTTCATGGATTTTTGCGGATCAGTGAATTCACGGTGACTGCACAACACAAGCAAGAACGCATGCTTCGCATGTCTGACGTACGAGTTGCGGGAAATACACCGCAAAGGAGGATAGAGCTATTCCTAAATGCTTCAAAAACCGATCAGAGAGGGAACGGCTGTACAATCTCAATACCCGAGGGCAACTCGGGAATTTGTCCCGTAAAGGCTGTCTTACAATATTTGGAAGTGCGTCCAAAGAGTGGAGAGGCTTTCTTTTGCTCTTATGGGGCAACCCCAATCACCAGATATAAATTCGGGACCATAGTAAAGAAGTGCATGGAATATAGCGGGATGCCAGCAGCAAAATTTTCTTCGCATTCCTTTCGTATAGGCGCGGCTACTACTGCCGCCATGGCGGGCTTTTCGGATGCTCAAATTCAACATATGGGACGATGGGCGTCCGTCGCACATCGCCGGTACATAAGATTAGACATGGTTTTATAGCTATCTGACTTATATCAATTATAAAGTGATGAATTGCAATGGTTTCAGCACATTTGCCCATATACAAAATACATGTACAACACGATGAGCATATTATACGATGTGCATATATGCCAGTATAAATAACCAAGTCGGCCTAGTTCAATAAATAGAAAAAGAAATAAAGCCAGTTTAATAGATGACTAAATCAACAAATGCAAACCAACAAGCAATAAAAATGCTATTAATACATTATTTATACAATACAATGATTGTTTTGAACTTGTCACGTGTTTTGGAACCAGAAAGCTTCCCAGGCTCTCCTTTGTCTTGTTTTAACAGAACCGGCCGTATGGATAGTAGGCGACTCCATCGTCTACTGGGCTGAGCGCCGTGCTGAGCAGACAGGGATGACCGACCTGGGCATGGGGACTGCCGTCCGCTGGGCGGGAAGGCGGGGCCTGCACTTGGGCCAAGTAAACGCATTGTTGAAAACAGGTAACCCCAAACCGACGGTGTTGGTTCTACACGTCGGTACAAATGACTTGGAAGCCCTATCCAAAAAACAGTTGGCAGATACGCTGAAAAACGTGTTCGAGTCGCAAGAAAACATACAAATAATTTGGTCAGACATCCTCGAGCGAGTGTGCTACAATAAATTTTGCCCCGAGGCTCAGGGAAGGGCAGACAACCGCCGGAGGGCTACTAATCGGTATGCACGAGCTCTCGCAGAAAAAAGGGGAGGCAATGCCATACGGCACTCGAACATAAACAGGGCAGACTTGCATCTATACAGACCAGACGGCCTCCATTTATCCACGAAAGGACTTGATCTATTTATTAACAATTTGAGAGTTGGACTCAGCGGTATTTGAACGCTTCAGTTGGCTTGCGTTACAGTAACGCGCTTCACAGCACCGAGTTTTGTTTGGTGTGCTGTTTGGATCTTCACGTTCCTTGTGTTTGGTTTGATTACCTGGCTTTATTAAATTATATGTACGTTATTGCTACTATGTATATATTTTTATGGAATTCATTGTTGGCGGGTCAGTAAAATATGATAATTTGGTAATCTTTTCCAATTTTCAAAGTTGACAATCTTCAATGTTTAACTTTATATGTTGCCAATTTAAGGATTTGCTACTTGAGGGCTCATTTTTGGCAATACTATTTTCTCTGTCTAATCATACATAATGTATGATTTTAGAAAAGCTAGTCAAGAGTTATTGTACCACTCGTGCTCAACAGATTAAAACTTCGAGGGCATTTCGAGCCCTAAAATTGACGGGTCAGAATCGACGTGTTTTGGCGGCCGAGCATATTTTATAAGCTCGTTTGGCGGTAATTTTCAATTAGGCCGCCTAAACACACAAGGTTCTCATCATATCGAGCATGTCACGTTATGAAAAGTCATTATTTGTAAATTTAATGTAATTACAAAACCAATTTACAATTATAAGCTGTCACAATATTGTAAAACTGTACTTCAGCCCCACTCGTTTTTAAATGCGGGGAGGCTGCAATTTATTTTAGCAAAGCAGGTAAGGTACAGTAAAGTAAGATGTCACATTTAAACTGTCATTTTATTGGCCTCATCCGAGATCACATGCGGGGATGTTGGTATGTAATAAGGTTAATTTTGCTTCACTCGATTTCATATGCGGGGAGGTTGTATATAAGGTTTATTATTTTGCTTCACCCGATTTTCACATGCGGGGATGTTGGTATGTAATAAGGTTAATTTTGCTTCACTCGATTTCATATGCGGGGAGGTTGTATATAAGGTTTATTATTTTGCTTCACCCGATTTTCACATACGGGGAGGTTGGTTTGGCTTCACCCGATTTCATATGCGGGGAGGTTGGTATAATTATAAGGTCTATTATTTTGCTTCACCCGATTTAACATGCGGGGAGGTTGGTATAAGCCTAAGTTGGCTTCACCCGATTTCATATGCGGGGAGGTTGGTATAATTATAAGGTCTATTATTTTGCTTCACCCGATTTAACATGCGGGGAGGTTGGTATAAGCCTAAAAGTTGGCTTCACCCGATTTCATATGCGGGGAGGCTGGGATCTGTAATCAGCATATATTTATTAGTATTCCAGTTGGAATTTTATAATTCAGTTATATGTTATAATTGTTTGTGACATCAGAATACGGATTTTTGATTTGCTAAGCGTCCACTGCAAATTATTCTATAAAGCCACGACAAATCGCAAAATTGTGTTTCTTGTTATTTTGTCAGTCGTGAATAACTTCTGATGTAAAAATACAGATTAGTTGTTACTTTTTCCTATGACATTGATGTACAAATAACATCAGATTAGCTGTTATTAGTAAATACAGAACTAATCTGTATTTTTACAGTGTATAGAGACAAAAAAAAACTCAGTGAGGCGATGTTCAAGTGATGCACTCTTTATAAGAATTCTCTGTCTCTCCATTTGTGTCATGGTCACTAAACTACCTATTTTCATAACGACTGAACAAACACTTTACACATGGAACATAAATTGACACTTCAACCATACCATTCATTATAACAGGAACAGGAAGTGGGTGGTTAATCCAGTAGAGGGTTAACTATAGGAGCCAACAGGAAATGGATATAGGGTATGAGCAAAGGACAAGAAATTTAATCACAGGTGCATGGATGAAAGATTTGTTTATCAAAGGTCATTTATACATGTAATATTAATAACTTTCTTATTGTAAGTCCTAAACTGCATGTTCAAACGCTCTTATCTGATTCTCTGAATATTTTCTGACTCTGGCTCGAAACATAGAACATTCTTCATAGGTAGAATCGCTCTATGATTAGATAATGGTGGAAGGGGGGATCATATCGAAACTAAAACCAATAATGAACCTTTATAATGGGCCCATGTGTCTATACTTACCAGATGGTATCGTAATATCCACATCACTAATATCCGAACTGCTAGACTTCGTATCCCACACAAAGTTTCCGTTTTGGATCTGTTTCAATAGAAAGAGATCAACAATGCTATCAGACAAATATGAATGTACTGATACAACACATTTATTCAACTTGAAAAGTGAAAAGAAGTAAAACCTTTAGAACTAACATACTTTATACTAAACACAGGCATACAGGCCCAAAGTTCGGGGGGTGATGACCTCTCTCTCCGGAATATCAACTTTCCAGTTTCTAAATTTTGTGAGCGATTTTTTACACTTTACAATAGGTACATTGTAATATTTTTTAAATATACAAAATCAGAAACAAAAATACAAATAAACAAATTCGCTGCCCGAATATTGGTAGTTTCAGATTTCTCACTGGGGAGGGTGGGGGCTGAACCCCCTCAAAGGATTTTCAGACTGTCTAATAATTATACTAAGACGTATAGATTTTAGAAGTATGCACTATTTGATTGTATTGGGCTAAGATGCAAAAGTGTGTTTTAGGCAGCAAGAATACAACAAGTGGTTACTGTCATTTTTCCAAGTGCGTGAATGAAAGTAGAAATAGAGAAATTAATGCATCTTTAAAGACAACAAAATGACAATTCATTACTTGAAATTACATTATAATCCTTCATACATTTCGAGAAAAAAATACTCGAAATTGCCGATTTTTCTTCTTTGAAGGTTATAACAGAGCAGTTAACATCGATTAGAGTTATGGTGAATAAAGACAATATCCCTTGTATCACAGGAATTTTTCATTTTCCAAAGGAATTGCACGTAAGCCTAAATAGCCGAATGCCATTAAACAGTTATGGTGTTTTCATTATCAACAGCCATATAGATTTTACCAAGTTTGTTATTAGATATTTAACGACGATGTTTAACAATAAGTAGACCATTACACCAAACCTTCCGAAAAAGCTTGTAATATAAACAATAAATCAAACACTGTCAAACTTTCGGTTAATATGTTGTCTTTTCTCCGACTTATTTTCGTCAGTCTTCTGAAGCATGAGACTTGAAAATGTGTAAAATTACAGGGTATTTAGATACAGAGGTACTGTAAGCCATAATACATTTACATAATTACTGTGTTAAAATTGTTTGATTCATTATTCCGCATGCACATTTTCAGGAATTTTACCTCATTTATTTTCGTGTGTGGACATTTAAAGTGAATTTCTTTCAAAAAACACGATTCCTTCTCCGCATCCTGTTTTTGTTTCTTGTCATCGTGATATCAATTTTCCACTGCTTCTGTATAATTATCTTCTTTAGTTAAGTTTTGAAATTCATCTCCTGATTTTAGGCATTGAATCACATTAATTCTAATTTTGTTTCCAATTACAATTTTGTTCCCATTAACATTTGTTTCCGCCTACATTTCTTTCCACTTACATTTCTTTCCACGTATATTTATTTCCACTTACAGTCGCTTTCATCAACATTGAAAGTAATGACATGTATAACGGACACATTAAAAGAAAAGAACAAAATTACCCTTATAGCTATGTCATCTGGCAAATCATCTGTTTTAATGGTGTCGGTTTGTAGACCATCTGTAACATCTCGGTTAGTTAGGGGTTTTATACCATTTCGAATGGGATTAGTCTTCCCGTTTCGGACTACATTTCGTTGGTTCATCTCCTCCTCAACACTCTGAAAAGGAGGATAGAATGAGAGAGATAATTGTAACAACTCATTTATCACCATTAATTATTACTATTCCTTTTTATTTTCTATGTAAATTTTGAATTTAAATTTGCCGCCTGCCTACATTTGCTAAATCAATCTTCTGATTACCCCTTCTAATTCTTTTGCAAAACAAAATATCAAAATGTATTCAAAGTACAAATAGTTTGCTTTTAATTGGAGGGCCAATTAGTCTTATTCTTCTTCTGATAATTATCATCATCGTCATTTTCATTATTATCACTATTATTATGAGTAGAAGTGGCGGTGGTAGTGGTGGTGGTGATAGTGGTGGTGGTAATAGAAGTGGTGGTAATAGAAGTAGTAGTAGTATAGTAGTAGTAGTAGTAATAGTAGTAAAAGTAGTAGTAGTAGTAGTAGTAGTATTGTTATTAGGATTTATTATTGTTGTCACTATTCTTGTCATTATGATTTACCAGGAAGACATCATCATCTGTTTGGAAGTCTTCTTCATCTGTCTCAAGCACGGAGGAGAGGGGTGTCGACTTCACCGCTCTCTCACCTCCCCGACTTCCCCCATTCATGTCGCCATCAAATCTTCTCCCAGACGGGGGATCCGAACTCTGGGCCTTCATATCATCAATGGGCTTGACCTCTGGACTTGTGAGAAATTCTACCAGTCGTTTGATGCTGATTTTTAAAGTAACGCTCAGATTAAGTACATAGGGAAGGAGAACAAGTGGCGCAGTGATCAGGTTGAACAAGGCTAGACTGGAGAAAGCTTTGTCCGGGGTCAGTGGTGTGGTATTCAGAGGCGTGTAGACAGCAAAAGCCTGCCAAAATACATGCATAAAGGATGTTCGGTATGTACAGATGTTTGCACAAAAGTCGATATTGAATGTTAATTATGTTAATTATTATGTTAATTAACAAAACTCAAAATATTCACAAAAAATTCACAATAACTATAATGGTTTTGTAAATGCCTTCAACATACTCTCAGCAGTTATTGTTTACACCATGTACAAAAAAATTTAACAAGATCAATAAGCACATTGATCTATACTCAAATTATTTCATTTAAAAGATGTAATTTGTATAAGAGATAATTTATCGTCATATTCGAACTTCATTCTCTGATTTGAGAGGTGGAAACATGCAAAAAATGATGAAAATCGTGCAAAGCTATAATTTTTAATCGCTCACACTGAATGTCTCTGTCGTGTTACATGCTAACCTATTGCAATACCATCACAAATACAATAGACCTGTTTACTAAGTGATTCAAATTTTATGCATACTTTTGAAACAAAGGTTGTTCTTGACAACCTGAAAGCTTGCCAGAGGCTTGTCAGACATAGCAACAAGTAATGTATGCAAACTGGATTCCAAGTATTGTAGTTCATTCATTAATGACAGGTTAATGGAATACCTCGTTACTAGGTCCCCAGGAAAGAAACATCCATAAATTTGAATCACTTAGTACACAGGTCTATTCATTGGATTCTTCAAAATGAACATGAATATCATTTAATCTCAAATAGAGATACACATTTTTTGACTTACAATTAGAGTTACTATGATCGGTGTTCCAGAATTGATTGAAACTGCAGAAATAAACGAAACAAACAACAAAAGATCCGATAACTGATTGAAAATAGGAAAAAGTATGGTACCATATCAAGTGCCCCCCCCCCCCCTCCATTGCGCCATGGAATGTAAGCTGCTGAACTCTTTTCAAAGAAAAATGAAGTCAATCAATATCAAAGCTGAGGATTTCAGAATCTCTATTCAATCTTTTAAAATCAAAGCCAAATCAAAGTGAAGACGTCCACTGTCGCATTCATTAAGTTTTTCTGCCAGTCTGTTTGGTAAAATATTTCTTTGCATTTAATTTTGATGGTCTTCTGCTCGATATTTTTGTTTTCGTTCCTCTAAATGAATTACAACTGTACGTATCAGGAGAATTAAGGATTGTTTTTTAAAACGTTCTTGTTCTGATGTTTGGCATTTACTCACAGGTTACGGCAAATAGGACATAAATCTTGATAAGCTGGTATAATTCCATATTTCTAGCAGCTTTCACGGTCTCATAATAGACGTCCTCCCATCCATAGATTTTCAGCAGTCGTATCCCTTGGAGCATTTCGTTCGAAGCACGTAGCCTATTATCGGAAGTTTTCTGTAATCATAGCCGAAGGTCAAACGCGTTGATACAATCATAAATAATAATAGTGACGGCCTTATACGGGTGTTGTGCGCAAAGTTGATTATCAAAACAAATCCACAAGTTCATGGCTGAATTAAACCTGTTAACAAATATAAAAATCAACACCTGCTCGCATAAATCTCGGAATTACATAAATATTTTTTTCTTTCTGTGTTTATTAAATAAATATATAGTCACAAATATTTACAAATAATCAAAAAAGATTGGCATGAATAGAACAAGATCAAACATAAATATTTTATTCTTTAGCTAGGACGATTAGCATGATTAGGAGTCAATTATCGAATTTTGTGGGATTTTAAAAGAGGTGATAAACTTTACAACAAAAAAACTAAAATGATATGCGATATACTTTTAATTAAATATGAAAAGAGGTGCGGTATTTTAGATCTTTATAGAAAAATTCAAGACAAAAGTGTGACTCACCAAAACCGATTTGGCCAACTTAGCCATTTTAGTTGCTACGGTCATTTGAAGAGGTATGACGATTACAAAGAGTGAGGCGGCTATTATAGCGGAAATACCAAGCTTGTGGTATAGGAGATACAGTGCAACTGTTATCTAAAGGATGAAAAAGAACTTTATATTGCAGTATTATCAGTGTCTACTCTGTACAGACTTTTTAAAGTCAAAATAAACAAGAATGAAATACTCCAATTTCAAACAAAATTAATAATAAAAATGTGATTATTATGAAAGTATAAGACAGGCAAAGAGTTAGTCTCGGTATTACATCATTGATTTTGACATCATTGAGAAAGGTCTTTAAAGCGAATCTGTCAATGAAATAATGAATAATTAGTTTCATTTATTAAAAAAAAACATGTTGTAATTCTTGTCAACTTTGTCGATGTTTGTCAACTTGAACTTGATAGTCAGAAGGAGGGCGTTAACTCCATGTTAAAACAAAAAAGATAGTCATGATGTAATGCCCTTCTGTCTCTCATCAGACTTATATCTCACCTTGACAGGTATTGCCCAGATCTCGTTGACATTAAGAAAGAAGAACATGACATTGCTGGCATCAGCAGACATGTGATTGGTCACCTGACCCATCGACATCTTACCACCTGACATTATAGAGGTAGAGAGACGGAGTGACTTGTCATACACCAACCTCTGTACATAATCAGGGATGATAATCATAGAAGAAATCTCAATTGCTTGTGAATGAAAATCGTCACTCACACATTTTTAGCTTTATAAAAAGAAATGTTATGAAAAATATTATAAATAAGACAATTCAAAACTTGTTAATATTCATTTCAGGTGCTGCCAGGGGCGGATCCAGGAGTTTGTAATACTGAGGCCCATTTGGGGGGATTTAAACAATATTCATCAAACTCACCTGAATAGCAGACTTGGAATGCAGTCCCTCCACGGACACCCAGTATTGATATGTCTGATTGCAGATGTGTTGGATGATAGATGTAGCAAATACACATGCGATTAAGATGAATCCGTTGGAGAAAAACTCAGCTATTGTGACGTCATGAACTTTATGACCCTGCAAATAAAAATGATTTTAAAAAGAAATAAAATACTCTAGATCATGTATTAATTGACTGCTACAGTGTTGTGTAGCCTCCTTTTCTTCTTATTAGTTTGCATTTTGTTCTTCCGCAATAAGATGTGATGAAGGAGACATTTAGGGAAGAGGCCATGGATGATTTTCAGCGCCTGTCTCCCTCTTCCTCTCGCATTTTGCAGTTTGTTTAATCAGATGCAGAGCTACAGGGGGCTGCGGCCCCTGCCCCACTAAATGGAGAGAAAGTGAATAGGAAAGGCAGAGGAGAAATTGATAGCCTTACATTCCATTCACCGAGTAAGACCGCCTCCCCTCCCCCCCCCCCCCCCCCCCCCCCCAATGTTGCCAATGCCCCTCAAATCCTGGATCAACATTACGCCACTGTATTAATTATTGATAGTAAGAAACATTGTATACTCACCTCTTCCTTATGCATATCGTCTTGCAATGTATTCGTTACATAAAGCGTGATACCACCCAGGGCATATGGTCCGATGTAGCTGAGAAGATCAGCGGTGAGTTTCAAGAGGCCCGCCTCACCAACTCGTCGCCAGTGAGCAAGGAAAACCGTCCTCATTAGGCTTGGATGTTTGTTGGTTCCAAGAACCCTTTTCTAGTAGATGCAGGGGAGAAAGGGGGAAATCAATGAGTCTTTATCTTATTATCTGTAAATCCTACGCCCCACAGAAAAACGTAGATCTGTGAGTGGAACACTCACAGATCAATCCCTCAAACAGAGGCGGCGGAACGTCGGGCTCGGACAATGGAAGTGGGTAGGGCACCTTTTGTCCGCCAAACAAATGTCCCCCCCCCCCCCCCACTTCCATTGTCCGAGCTCGACGTTCCGCCGCCTCTGCCTCAAAATACACGTAATCCACAAAATCCACAAAATTCACACGAGAATCAAAATTTTCCTCTTAAAAATACAAAGTTTCTTAAATGATTTACATTTAAAGGAATTTCAACTTTCTAAAACATTATATTATAACATATCCCGATGATGGTTTGATAAAATTATGACATAAATCAACTCTAACTAAAACAAAGTCATGTGGATTCTAAAAGGCGAGGGTGATTAATGATCAACCATGGTAGGCTGTCATAAATCAAAGGATTTGCGTTTGGGCCCTCTATTTTCTGTATGGTGTCCATTCTTAAGGTGGCAAAGCCTTAATAGTTTTATCTTCAGTAATCTTGATAAATAAGAAGATCATGACAAGAACTCAGCAAAACATACATTTTAATGCTATTCAGGCCATTGATATAAGATTTCTTTGTTGTATAAACAACGCATGCATTGCAAGTTTCTCATGTATTTCTAAAAAGTTAGCTAGCGAGGAAATAAATCAGATAATTTTAAGTTAACCGCCTAACCTTTTAATAAATTCCCTTATGTTTCACTCTAAATTTGTTTGTCTTATTCCAACTTTAAAATGATGGAATATTGATATGTGTCTATGTATGTTCACTCGCATTATTGTTTTTGTTTCTGTTTCGAAAGTATTGAAAAGTTTTCCTATAGTATTGTAATAATGCATTGGTTTATGTTCCATTTGTATGATATGAAATATGAAATAAACTGAAACTGAAACTGAAACTGAAACCACCACTCGTAGTGCATTCTTATTCAATTGTGGTGTTCCAACGGATGTAAGTCATTGTAATATAATATCATGAAGGATATGCAAATTTATACGAAGATACCTCCTCACCGCCCAATCAAGCAGCGAAAGAAGTAACGATTGCTCGAATACTGGTCATTTTTCTGGGGAGGGCTGCAGACCCTCAAGCCCCTTCTCCCCATTTCATACTCGTGATTGTTACCTTAATTTGCACAATAGTTTACAAATGGCTTTAAACAGTAACATATTAAAACATTAAAACGATAACAAATAAAAATGATAACGAAGCTTTCCGATCTGCAACTCATCAGGTTATCACGCAGATATGAACAAAATAATAACAAGAAAGTCAACTAGTTATACTGAAAGCTTAACTGGGCACATCCTGCATAGTTAAAACAAACGCAACGCTTGGACGAACTCCTTTTGTCTACACAAAAGAGGGTCTCTAGATTGAATGAAGGCTGCTTCCAAGAACCTGATGTGGGTTAAGCTCCTGGCTCTACAGATAGAGAACTGATCGTCTGAATAGCTTTGCGCACACAATGTGTTAGCAAGCAGGTGTTGGCCTATGGCTGAGTCACATTTTGTGTTAGATCTACTAGTAGTAGTAGTGGAATCTGATTTGCAAGCGCGGGCTGACTGGGCACGTTGATTGGCTGAATGTTTACGCACAGTCAGTGGAACATGTTGTTTGATGCGGTCCGCCAACCGCTGGGATATACGACCCAAATAGTTTACCTTAATTGTCCATGTATTGCATGAATTATTATGTACCTTTTGTCAGTAACCAGACTTTCCACAAGCTCTGCTTGTTTGCTGGTCTCTGTTTTCATTCTCATTTTCTTGTAATTACTTTTATATAGTCTTTACTGTTGTTGATTTTTTTCTCTCTTATAACTTAAATGTATATATATAAATTGTTGCATTTTTAACCCTCAAAACAACAATGTCTTGTGCATTTTACCAAGGAAATCAGGCAATTGACCAGTGATGGACAGAATTCCACAGACAGCGCACAGGAAGGATGTTGATGGCACCCCATAGAGTGGATCGAAGTTTGTATATTGATAAACGGTTTTACCAAGGAAATCAGGCAATAGACCAGTGATAGACAGAATTCCACAGACAGCGCACAAGAAGGATGTTGGTGGCAACTCATAGAGTGGTTCGAATTTTGTATACTGATAAACGGTTTTCTATCCACAGCCTTCTCAAATTGGGCGCAAAATTGAAGAAAATCCTTGAGATATAGTCGAGGAATGTAACTAGGCAACCGAAAGTGACATTTTTTTTCATATATGTTGAGCCTTTGCAAATGCTATTTAATACACTTTATCCTATATTGAGGGCACAATATTTAAAAAAAGGCTAATGAAACTTACAGGATAGCGGGCAAAGCAACGAGAATTACGTTTATTTTCTTTTTCGAATTTTGAATCCTTTAAAAACGTTATTTAAGACTACATAATATACGAGGGAGCAAAGCGACCGAGCTTTAGCAAATTTTTAGCATTTTGAACCCTCAAAAACTGTATTTCTAATGCATTTATCTTATGGATTGGAGGCGCATAATCCTTAAAGATTATAATTTTCCTTTATTTTCTCTCTTTTCTCGTTCTCTTATGCGCTTGGTGGGCCCCCTTCAAGTGTTTCCCATGACACGTGTCCGCCCCCTGCCCCCGTACATACGCCACTGCAATTTTGCCTGTAATCTGTAATGATCGGAACAAGGTACATGCACTTTGCTTGTCAAATTAATTTTACATTGTTAAGTGTACACTCGTTACTTTCAAAATGAAAATGAAATTAAATAAAATTCATCTGTCTGTATATAACCTATGAATATGATATAGCCAGTGGTGGCACCAAGGGGGGGGGGGTATGGGGGGCATTTGCCCCCCAGTCAGAAGCGTTGCCCCCCCCCCCCAATAATTTTCGGAGTGAAAAAAAATAAAAGGGTGGAACATTTTTTTGCCCCCCCCCCTTTAAAAATCCTGGTGCCGCCACTGGATATAGCGAGACCAAATTAAGACCCGTTTCCGATGACAGCTGACATCTTATCAATAAAAGATTCACAAGAAAACCCTCGAAACATCCATGAACAGAAGTACGAATTTATATTGTTTCGTTGTCATATTAACACTTTCACTTGAAAGAGAGCGGAAGTGTAATTTTAACTCGACAATCTGGAGGAGGCAAAGAACTCTCAGTCTCAGATCTTACTACATTATTGAAAAATGCTGCTTGTATTTCCGCATTTAATTATATAATTCATCTTAATTCTATTATTAATAATGATAGTAATAATAATAAATATAATAATAACAATTTCCAATTAAGTAACTGAACAAAATGCTTTACAGTGCATTATTACCCCGGTCATTGGATTCAGTTATGTTCTGCACTTACAGTGTACATTCTCCACTTCCCTTGGGAGCATTCCAGTCCATTTTACAAGCGCAAATTGTTATTCTAGCCCCGATTACGTTCGCTTCCTACCGAGTACCACTGGGTGGGGAGGAGCAATGTAGATATTAAATGCCTTGCTCAAGAACATAAGTGCCGTGCCGGGGTTCGAACCCACATGTCATTAAACCACTTGACTACGAAACATGAATGCATTATAATGCATTCAGGGTTCACACTTTTCTATTCCAAATGTAATTCATCAATCAATTAATTTACACAGAGCCAATCACAGTCAAAGCACTAATAGTTGTTAATTTGATATTATATGAAATTGTAATGTGATATTTGGGAGGGTAAAGTGGTAAACGCACTAATAAAAAAAGGTTCAAGTTTGCACCCTAAATGCAACACTGGCAGCACCTTTTTGGGTGCAATCGTGCACCTACATGAACAGGGTGCAGAAAGGGTGCAGAAAGGGTGCATAAATGCACGTTTTTGTTCTCGTTTGCACCCTTTAATGCCCGTTTGCACCCTAAAAAGTGCAACTTTGCACTTTTAAGGGTGCGGAAACGTTTGCATCCAAAAGGGTGCAAATTTGTATACCTTTTCTAAGGGTGCAAATTGTAGCTAACTGCACCCTTAAAGGTGCAAAAAGCTGCTTAGGGTGCAAAGTTGCACCCAAAAAGGTGCAACTTTTTGTTGCATTTGAAGGGTGCAAATTGTACCTTTTTCTTAGTGTGAAGAGTGGTTAAATTCCAAATAAAAAGTGTCGTATAGTCCAGTACTTTAATCATCTTACTGGAAATGTCGTTTGTGTCTGAATGAATCCGATGAATCCGATGACAGTGGTAATATCTGTAAAGCGCTTAGAGGCGTCATTTCCTATTAAGCGCTGTATAAATCCTGATTTATTATCATTATTGCAAGAATGTTTTCATTTAGTTTAATGTTACAATATACTCACCTTTTCATCTTCGTATATCGTCTTAAATCTTGAATAGATATGATCAGCGGTGTGGTTTTCTGGAATAGTACCCAGCTTTTCATAACGTATCGGTCTCTTGAATCCCATAGCGAAGAGAAAGTTGAGCCACCAGAAAGTCAGTTGAGAGGGAAGATTGGAGTAGTTTTCTTTGTAGAACATCCTGTCTTTATCCCAGGATTCCTTGGGTAAGAATCTAAGGCCTCTACTATCTCCCGATCGTCCCGAACAACTGCAAAATACCTATAATATTTGCAGAATATTTATTCATTATCCATTTATTTATCACATGGTTCCTCATTCATTACAACATTTTTGTCCATTTAATTCCATATTTTCTTAATTCATTTTCATCCCAAGAATCCTGCAATGTGCAGATGCTAAAGTGAATTTAGTCATTTTTTAAAATTCAGATTGGTCGATGGTCAATCAATTTCAACATTTATCTGTATTTTCATCAATTTAATTTCAATTTATTTACTGAAAATTCCCACGGCTTAGAATGTGGAAATAATGCCTGAAAGTGTGAATTTGAATAAGATTTTACGACTGATAAATAAACCTTAAACCTTACGACTGAAAGTTGCTATTATACTCCCTTCTTTTTGCTAGATCATTGCGATATACTACAACTCAAAGAGACAAAACACAACAAAGCAAAACAAAACAAAGCAATTATTTCACTCGACTGCATCATTAAAGCAGGTTCCTATATCTGATCATTTTGCTTTGGTTGAGCATATTGATAGTTCTTATGGCTAAAAGCCAGTCTTAATCTTCTTTGATCTGTCCTATTTTATTTCCCTACTGTGCATAGCTCTAAACACTGAGGTGAATGTTTAAACAACTGTAGGCCTACACGAGTATTTTTTAACAAAATATATAGGCCAGCAAGCGTGGGCATGAGGTTATGAACTTTCCGTAAAATGTTTATTTTCATAAACGATCAGTATGATTAAGGGGAACGTTAATTCAAAGCATTCACTGGTCACTTCTGACTGGCCTATCTGGCTATAAAAGTTATACAGGAAATTGACCTTTAAATTACTCAGAAACAGTGATTGATGTAGCACTATTGTCCATCCACCCGAAACTTGTCAGATTCATTGAAACACAATGTATATTTAGGTCATTATGTGGAGACGTTTATCAAGTATTTATTCCGAATTATACAGCTACAGAAAATCACGTGTTTTAGATTCCTGTATAACAAAAGAGTTCTAAGATGATCGATGATAACAAATTATTTTGCATGAATCGTCCAATAGGTCGCGAAAATATGTATTGTAACACTCCAATGAATATTTTTTGTTTGCTTTGTCCGACTAGAAGACATATCTCCATGATTATTGAAACTTGCAATATCTGAACGCTTATAAAACGTACAAACAAAAATGTGTGCAGATTTCAACACCGCGATTATTCTTATGAAAATGTCAAATATATTATCTTGGGTTTTTTTTTCCAACTTCTGATTTTGCCTATATAGTGGCTATACAATATTTATTCCCAGTATCTCCCACACTTTGAAGCAGTAAATACTGCATATTTTTTTCTATATGAGGAACTTTATAATTATTGTCAGGACTTTAGAACCGGATCTTCAATGCCTTGTCATTTGTGAATTTTTAAAAATCCATTTTCCGACTATTGAATATACAAACCCTGCATTGATAATTTTAATTATCTCTTCATAATAGTACTGGTTCTTTACAAAAATTTAGATATATTTGGTGGAAAATATCTACAGCATTGCAGTATATAAAAGTGTATAACCAGGCTATTAGAACTTGTTTAAATTATAAATACTTTTGTCGGGAAATAGTTATGACATTGATATTTGCATGATTATTATGATATTGGTATAACACGTGATAATTGACTCACAATTTTATACAAGCAGATGATTTCTCCGAGTACAAGAACACCATAGCACACTGTCAAGATAAGTAAAAGTACCAAATTCATTGAAATCGTCAGGTCATCTGGTACTGATTGTTGCAATTTGATATTGAAATAAAGACCCAATCCAGATGCTAAGAGCGACAACACCCAGTAACACAATAACGTCCACAACATATGCTTCAAACGCCACGACTCTGCAAAGTTTAGGGTTGTCACAGCTGTAACGATTCCCGCCATTGCGAATATTCCCGGGAGGTAAAAATGCGGCTGCGAGGGAAAGTCTTTCGCTTGGTAGATACCATCGGTCAGCAATCCCTCTGCAAATGATGCAGAGCCTAACAAAAATATTAAGAAAGCGATAATCCATCTCAAACTATGCCCAGGATATCGAACGTGAAAACACGAAGCTTGAAGTTGCCGGAGATGTCGCCAATATCTCAGTACCATAAGTTGCAGCAATGTGATGACAACGAAAACAATGTGCGGGACAATGATAACGATGTCAGCGATACATCTATCAATATTGATCTTGCCATCTGTCTGATGCTGTGATAACATACTCTCGTTAACCCGACAGACAGAGAACCAGGATGGCACATAGCTCGACATGCTTGCTGTCGTATGGACAAGACCTCTTCTTCGAATGATTAGCCAAAACCAGGCGTTGTGGTGCAACCGCTAATGAATTCACCGTCGCATGGAGGAATTCTCAGAACAACACGTTTCTATATAGTTCTTCCGCTCACTTTTGTGTCGCAAGCAATCTTTCTCCAATTAATCGGTCATTCGAGAGATCGGAGTTTGAAATATGCAAACTATACCTGATAAGGTGTACTAGGCTTGTATTTACATGGAAATAGTTATAAATGAGTAATCAAAGTCAGGTGTGTTCATGCAAAGGTCAAGGTCCACTCAAGGTATGGTCTACTAACGAGACATCGGATTATAGCAGCAAACGACAAAATACCAAGTACGTCTGCCGACACAACGCAGGCAATATATACGGGATTATACCGTCAAGGTGTAGAAGTACACATTCACTGAAGCAACAAGTCAGATCTGAAGAAGAGTCAGAATTACACATTTGCTGCACCATCTACACCACACACTTTGCATCCACATGGTTCCGCTTGAAGAGTGAAGTTTTCGTTAGCACGAGTATAAGTGCTCAGTGTTGTGACGACACTCACCAGCGCAGCTGTTGAGAGTTTTCGCGCGTTACCCCACGTATCGCGCGCGCACACACACCCCCCCCCCCCCTCTTGCTCTCTCTCTTTATACGATCTGATATTTGAAGAAATTACAATATGGTTACTATCGACATCATAAAAGTTTAAAATCCTACTGTTCCAAAGGGTCATATGAAAAGTAAGATCGAATTAGCAGGGAATTATCAGTTTTCCTGTCAGAAAAAGGCCAAAATTATATAGGCTTCAAATCGTGACGATGTAGTTGTACGGATGCTTGGCCTTTTCTCTGCTTTTAAAACCAAGGTCATGTCGTGGTCGGATAGTACATACGACATGTGAATCCGAGTATCAAAGCAGTTACATCATTCACTATCTTTAATTAAACGCGCGCTTTACATTATTCATTAATCATTAATTACTGGTCACTCCTATCCCCGATGTACAGAGCATCAAATAAGGTGCATAATGGTGTAGTACATGATTATGAAAATTGAAGTGTCTATATTATGGAGGGGAAAATAGAATCAGTTGTTAATCAGTTTGAAATGCACCCGTTGACTACACTCTTAATGGAAGGTTTATTCTTATGTGACCCAATCTACTAACGTTATATTCATCATTAGCATGAGGAATTAACCAACACACCTATTGTAATAGATCGGCATAGCCTAATTCATCCAAATGCAGGCCTATACGTTTGTTTTTTAAAATAAAAACCAAGGTATAATATATAACCACCCTGTGGTTCAAAACTATGAGCGTCGTGAAATTGTTAATGCGTTTCTATGTGAACTATTTTTACTTGATACCTTTCATTAGCAAAAGTGATTGACAACGGACAACGATGAGCATGATGAAACAGCAGACTCCCAGGGCTACTGTCCACGTTTGCAATACACTATTTGTCTCCGAGGGTGGGCGAATCCAGAACTTGAAATATATAGGGGTGGAATCCTATCGAGGCGGATGTGAGTTGATCTAGTGGTAGGCACTTTGATCTGTCGTAACAACCCAGAGGTCAATCCTGAGTCATATCTTTTTCTCTCTCTCTCTTTCTCTTTCTCTCTCTCTCTCTCTCTCTATCTCTTTCCCATCCCCAGAGCCAATATTGCCAAGTTCATTATTTCTTAAGGCCCATAAATACACGTCAAGCGCTGATTCAATATGTATCGTCATTCATGCAGATCATTATAATAGTGTCTGTGCCAGCAATAGGTCACATTATTTGGTTCTTAGCGGTCCATTATTCCGCTTCAGCTTGAAAACCGGGAAAGATGGCCATAAAAATGTTTTACCAGAACCGGACTTTTTAATAAGGGATTCTAAGGGAAATCCATAAATCTGTTATAAAATCAGTAATTTTATTATGATTATTGCACAAGGAAGGAACTTCCTGTCAATACTGCCGAGTGATATATGATTAAAAAACATATTAGTCCGGTGTTCCTAGATCACCACGTTATCATTTCCTCTCCTTCTTTTCTTATTCTTCTTCTTCCTCCTCTTCTTCTTCTTTTTCTTCTTTTTCTTCTTCTTCTTCTTCTTCTTTTTCTTTTGAGAAGACGTGTTTGTGTAGAGCTCCGGAGTAAGTGTCTTTTTCTCATTTGTTTCGACCAAGTATGGTCTTCAAATTATTTTGATATTGTATATTCATATGTTCAATGTTTACGTAATCGGTCGCACCTTGTCAGGTTTACATTTTTTGCCTCAAATCCCACTTTTTTTTCCTCTCGTTTTTTGCTGCGTCTGCTCACGACTCAACTGGTCATCACTCATGGCTGGTCGAGCGGAGCCCGCGCCCGCTAGCCATCAGGCTGCCAGAGGACAGCAAAGCTCGAGCTCAGCTGGTTGCTCGAGCGAGAAGTCTTTTGTTCATGACGGCCCTTTTAAAGACACCACAAGAGATAATGGTGTGTCGTTTCAGGCACAGGAATCTATCTCTATTCAAAGTTATATACAGTCTTTTGTGAAGCAACAGCCGGCCAAAAATGTTATATCGGCATCCCGAATATCTAATGGCCAAATCGCGCTGTATCTTATTTCGAAACAGGCTGTTATCGAAGCGGTACAACAAGGCCTTACTCACAATGGGTCTTTCTATGAATTAACACCTCTTGTTAAGCCCACCACAAAAATGACGCTATCTAATGTATACCCAGAAATCTCAAACTCTGTTCTGAGAACAAATTTATCTTCTTTCTGTAAAATCGTCTCAAAAATTAGACCGATTCCTCTAGGTCTCAAAGACGCAGAGCTGTCTCATGTGATGTCTTTTCGGAGACAAGTACAAGTCTTAATTCCTGAAAATGTTACTCCTCCTGACAATATAAACGTCAATTATGGAGGAAATAACTACCCGATTTTCCTAACAACCGATGCGTCCGCTCGCTGCGGAGAGGTAGGACACATTAGTCGCTCTTGCAAAAAGGAAGGCCCCACCCGCAATAATAGCGCAACGAAGCGCCCTGCCTCCCCCTCGGCTAAGCCAAACAATCGGGCCCCTCCCCCTGGACCTAAGGAGAATCAATCCGACCCAAGTGCAAAAACCCACAAAAGGGTTCCAACAACCCAAACAACACACACCTCAGAAAAGGAAGGTAATGACCGAACTCAGTTAGTTTTTTCAGCCACTGCTCTATCTCCAAACATGATGGTAGACGCCACACAGAGTTCTCCTGTAAAGGAAACTAACACCAGAAATCTGAAATCCCACCCCGCCCACACGTCTTTACGCTGATGCAGTAACCAAACGCAAACAGTCCCCAGTAAGATCCTTTTCTCTCACTCCTAGGCTTGTTCCACTGACCTCCCCTTCCCCTGTTCGAAAAATGGCAAAGAATGATTGCTCCCCAATGCACCTCTCCCAAACACCCATCCTCTCACAAGCACTGAATTCAACCACGCCTCCTTTCTCAACACCCGCCTCTAGCTCTGCGAACATGTCCGACTCTGAGTCTATGACCCCTTTTACATCACCCAAAAGTCGCGGCCAGGCCGCGACTCAGCCACGGCCTGGCCGCGGCCAGTTTTCGGAGCAGCTCAGGAGGTAGTCTGAGCCCGGGCTGAGCCGCGGCTCGGCCACGACCCGAGGTAGTGTAAAAGCAAACGGGGCCTGGCCGTGGCCGTTTATGCTAATGAGGTGCGTGCAACGTCACATTTTGAGCGATGACTTCATTCTTTCCCCGCACGCCCGACATAGTTTTATCATCGTCAATATTATTTGTTTACAAGTAGAGCGCCACAAACGGCGCATTCACGGAAGCGGGGCCAGGCTTGGCCGCGACCAAGCCGTGTAATGTAAAAGGGTGAATCGTTTGGGTGAGGCGAGTACCACCCACTGTGTTGGTTGGGGCCTGGCCGCGGCCGAGCCACGGCCAGGCCTCGCGACTTTAGATGTAAAAGGGGTCTAAGGCTCTGAGTCCGTTCATGGTGGAGATATGCGCGCTGAAGATGAATGCCTTACGCCCATAAGTCTCATTCCAACTCAGGGCCCTCTATCTTCCGATGAAATGCTTACATTTTTGAAATCAGTAAAATCAAGCAAAAAACCCAAATCAGTTGCTCAGAATTTCACCTCTAATATCCCTGGACTAGTGGATCAACTACGAATTCTGAAAAATCATTCCCTTCCTAAGAAAAGCTTGCAGCAAAGGTTACACAAACTAATTAAAAATCTGGAGTTCTGAAACAATGTACTTAATGGATTGTGTAAAGTGTATTTTTGCCCTTGTGTTCATGACGCTCTCCCTAACTACTCTGAACACAAGAGGCTGTTCTTCCTCTATTAAAAATGCGTCACTATACACATTTGTAGAAAGTATATGTAACAAGCCTGATATTGTTCTTTTGCAAGAAACAAGTTTTCTTAGCAATGACCACTCCTTTTGGAGATCTTGGTCTTCGTATTCTCCCGTTTGTAACCCAAGCCCTGACCGGGGTTCAGGAATTGTAACGCTCGTCAAAAATAATATTAATATACTCGATACAAATATACTGTATGATGGTTATTTAAGCTGTATAAAAATTTCATTTAACAATGTTATTTTTTATGTTAATAATATTCTTATGCCTCAATCAAACTCCGAAGCTATACAAAGGTGATAGATACACTGTCAGAAAACAGTGAACTTTGCAGCGACGGAATTATTATAGTAGCTGGTGATTTTAATTGCACTACAAGTCCTAGTCTAGATCGACTAAATATGCCTTTTGAATATCGTCAAAGAATTGCTATAGCACTAAAGAAATCCTTAAGTAGTCTCCAATTAAGTGATGTATGGCGCAAGCAAAATCCAGGAGAACGAAAATTTACCTGGCACAGAAATAATCCACATAGTGCTGGTATTTTTTCTAAAGCCAGACTTGATGTTTTTATATCCATTCATCTATGTTATCATCGTGTTTATTATGTAGAATATTACCTTGCCCGTTGTCGGATCACTCTGCAGTTACATTTGGAATAAAACTTCCATCTAAATCTCACACTGGAAGTGCATACTGGCATTTAAACAATTCTTTGTTAGATGATAAAGAATACCAAGACATCATCCACGAATTTTGGTTAAATTGGAGGAGAGAAAAGGATGCTTTTTTAAATATTTGTGACTGGTGGGATTTTGGGAAAATACATATAAAGACCATAACACAAATGTATGCCTCAAAGTTAGCTAGTATGAAAAGAGAAACGATTATAAATATTAATAAATCGATTGATAATATCCTAACAAAAACTGATTTTGATTCTGAAACTCAAATTTTATTAAATGAAAAAAGAAATGAATTGAATAGGATACTTACTAATAAAGTTCAGGGCGCCTTGATTAAGATCTCGTTTTCAACATGCAAACTGACAACCCGGCAGAAATAAAGAAACATGTTCATGATTTTTATAAAAATTTGTATGACCGTGCTAAAATCAGCAAATCTGCATTACTAGATATTGTCCAAAATCTAAACAAATTGAGTCCTGAGGACTCTGGGCATCTTGATGCTCCCCCAAACCTGGAAGAACTCAGTGAGGCTGTGAAAAATCGTGGAAAAAATAAGACGCCCGGTCTGGACGGACTCACAACTGAGTTTTTCCAGCTTTTCTGGCCTCTCCTTAAAACCGATTTTTTTTTTATCAGTTATTTCGTACATTTGTGAAACAGGAACCTCACCTCAATCTTTCCGCCGAGCTGTCATTACTCTCCTCCCCAAGAAAGGAGACCTCTCAGACATAAAGAACTGGAGACCTGTCAGTCTATTAAACACTGATAAGATTTTTGCTAGGACTCTCTCCAATAGACTAACGAAATGTATAGATTCTGTAATACACCCTGATCAAAGTTATTGTATACCTGGCAGAACCATATATGACAATATATCGTTGAACAGAGATGTCATTCTATACTGCAACTGGAATAATATTCCTGCCGCTGTGGTTAATCTTGATCAAAGAAAGGCTTTCGATAATGTCGACCACGCTTACCTTTTTCAGACAATGAAAGAAATGGGTTTTGGTGATAGATTTATTTTATATATTCAGAGTTTATACAGAGATGCTCAGGGCGCCTTGATTAAGATCTCGTTGTCAACATGCAAACTGACAACCCGGCAGAAATAAAGAAACATGTTCATGATTTTTATAAAAATTTGTATTACCGTGTTAAAATCAGCAAATCTGCATTGCTAGATATTGTCCAAAATCTAAACAAATTGAGTCCTGAGGATTCTGGGCATCTTGATGCTCCCCCAAACATGGAAGAACTCAGTGAGGCTGTGAAAAATCGTGGAAAAAATAAGACGCCCGGTCTGGACGGACTCACAACTGAGTTTTTCCAGCTTTTCTGGCCTCTCCTTAAAACCGATTTTTTATCAGTTATTTCGTACATTTGTGAAACAGGAACCTCACCTCAATCTTTCCGCCGAGCTGTCATTACTCTCCTCCCCAAGAAAGGAGACCTCTCAGACATAAAGAACTGGAGACCTGTCAGTCTATTAAACACTGATTATAAGATTTTTGCTAGGACTCTCTCCAATAGACTAACGAAATGTATAGATTCTGTAATACACCCTGATCAAAGTTATTGTATACCTGGCAGAACCATATATGATAATATATCGTTGAACAGAGATGTCATTCTATACTGCAACTGGAATAATATTCCTGCCGCTGTAGTTAATCTTGATCAAAGAAAGGCTTTCGATAATGTCGACCACGCTTATCTTTTTCAGACAATGAAAGAAATGGGTTTTGGTGATAGATTTATTTTATATATTCAGAGTTTATACAGAGATGCTGAAAGTGTGATAAAAGTCTGTGGCTCCTTGACATCCCCTTTCTCTTTCTTAAAAGGCATCCGACAAGTCTTAGGCTGCCCACTCTCGGGCTTACTCTATACAATTGCGATTGAGCCCTTTCTTAATTCACTCCGGAAAAATCTTCAGAGTCAAAGTTTTCCGCTTCCGAACTCTCAAAATTGTGCTGTTTCTGCATATGCGGATGATGTCTCGGTATTCATCACTTCAGATTCAGGTTTTAACACAATCGAACAAATATATGCTTTGTACAGTGGTGCCTCTGCTGCAAGACTTAACCTTCAAAAATCCCAAGGGCTCTGGGTTGGACCATGGACCAAACGAAGTGACACCCCTTTAGGCTTCAACTGGAACAATAAAGGCCTACTCTTCCTTGGAGTTCACCTGGGGAATACACATACCCGCACACAACAAAATTGGAATAGCTGCAAAGATAAATTAGTGAAAACATTTTCAAAATGGATGTTTCTATCCTCCTCTTTGTCCTTAAAAGGGAAAGTTCTTGTTGTAAATCAGCTGGCTGCATCCAAAGTTAATCACTTTCTCGCAGCCCTATCCCCTCCCGAAAACATCATAGGTGAGCTCCAAGGAATGATGGTCGACTTCGTGTTGTCCAACAAAAGGCATTTTTTGAGGCAACAGCTCCTTTTTCAGAAACCTGACAAGGGCGGGCTAGGACTTGTGTGCCTCCAAGCACGCATGCTTACATACATGCAGATTTAGCACTTTACAGCGTTTTTTAACTAATAACAATCATCCTGCGTACACAATGATTGGATACTTTTTACGTCAATACAAAAAACTTGGTTTTGATCAAAACCTCTTTCATATTGAACTTGACCCCAAATGTTTTTTTAATCTGCCGCTGTATCATAGTGATCTACTGCATGCTTGGATGGTATCCGGAGCTCACACTCTCACGTCACCAGTTTTGATCAACCATGTCATTAATCTTTCGATCAATAGCATCATCCTAAATTTGTCGGTTGATAGTGAGGAAAGTTGCAAACGACTCATAGCGTGCGGTATAAAAACTGTACGTTCAGTTGTCAATGTCTCTACTGGAAATTGGGTTAGCCCGCAGGACTTAACTCGATTTTTACCACAGCCACCCCTTCGATGCCCATCACTTCGCCCATCACTTCGCGTACTCGGCCATCACCTTCGAATCATTCAAAATACGCTCTGCGAAAACTTTCCCATCTTGTTTGATTCAGCGGGACTGATTGTCACGAAAGATGATCTCTTCCTAAGCAGCAGAGCCATTAATCTTCACGATCAATTTGGATCAAAATGGACAGAAACTTCCAACAAAGCAAATATATGAAACTATGAACAAAAAAGTAAACCATCTCGACCGTCCAACCACCATCTACTGGCACAGCCAAAGGGTCATCGATGAAAAATATCCCATCAACTGGAAGGCGATTTACAAGCTTCCAGCAGCTAAAAAAGAAGGTGACACTCAGTTCAAGTTGCTTCACAATGTTTTGCTGTCTCTACCTGCTCTACACCATTGTAACAGCAGCATCTCACCTGCGTGTGGCTGGTGTGGAGAAAACGGAACTTTAATACATATCTTCATTCGCTGCCCGTCCATTCAACCTTCACTCGATTTACTCTATGCTTTGATACGCCGCATCCTACCAGACCTGGACATAGTTTTCAAGACATACTGGTGTCTAATCTCTCACTGTCATAGCCGCAGCCGCGAAAGTGTCAACCTTGCTAACTTCCTCATTATCAGCCTTAAACATGTGATCTACTGGTGCTGTATCTCAACCAAGTTTGTAAATCCTCTCTCAGTCTGGACCCATAGACTAAAATCTAAAAATACTAGTTGAGTACCACTATTATCGGCTAAATACAAATCTTACCTCCTTCAATAAACAATGGAATATTAATAACTCCCTCTTCACCATGATCGATGATAAAATGACATGGCTGATCTAACCTGGTGAAGTCTGTAAAACTTATCTGTTGTCACACTATGAAGAAAATCATGAGAAACGGTACATTGTATAACTATTTGTCAACTTTGTTTTGCATGCCTTTCAAACTTATAGCTTTGTTTTTTAATGTCATGTAAATAGACGTCTGAAATTGTTATTTGTTTGACGTTCAAAGTATTATGCTGATCAAGTATTAATTATAAACCTGTAAACAATGTATTGCTTTTTCTCTATTTGTAAATATATTGTATGATTGTAAAATAGATGAAATGATATAGAATAAAGGTTTCCTTTTAAAAGTCTTCTTCTTCTTCTTCTTCTTCTTCTTCTTCTTCTTCTTCTTCTTCTTCTTCTTAGTGGAAGGACGTGTCTAGTGTGAGTGTATTGTCTCGGCATCTCGGATCAGCCAACAGAGAATTGCAATCTATTTGAATTCTCGCGCGGCGGTCCAAGATGCTGTAGACAAAGGCTTCACTTTTCAGAACACGTTTATTGAGGTGTCACCGCTTACATTGCCCACAACCCGTTTGACTCTCTCGAATGTTTACCCTGAAATACCCAATGACATATTAGTGAAACAAATTGCTGCTTTTTGCAAGGTTGTATCACAAGTTCGTTCCATTCCATTAGGCTTCAAAGATAAGGCCTTTTCACATATCATGTCCTTCCGGCGACAGGTTCAGGTGCTTATTACTCCTAATGTTACCCCACCTGCCCATCTTGATTTCACTCATGAAGGTGTGAATTATCGTGTTTTTGTCTCGACGGACGAGGTGCGCTGTTTTGAATGCGGAGAAGTGGGCCATCTTAGCCGGTCTTGCAAAAAGACAGACCGTCAAAGACAGAGCGAGAGAGTCTCGGATAAGGGCAAAGTTGGCCCAAAACACCACCCCAAGGGCTTAAAACCACATGTCACGCAAACTGAGCCTCAAACAGTCGAGTCTGCCCCAGTACAGAACATCCCCTCTGAAGGGCCTTCCCACCACGCCCAAACTGAAAGTCCCCGGAAGGTTTCCGAAACAAACAAGACCGGTATTCCTAAATCCCAAAATGCCCCAGAACAATCTTTGCCAACTCCACCACCCCCACTAGACTTTTCTCGGACATTGTCGCCAAAAGAAAAAGAACTCCCACAAAAACGCCTACAGTTTCCCCCACTTTTACCCCCCTCACTTCGTTTACACCAGCACGTAAAGTTCAGAAAACACCCCCCTCTACACCGAGAATATTGGGCACCCCAGTGGCGTATCCAGGGGGCGCAACAAGCGCCCCCCCCCCCCTATTGGCCGTCGTAAAAAAATATAGCTCTATATAGCACTATTTTGCATCTCAGCCCTTCTTCAGAAGCAAAAATTTCTCCCACATGACGGCGATCAATAATTCCTGGCGCCCCCCCCCCCCTATTGGGAAATCCTGGATACGCCGCTGCACCCCATCCTCTCCCGTCATCCTGTCCTCCCCATCTCCATCCTCCCCGACTCCATCCACCCCCTCTTCGATGGGGGATGACGCCCAGTCGACTGATGATGATTCCGCTGAGTGGGCGTCATCTTTTCCATCAAGTCAGGGCCCTTTGTCTGACAAAGATTTGTTGAAGTTTCTTAAGATGGTCAAGGCAAGAAAAAAACCTGTTGAAATTGCCCGGAAATTCACTTCGAATGTACCTGGCCTTGTAAGACAATTGATCCCTTTACGGAATAGTCCAGTCTTTAAGAAAAGTACTCAACAGCGGGTACAAAAATGATGGCTAATGAAAAACGGGCAGCCCTTTTGAACATAACAACACCATTGAAAAGCTCCAATCTCTCTCAAGTTTGTCAAGTGACACAAAACAAGAAATAAATAGAAACAGAAATGAACTTAATAATTTATTAAAACATGATGCGAAGGGAGCTCTGATTAGATCACGCTTTAAACTAATTCAAGAGATTGATACAAGCTCATCCTTCTTTTATAATTTAGAGAAGTCTAACTCATCACGGAAAAGAATATCTCATATCCGTCTCCCTTCGGGT